>CM060622.1:49506237-49876237 GCA_030578275.1 Meda fulgida
ATCGGACCGAACGCTATGGATCAATGGCATGCCGACTCCTGCAGCTCCCAGTTTCCTTTTGTGTGTCATGAAGGTGAGCAGATCCTCACACACACACAATCCATCCATCAGCTCCAGATATCTTAAAGCTCACGCTACATGTCTGACATGAGAGATTCCTCCACAGTGTTTGTTCTGCATGTTGTTTTTGATCAGTCTCTCTCTAGTTTTTGCTTGTGGTTTGTTTTGTGTCCAGATAAACTGATTCTGATCACTGAGAATCTGACGTGGCCTGAAGCTCTGAGATACTGCAGACAGAATTACACGGATCTGGTCTCGGTTCTTTCAGTCGAGATGCAGCGTCGTGTGATGAATGTGGTTAAACGTGCGTCCACTGAGGCGGTGTGGTTGGGTTTGCGTCACTCCTGCACTGTGGGCCTGTGGTTCTGGGTGAGCGGAGAGACCGTGTGCTATCAGAACTGGGCGAAGGACGATTCAGAGGACTGTGTGTCTGCAGTGAGATCTGGAGCAGTTCAGTCTGGAGGAGATCAGCGCTGGATCAGCCGTCCTGAACACCACAAACTCAACTTCATCTGCAGCAGAGATGAGGAGTGAAGGATATGCTTGAGTTCTTTCATAACTGGCTTTTTTTTTTTATCAGGCAAATACTTCTTGTTTTTGTCAGTGCTTATATCAATTTATTTCTGCTACTGGAGATTTTTGTATGAGCCTTTTTAATATCAGATTTTAAAACACTTCTCTACACTATGCTTTAAAGGCCCCATGAAATCAAAATACATTTTAATATGTGGCTTTATTTCATTTTAAATTTAGTCACTTCCAGAAACACAACTGAATATTTTTGACACAGTCTGTTCAATCCAATGTACAACTAGAAAGTGGAAGACGGCTTTAAAACTAAAGCAAAAGCAAAGCTCAAGCCACGTCAGCTGATTTCAGGGGATCTTGGTATTCTGGTGGTTTGGCTTTCTTCTAATCACTCCTGTGTTTGGCACTAGTCATATAATAAAAAATGACTTGTTTAAGAAGTGATTGTGAGCATAGATGTTTCTCTCAATGAAATAAAATATAGTTTATATTTCAAGGAAAAAGTGGAAGTTTGAGTGTAAAATATATTGTGAACTGTATTTGATGATGTAAATTTCAAAGGAGCACCAGCTCAAATGAACTGACTTAGAAGCAGAAATATTTTTTTCTGACATTTATAAAAAACCCAAACACATTCACACTCACACTCACACACACACACACACACACACACACACACACACACACACACACACACACACACACACAATGTTAACTAATAAAAATACATATACAATACATCACAACATGAATTTGTGGTGAGCCACATGTACTTTAACATGTAAAGTCAGCTTTGCAGCACTTACAAATTTTGTGTAAAGGAAATATTTACAGCAAGACAATGAACACATGAAATCAAAGTTGTAAAACTGCTTTTTCTGCAGTTTCTTGACTGACTTAATTATGAAAATGAAGCATTAATGAATATGAACAAAATACTTCTGTTGTTGTGAAAGATCACAGTTCTGTGGGGAATCTTTTACAAATGCTACAACATCTTGTGCACAAAAATTGAGACAATTAGACATCAACACTCATCATACAAACCTCATCAATGATGAGAATAAATAAATAAAAAAGACTGGTGTGTGGTGAGACACGGCGCCGTTGTTTAACCAAGTGGATTCTGCACACTGGTGGTGGTAATATATACAGAAAGCAGATTTTTTTTGTTCTTTATAAACCTGAGGGATGAAACAGAGTTAAATTAAACAAGAAAAAAACAAGGAAACCATAAAGGAGATTTAAGCCACTTGCTTGTGGATGAAATCCTTTTCATGTAAAATAAAGAAATTAACAAATACAATTCATAATAAAACTCTTTAAGGACAAAACTATGGGTCATGAAAGGGTTAAAAATACAAGAACTTAAAACAACAAAATACTACAGTCTTCTACAATTACAAAATAAATGGGCAGCTGTTTCTTAACGGAAACGTATTGCATTCGCTTGAGGAAAAAAATCTACTCCATTTTTCTGAATTAACGAGTTAATTATCTCAGAATTACGAGATAATTTTTCATGGAAAAAAGTTTTTGCTCTGTTTTTCTGAATTAACGAGTTCTGAATCTCAGAATTATGTTTTTCTTGAAAAAAATTTTTTCACTGTTTTTATGAAATAATGAGTTACTCATAATTTTTAGATAAGTCATTAATTCAGAAAAACAGAGCAAAAACTTTTTTCTTGAAAAATCATTTCGTAATTCTGAGATAATTAACTCGTTAATTCAGGAAAACAGAGTAAAAACTTTTTTCATAAAAAAATCATCTCATAATTCTGAGATAATTAACTCGTTAATTCAGAAAAACAGAGTAGATTTTTTTTTCCTCAAGTGAATGCAATACGCCTCCGGGAGATGATTTTTCATGGAAAAAAAGTTTTTGTAATATGTAATATTTACCAAAAATCGCACATATTCGTACGAGTGAGGTCGTATGAATTGTTACGAATTAGCCACCTCGTACAGCCTGAGATCATGAGTCATTGTGCTAATATATATTTGCAACCCATTACAGTCCATTCAGATATCCGGTGTGCATAACGTTATTCTTCAGCCTGACTTTGCTGTGCTGAAGTTCGTATGAAGATAAGAGTGTAGAGAGAGAAGTGTGAGATGATCTGTGATGATAGAAAACGTCTCAGGTTACGTCTGTAACCATAGTTCCCTGAGAAGGAGAACGAGACGATGCGTCAACGACGCTTTGGGAATGCCCCTGGCGTGAATGCGTCTGAGCATCAAAGTCAACTAGTCCAATGGAAAGAATGAGCGTCACGGGCGTCATGACCAGGAAGGTATAAAAGCACATCCGGTGCAAACCGGCATTAGCTTCAAAAAATGTCGAAGCAAGCCGATCACAGGGATGCAGGAAGTATGGCAGGGTGACGCATCGTCTCGTTCCCCTTCTCAGGGAACTATGGTTACAGACGTAACCTGAGATGTTCCCTTTCGAGGGAACTCGCGATGCGTCAACGACGCTTTGGGAACGAGAATACCCAAAACGCCCGAATTCCAAGGACCTGAGTGTTAGTCTGTTGTAACTAAGCACTAAGCACCTGAGAACCTGGGGCAGCATCCAGGTCCAGGCTGTAAAACCTAACGAATGTGAGCGGTGAGGACCAGCCTGCCGCATCACACACGTCTTGAAGAGAAACTCCAGATAATAAGGCTTTAGAGGCCGCCATACTCCTCGTAGAGTGAGCTCTGACCGCCAAAGGACACGGCTGGTCAGAGTACTCGTATGCAAGTGAGATAGCCTCAACTATCCACCTACTAACCGTCTGTTTAGAAGCAGGAAGACCCTTCTTAGGTGATCCAAAGCAAATAAATAACTGGTCGGACTTCCTCATTGAAGAAGTCCGCTCGCACTGGACACAAGAGGTTCAGCCTTTCCTGGTCCGCAGATGTAAAAGGAGGAGGACAGAAAGCCTGCAGCACAATAGGCCTCGGAATCAAGGTCGGCACCTTAGGGATGTATCCCAGTTTCGGATATAAAAATGCCTTGACCATCCCCGGTGCAAACTCAAGGCAAGTGGGGGAAACCGAAAGGGCCTGAAGGTCTCCAACTCTCTTAAGGGATGAAAAAGCTAGCAGAAAGATAGTCTCAAGGGACAGAAATTTCTCTGAAACAGAATCTAAGGGCTCGAACGGAGCCCTAGACAGGCCTTCTAGTACTATTGCCAAGTCCCAAGCTGGCACCCTAGTGCGAGTTGCAGGCCTCAGCCTCAATGTGCCATGAAGGCAACGTGAAATCAGGGGGTCTCGACCCAACGATGTACCCCCCACCAGGGCGTGGTAAGCCGCAATGGCCGCCACGTAGACCTTAAGCGTGGAAGGACATAGACCTGACGTAAAGCGCTCCTGCAGGAACTCGAGTACTGTGTTTACAGAACAGTGTACCGGATCCCACTGATGTCGGTGACACCATACAGAAAAAACTTTCCATTTAAGCACATATAGTTTCCTAGTAGCTGGAGCTCTGGAGCTTAGAATGGTCTCAACAACCTCAGTTGAGAGACCACTCTCTATGAGTTGGGCCCCCTCAGAGGCCAAACCCACAGGTTCCAAATCTCTGGTCGGGGGTGAAATATTGTGCCCCCGGCCTGAGACAGAAGGTCACTCCTGATCGGGATCTCCAAGGGAGGACCGTCTAAGAGATGGATCAGGTCCGCAAACCAGATCCGACTCGGCCAGTGTGGTGCTACTAGCAGTAGGCTTATTCCGTACTGGCGAACTCGCTCCAGAACTCCTGGGAGCAGAGCAACAGGGGGAAATGCGTACAGTACAGACGTAGCCTCGGCCACTTCTGCACCATAGCATCCAGCCCCAGGGGGGCTGGGTGAGTAAGGGAGAACCAAAGTGGACAGTGCGTCGTATGCTGAGACGCAAACAGATCCACCTCTGCTTGGCCGTATAACTCCCAAATTTTCTCCACCACCTCGGGGTGGAGTCTCCAGTCCCCTGGCCTCAGCTCCTGCCTCGACAGGATGTCTGCTCCAATATTCTGGTCCCCAGGAATATACACTGCCCTCAGGGAGAGTACCTTCCCCAGAGACCACAGGAGGATCTGGTGTGCCAGTTTGCAAAGCGGACGCGAACGCAGACGCTCCTGACGGTTCAGATAAGAGACAACTGATGTGTTGTCTGTACGGACGAGCACATGATGACCCCTCAGGTCTGGGAGGAATTGCTTCAACGCATTGAAGACAGCCATCATCTCCAGGCAATTTATGTGCCACGAGAGATGATGACTCTTCCAGAGACCCTAAACCGAGCGGCCTTCCATTACCGCTCCCCAGCCGGTGAGGGAAGCATCTGTCGAGATAGTAACTCGATGGCAAAGAGCTCCCAACACCGGACCCTGGGTTAAGAACCAGTGCTTCCTCCATATAACTAAGGCACGAAGGCAACGCCGCGTGACCTTGATCATACGAAGTGGGTTTCTCCTCGGGGAGAACCCTCTGGTCCTGAGCCACTACTGTAAAGGTCTCATGTACAGCAGGCCAAAAGGTATCACGTTGGACGCTGCTGCCAAGAGACCCAACAGTCTCTCGAACTGTTTTACAGTGCGTGACTGGCCTAGCTTCAGCTCTTTTGTGGCTGACAGGATAGCAGCTACACGAACGGGCGATAGGGTATCCAGCATCGTCACTGAATCCCATACCACACCAAGGAAAGTGGTTCTCTGTACTGGAGAAAGCACACTCTTCTTGGTATTGAGCCTCAACCCCAACATCTGCATATGAGCGAGAATGACACCTCGGTGCCGAACCGCCAACTGCTCTGGTTCTGCTAGAATCAGCCAGTCGTCGATGTAGTTCAGAATACGAATGCCCTGCAGCCTGAGCGGGGCTAGAGCTGCATCTACGCATTTCGTGAACGTGCGGGGTGATAGAGCTAGACCGAAAGGAAGTACCCGATACTGGTATTCTTTGCCCCCGAAAAAAAACCTTAGGAACTTCCTGTGCTGAGGGAGGATGGAGACATGGAAGTAAGCGTCCTTCAGATCTATCGTGACAAACCAGTCCTCGGATCTGATTTGAGTCACGATCTGTTTTGAGTGTCAGCATCTTGAACTTGAGTTTCTGTACTGAACGATTTAACAGACGAAGATCTAAAATGGGCGCAACCCTCCATCCTTTTTTGGAACAATGAAATAACGGCTGTAAAAATCCGACTCTCGGTCGGGTTAGTACACCTGTTCTGTAGCTTATTTCGCTAACAGGGCCTTTACCTCTTGCTCCATTACCAGAGCCTGCTCGGGATGCACCACTGTGGGCAGCACCCCGCTGTAACGAGGAGGACGAGAACCAAACTGGATTCTGTATCCTTTCTCTACAATCTGCAGGACCCAACGAGAAATATTCGGCAGAAGCTTCCACGCTGCCAGAAAATTTACTAAGGGAACCAGCCTCTCGAGGCTGGTCTCTGGTGTTACTGAGACAGCTAATTCTGGAGCCTGAAACATCATGGCAGGAACTACCTGAACTTGCTGCTCTAAAGCCCCCCTCAGAGGGCGCGAAACCAATGCTGTGCCGCAGCATAGCATCAGCGACTCGCTGGAGACCGCTGCGCCCTGAAGCACCAAGGGTGGCAGGGTTGGCAGAACGGTCTCGTGAGGACCCCGAAATGGAACGGGCACCGTATAATGAGGTGTACACCGCTCTACTTCGGTCGGGGCTGTCCTCACACGCCTGACGCATAACATAAGGTCTTTTTTTTCTGAGCCGAAGTCTTCTTCGCCTGAAGAACGGTCCTCAGATCCGGCTTCGATTTAGAAGACTTCAGTTGAGAGGGTTGCGTCTGTCTCCAGTGTCTATGTGGAGGCGCACGAGACGCAACACTCTCTTTCTGTTGCACATGATATGATGAGCTTGACGGCTGGGGCTGCTGGGCGTGAGCAGGGGGCTGGACACGGCGAGGGATACATTTTTTAAAAGCGTCAGGTTGCTTTTTAGACTCCTGAAATCTCTCGACGACCGCGTGGACTGCGTCTCCGAAGAGACCAGAAGGTTTAAGCGGAGCATCTAATAAAAAAGCCCGATCTTTTTCCTTAATCTCTGACAGATTAACCATAAATGTCTCTCAGTAGATACCAAGGCTGCCATAGACCGCCCAATTGCTCTGGCGGTCTCCTTAGTAGCCCTGAGAGATAGATCGGTAGCCCGACAAAGTTCTCGAATTTCGTCATGAGTAATTCCCTCACTATTATCCAGATCCCCCAGCAGGTCAGCTTGATAGGCCTGTAGCACTGCCATTGTATGCAGACATGCTCCAGCTTGACCTGCTGCCGTATAAGCTTTGCCCACTAAAACCGAAGTGGCTTTAAGCGGTCTAGTGGGCAAAGCCGAGGCTTTCAGAGACGATGCAGGACCAGGCGAAAGATAGCTGGCTAAATTCTGTTCCGCCTGGGTCATCGCCTCATAACCATATTCTTTTAGCCCTCTTATTCTCGAATAAGTGTTAACTTGAGGGCTAAAAAGTCGTGGAGAGTATGGTTTATTCCACGATTTTGATATCTCATTATGAAGATCGGGAAAGAAAGGAAGCCCTCGTGGTGGAGATAATGTCGCGGAAGATAAAAAGCGCTCGTCTAATTTACTTTTAGGACGAGCGCCCTTATTCTCAGATGGCCATTCAATATTTAATTTCTCTACTGCCCGTGACATAACATCCACCAGCTCATCATATGCTGGGGAAATAAATTGTGAATCTTTTTCCCCCATGTGTGTGCTTTCACTCTCCATACTCATAACATCGACCTCCTCTGAGGAAGAGGAATGAAGTAATGGAGGGCTCTCTCCCCGGGCGGAAGAAACTGCAGCGCGTGCTTCCGACACTGGGGGGAGAGCGCTGGATCTTTCGGGTAAGGAAGGAGAAAAGGCCCACGGACCCGTCTCCAACCCCTCCGAAAGATCCTTTTGCGATCCCCAGGAATGCATTCTCCGCGCCGCCTCGGCAGACGCGGGTCCTGATCCCTGAGGATCGCGAGCCTGCCCACTCTTTTCATCAAAGAGTGACAGGCGAGAGCGGAGCATGCGAAGCGGAAGCATCTCGCAATGCTGGCACTCAGCCCCCTCAAAGGCTGAGACCGCATGCTCCACTCCCAAACAAACTACAAAAAGCTTGTGTGTGTCACCACCCGTTAAATAACGCGGGCAGGGAGAAGCACACTGTTTGAATAGCTGTTTATCCATAACTCTTTCCAATATAATTGCAACAGACAACAATAAATAGACAAAGACAGATTAACATAGATCGCTTGCTGAGACACAGAAGCTGATGCCGGTTTGCACCGGATGTGCTTTTATACCTTCCTGGTCATGACGTCACCCGCCCTTGATGCTCATTCTTTCCATTGGACTAGTTGACATTGATGCTCAGACGCATTAACGCCGGGGGCGTTCCCAAAGCGCCGTTGACGCATCGCGAGTTCCCTCGAAAGGGAACCCTCAACTCAATGGCGTGAGCTTCTTTTCACGGTTTATTTAATATTTGTCATCTCTGTTCCCTCTTTCTCATTGGTTCTGATGATGTTGTTGCCCAACTAATTATCTAGGGCTGAATGTGAGAAGTATGACATGATTTCGTGATGATTTGTAACCAGAGGTGTTTGTTGTGTGTTGTAGTGTCAGGAGTGGATCCAGATGTTCAGGTGCACAAAGCTGCCGGAGCTTCTAGGTTATCAGATAAGCATTCAACTGCCCTGTTGTAGGTTATTTGTGTTTGAGCACATGATATCAGGAAGCAATGTAATACACGCATGACAGCGATGCGCAAATTGAGTTACCCCTCCAACTTCTAGTTTTATTGATAACCTATATCTTATCACATGCGATTTTACAGAAGTCCTGTGGTAAAATTACATTTTTAACTTATTCCATCTACCCTTGTAAAGTTAATCCAAATAGGGCTTTAGTCTCGACATTTTCCCCTCCCACATCCACATACAATAAAAAGGTATAGGCTTAATGTTGTCCGAATTTAATTTTTAGAAATTATTGATGCAAACACGTCGAAAAGCTTCTTCTCAATTTTTATTACAGGTGGCTGCGTTCTGTGTGTGTGTGTGTGTGTGTGTCCGTGTTTGTTTGTGTGTATGTGCGTGTCACAAATCATAAATTGTTTCTTCAACTTATTAAAATAACTTACTTTACTGAAACTATCTTTTTCTGCTTCTTTATAATATTTATAGTGTGATTTATAAAATACATTATATCCTTCATCACACATATTGTGTCTGGTCACTTTATATCTTATATCAAAATATTATATTACTGTTAAGCCTACTATGGATATTAAAATACGCCGAACCATGTGTCCTGTATCATAGCTACATGGATGACTTTGCAGCCATAAAAAACGCGTGAAAATCAGTTCAGTATTCAGTGAGATATGATTAATTTAATGCGCTGACAGCTCATTTCACCTGCCATTCTGATTACACTGAGCGGAGCGGATGACCGGTTTAAGATGGCGGCTCCAATTCTCTTCCGTGCCAAAAGGCAGTAGCGGTCGATAGGGGGTCTATCTATATGATGTCTATGGTCCGCACTGCACAGTGGATCTCTTATTTACATCGCGTCTAGACTTTGTTGTTTATGAGGGGATTTGCAAAAGGATAAAGCTCGTGCTGATTCTGAACATTCATTTTGACCGATTTCTCCGGATGGTGGCTCTAAAACGCCTCTGATTGGCCACTGCGTTCATTCGCTTGATATATACATGTCTGATTGGCTACAATGCTCAACGCTGAAACAACTGAATAATAATATATTGTGTCATCCAGTTGCCGGACTCGACTAAATGTCTAAATGTCCGTGACGGGTTCGTTCAAAATTGGACTCCGACCCCAACTCTACAAGCAGCACAAAACAACTTCTGAATGAAACACTCAAGTCCCTCAGCGATCTTCTTACATTAAAGCCATTGTCAAAGTGCTTATTCAAAACATAGAGAAAAAGCAAAGTCATTTACCACTATTTACATTAAACCAGGAGAAATGTATACGCAACCTTCTCTGTAAACGCGTAGGGGTAGACTGGGTACAGTTGAGACATAGGTACAGTTGAGACACCTTAAATAACTTGCGTGCGCAGCAAGCACAAGTTGTGATTTTTGCTGTGCACATGCGTATTAGTGTCCTCTTTGATCGTGGGAAATTTGAACAATGGACGCATCTCCGATCCGAAGATATCGGCAAAAGTTTTTTTCTAAGGTAAGACGTTCACTTCACCATGCACACTCCACAATGAATAGCTTATTATCCTTATGTGACTGTTAAACGTAACTGGTGTCATCACAAACGTTATTCTGTGCCCTAAAAACGGGCATATTTCATGGTATTGTGTAATGCATGGTCATTGCAAAATCTAGAGAAATGCGCGAGGTGGCCATCAGGGTACAGTTGAGACACACTGTCTCTACTGTACCCGCGATAGAGTTCGATTACGTTACACGCTGTTTAGTTGTTCAGTGTTATGATAACAGGTTAAATGTCATAATTAGCCAGCATAGGACACAAATGAAAATAAAATTGTATATTTGTGATATTTAAACTGTGTATTATTAATGAAAATATTTTCTAACATGAATGTGGATAACCTAGCATGTTGTCAAATAGGCAAGGTGGTAAAACGGGTACAGTTGATACACCATTTTTAAGATGTGTGCAGCAGTCACATAGTTAATTTAAAGAGAGAGATTGTGTGTGTGTGGGGGGGGGGGGGGGGGGGGGGGGTTGTGTATGTGTGTGTGTGGGGGGGGGGTGTATGTGTGTGTGGTTGTGTGTGTGTGTGTGTGTGTGTGTGTTATGCTGTTTATGTTGTGTACATAGCCTGTATGAGGACTTTTTGTTTATGTTTATGTTACACCTGTTGCAGGATGCCCCACAACAGAGGACAATGAATAGGGGAGTGCCATGATCCCTATTAGAGAGGGCCTCAAAAGAGGTAGAGGAGGGCAGATTAATTAGGAATGTAGCTGAGAATTTACAGATTCCCGTTGCTTCACTGGCCCGATATGTGAAGAAAAGGCTAGAGCTTGCTGATGAGGGCCCAGGCCTGCTGCCCTCAGTAGGGTACAAGAGCTGCAATGCAGTTCTAACTTATGACCAGGAGCTCAGCCTGGTGTCTTATATCAGGACAGCAGCAGCCTTATATTATGGGCTACCCCCTAAAGAGGTAGGAATGCACTAAAAACCAACAATAGGGAGAGACCAGGTTAGGCACGACAAATAAGCCAGTATTACAAATCCATAACAATTGTTTTGCTGCACATACATTTTCTGTAGGCTGAATGTGTTTAACAGCCTTTAACATGATACATGGGATATCTTATAAAAGTACAACTGCATTATCAGCTAATTTTGTTTTTCTTTATTGTTAGATTCGCAAATTGGCTTTTGAATTGGCCGATTTTTACAGATTGCCTTTTCCACAGCAGTGGACTAAAAATGGCAAGGCAAGTGCAAGTTGGTTTACCAACTTTATGCGGAGGCACCCCATTCTCTCCATCAGAAGGCCTCAGGCTACAAGTTTGTACAGGTCAACAAACTTTAATGAAGTGAATGTGGGGTCTTTCTTCCAAAAAATGACAACTGTCTACAGCAGACATGGATTTCAGGCTAAAGATATCTGGAATGTAGATGAGACTGGGCTTGTGACGGTCCAGAAACCTGGCTTTCTTGTTGCGACGAAGGGGGAAAGACGAGTGGGTAGCATAACATCAGCTGAGAGGGGGGTTCTTGTTACCATGGCACTGGCAGGGAATGCTCTTGGTAACATTATTCCCCCCCATTTCATCTTTCCCCGGAAGAAATACCTTCTGCATTTCATTCGTGGTAGCCCAGAGGGGTCTATAGGCACAGCCAATGGCAGTGGCTGGATGATGGAGAAGGACTTTGTTGTCTTCTTGCAGCATTTTGTACAATACACCCGGGCAACAGAGGAGAGCAAAGTCTTGCTGCTGTTGGATAATCACAGCTCCCATATCTCAATAGAAGCTATAAACTTCTGTAGGGCCAATGGTGTAGTTATGGTTTCATTTCCACCATACTGCATTCACCATCTGCAGCCGCTTGACAAGTCTGTCTACGGTCCGTTAAAGAGGTTCTTCAATGAGGAGATGGACAAGTGGCACCGTGAGAATCCTGGACAAACTATCACCATCTATGACCTGCCACAGTTGCTAAACAACATCTTACTGCTGGCAGCGTCACCTCTGAATCTAAAGAAGGGGTTTAAGAGTACTGGGATCTGGCCGCTCAATCCACTTATCTTCAAGGGAGAGGATTTTCTACCAGCTTCAGTGACCGACAGACCCCCTCCAGATGAATCTCTACCTGGGCCGTCCGACGGCGCCCTCACACCACCTGGGCCGTCCGACGCCGCCCTCACACCACCTGGGCCGTCCGACGCCGCCCTCACACCACCTGGGCCGTCCGACGCCGCCCTCACACCACCTGGACCGTCCGACGCCGCCCTCACACCACCTGGGCCGACCGACG
Organism: Meda fulgida; assembly: GCA_030578275.1. Taxonomy (NCBI): domain Eukaryota; kingdom Metazoa; phylum Chordata; class Actinopteri; order Cypriniformes; family Leuciscidae; genus Meda; species Meda fulgida. Next base: position 49,518,332 of record CM060622.1, read on the forward strand.
CCGCCCTCACACCACCTGGGCCGTCCGACGCCGCCCTCACACCACCTGGACCGTCCGACGCCGCCCTCACACCACCTGGACCGTCCGACGCCGCCCTCACACCACCTGGGCCGACCGACGCCGCCCTCACACCACCTGGGCCGTCCGACGCCGCCCTCACACCACCTGGACCGTCCGACGCCGCCCTCACACCACCTGGGCCGTCTGCCGATGATGCTCTTGTTGCTCTTACAGGGCCAACAATGACTAGGGACAAATGACAAATGACAAATTCTGAGGGTCTTCATGAAATAACCCTGACTTTATTTCCTCTTTCATTACAAGAGGAGGAAATCATCACGGAAGTAAGAGAAATTGATTTAATTTTAAGCAATGTATTATACATACAATTCTGAAAATGAAATATTCATACCTGTGTGTGTGTGTGTGTGTGTGTGTGTGTGTGTGTGTGTGTGTGTGTGTGTGTGTGTGTGTGTGTGTTTATGTTCACCAGGTCCAGCATGTTCCAAAGTTTAGTCCTGAACTAATCAGGCCTCATCCAAAAGCTGACCCCAGAAAGGCCAATGGTCAACGTCGGAGGAAAAGGACCACTGAAATTCTCACTGATACCCCTGTAAAGGAGACCCTTGAAGAGGAGAAAAGAAGATCCTCCATGAAGGTGAAGAGGAAGATCATGACAGAGAAAAAGGAAGGAGGAAAAAGAAGAAAGAAAAGCACAGAAGACACAAAATGCCTGGTGTGTGACGAATGGTTCTCAAGTTCACGGTCGGGAGAGAAATGGGTGTCCTGCTCTAGGTGTAGCATGTGGTCACACGTAGAGTGTACCCTAGGCGGAGACAGCTACACATGCCATCATTGTGAAAGTGACACCTGAATCAATTTTTTCCTTTGTTGGTTGTTTACTGTTACTTTTGATATTGTTATTGTTAGTGTTGTCATTAGAATGTTTCCATTTGTACTGTTGCAATATCTGTTCATGAAATATCTTGTTCCTGTTTTATACATTTTAACCAGTGCTAATTTAAATAAAATGAATTAATTTAAATGGATGAATAAACAAACATGTTGCCCAACTGTTATTTTCTTTATTTATTATATTTGCAATGAACGGTTAGTTACCTTTATTTCATTAAAAATGGGTGTCTCAACTGTACCATGGTACTGTCTCAACTGTACCACATATGGGTACAGTTGAGACAAAAAGCACCTTATTTTTATGAGCTAATTGTGGAAAATATAAACTAATTATGGGTAATATTGATTGATAATATCTTAGTGTACAAGCTAATGAAATGTCATGTGGCATGTCATGTGGAAATTTACTTCTTTTCAGTATCTATTTTTGTGTGAAAAATCAAAACGCAAAAAGTGTCTCAACTGTACCCAGTCTACCCATGGAAATGGATTTGATCTGACGGTGCTAAAATAAAGGTTCCCTCGTCTCGTGTTTAAGGCTCACAATACCTCTACTCGATGTCCATGTTGTTTTACTCCCCAAAACTATTTTGCCACTTCAGTTTTGCTCCAAACATGAGCGAATAAAACACACTGTCCGCTTGTGGAGGAACTCAGAGAGAGTTGAGTCTACACGGTTCTCATGCTGCGGGTAAATGCTCAGCGGCTCATTGTTGATCACAGTCACATTGTGCGAGTCCAGATTCACTCAGAGAAATCGTGGCAGAAACCGCTCCAGCTGCTGCCGCGACCGAGAAGAAATCAGCAGCCAAACGCAAGAGAACAGGACCAAACGTCCGCGAGCTGATCGTTAAGGCTGTGTCCGCATCTGAGGAGAGGAGCGGTGTGTCCCTCGCCGCCCCGGAAGAAAGCGCTCGCTGCCGATGGATACGATGTGGAGAAGAACAACTCCCGCGTCAAGATCTCCATCAAGAGTCTGGTGACTAATGACATCCTAGTCCAGACTAAAGGAACCGGCGCCTCGGGCTCCTTCAAACTCAACAAGAAGTTGAGAACCGAGGCCAAGAAAAAGACAAAACCCGCCAAGAAAGCGGCTTCTAAAGTTAAGAAACCCGCTGCCGCTAAGAAGACCAAAACTGCAGCCCGCCGCTAAGAAATTGGCAAAGAAGGTGAAGAAACCCGCCGCTAAAAAGGCAACGAAGAGCCCCAAGAAGACAAAGAAACCAGCGACTCCTAAGAAAGCAGCCAAGAGCCCAAAAAAGGCAAAGGCAGCCAAACCCAAAACGGCGAAACCTAAAGTAGCAAAGCCTAAAAAGACAGCAGCCAAAAAGAAATAAACTGCATTTTCCCTTAAAGTTTTATCAAAACGGCTCTTTTAAGAGCCACTCACTAATTCAGAGTAAAGAGCGTTATTTCTTCTGTCCAATGAAGATGACATTGGCTTTCCTTAATGTTGCAAGTTAAAGCAATTTAATGGACCTGGTATGTTCATGTTGTGCAAAGGCACTTAGCCTTTATTATTGAGAATGTTGATGTTTTGATAAAGTCTGAAGTAGGCTATCTGTGCATAGTTACATGTTTACATATACCAATAAACTATGAAAATATTCTGGTTCAAGGCCGACTCTTTTAATAACACATTATCACATGTGTATCACATGAAAATAAAGCCAATTACCCTTTAAAAGGAAGACTAGCGGCATTAGATGATACTACAGCGTGACGTAATGAAGGTTGTCAGTAGCAGAAGGGGTTGGGTTTGGAACAAAGATCACTGATTGGCTTGGAATGTTTTCAGATTTCAGCCAATAGGAGACTGGCACGTTTTGTTTATACTTCACCTCACAACGGCAGGCTGCATTTAAAAGAACGGCTCTCTTGACTCTTTTTAAACATTTAGTCAGTTTTAAGAAGCCAGCTTGGGGGTGTCTCAGTTTATCCTGGAAATAATCACTGGGAGGAATGATGAGGTGAGATTTATAGTCAAATAATTAAAACTCAGATATCACACACCAATATTTGAATTATTATGAAATATTGATTATTATCTCATTTGCCATGTGTGGACTATATTCCACAGGGTTGCACAACATCCCTCTGCTTAGAAAGTGACATCACTTTTTTGGATTTACCTTCAGTACAAAGTGTGTGTATGTGTAAAGCTATGTTGACTTATGTTATTCATACAATACCCACTCACAAATAATCGTCAAAAACAAAGCCGCTGCAATGAATTTCTGTGCAAAACCACTTTTACTACAAACACTAACACTTCCACACAAGAACATTATCACACAAGAACATTTTGATAAACTAAAAATATTTAAAGTTGTAAATATATACTGTAGATACAATAACATGAATACAAAATGCAATGTAAATATTTTATCATTATTATTTTTTTAACTGGAGTAGCCATGTGACGGCAGCGTGCACAAGTCATTGGCTCTGCTCCAACCCAATGACAGAGGCACATAGGTTTTTTTTCCACTGGAGTACTCACGTAAAGGATGCGCGCGCGTGCACAACTATCATCATGCTGTTAGGCAGTAGCACACCTGCGCTGGGTGCGCCCTTCCCCTATAACTGAGGAGCTAATTTGTGTGCATCTGTGTGAAACACGCATAGGAAAAAAGAACGCCAGAAGGAACGGCTCCCCTCCAGCCGCGAGTCGGCTCCCATCGTTCATGTTTATGAGCGGTTCAAAAGAATCGGTTCGTTCGCGAACGTCACAACTCTAATTCGATGCTTTACAGCCTACTCGAAAACGAACTTAAACCGCAATGAGTGGAAGAGGTAAAACCGGTGGAAAGGCTCGTGCTAAGGCGAAGAGTCGCTCTTCCAGGGCGGGACTGCAGTTCCCCGTCGGCCGTGTTCACAGGCTGCTCCGGAAAGGCAACTATGCCCAGCGTGTCGGTGCCGGAGCTCCGGTGTATTTGGCCGCTGTGCTTGAGTATCTGACCGCTGAGATCCTGGAGTTGGCTGGAAACGCCGCTCGGGACAACAAGAAGACCCGCATCATCCCTCGACACCTGCAGCTGGCGGTGCGCAATGACGAGGAGCTGAACAAGCTTCTGGGTGGCGTGACCATCGCTCAGGGCGGTGTGTTGCCCAACATCCAGGCCGTGCTCCTACCCAAGAAGACCGAGAAGCCCGCGAAGGCCAAGTAAACTGACCGAAGCTTCTCTTCAAAACAAAGGCTCTTTTAAGAGCCACCCAATTTCTCCCTGAGAGTGATTTCATCAATCCAATCACTATTAAAGTTAACTGCCCAGCGTAATAAATCTATTTTCTAAGCCTTTTAAATCGAACTATTTGTAATGGCTTTATGTACAAATGGCACTGCGCGGATATTTTTGTTCTCTTTGTGTTATAAACAAACAACATTTAGTTATTAACTTATTTGCATGTTTATATAGCTATTATAGTTTATTTTTTATTTTATATATTATGTACTTATCAATTTACTTGTATCCTATTAATTTCCACTAGTGTCAAGCATCAAAAGACTGACCTCGACTGGTGACGTTAACTAGAACCGCCCATAAATGTGGTTTCCACTCGGTCCGCTAGCTGACTATAAACAACTCTTTTCCGAACACAGTCCTACACTCGTTTATTGTGAGTTGAAGAATATCTGTAGTCATCATGTCTGGAAGAGGAAAAGGCGGTAAAGGACTCGGGAAAGGAGGCGCTAAGCGTCACCGAAAGGTTCTTCGCGATAATATCCAGGGCATCACTAAACCCGCTATTCGGCGTCTTGCTCGACGTGGCGGCGTCAAGCGTATTTCTGGCCTGATCTATGAGGAGACTCGCGGTGTGTTGAAGGTGTTTCTGGAGAACGTTATTCGTGATGCTGTGACTTACACTGAACACGCCAAGAGAAAGACCGTCACCGCCATGGATGTTGTGTACGCGCTGAAGCGACAGGGGCGCACCCTGTACGGGTTCGGCGGTTAAGAGATTCTCGAAGAAAAACCCAACGGCTCTTTTAAGAGCCACCCACATTTTCTCACAAAGAACAAGTTTTCTAAATGCTGAAAAAAAATAATGTAGTAATAATATGATTTATTTCGGACTTAAACTGCGCTTTAATGCCACTATCAATGAGGAAAAAAAATTGTGTTTTTCATGCTTCAAATTAACACAAACAATAGTATTTAACATTTACATAGATTTTCAATTAACTTTCAAACGTGTTTCCTCAAAAATCTTGTACCACAACGGACAAATTGAAACCCTCAACATTTTCATGTAGAAAAAAAATAAAAGTATTGAAAACGATCTCTTTAACCAGACACTTGATCAAACCCATTTATCAAGTTTTTAAGTATAAATTTCATGTTATAAAAAGTAACATTTCTTATCCAGCTGCTGCTTTCAGGCAATTGTACCACAGTGGAACACAAGTGTTACCAAATCAAGTTATTTCGATCTTCATCTTCACTCTCTCCCTGCTGGATTCACTGTCACTATAACCTCATCTTCCTCATCACAGTATGACACCTCTTCCTCACCCTCATCAACTAACTGCCAGTTGTGTTTTATACCTTTTTAGGTGCTATAGAAAATGTGTAGATAATGGTACCGTTCTTATAAGTGCATTACCAATTCAAAATGTAGATATTTCTCTTTTCCTTACAAATATAACATATGTATTCCAACCTAGTATGCCTAATTTGGCCTTATCCAATTTCATTGTGGTGCAATGTTGCCTAGAGGCAACAGTTTTTTGTTATTTCTTTCAAAAACATTAAGCAATAAATGGGTGACAACATTTGATAAAAAAAATAAATAAAAAAAAATAGACCATGTGGCCTGGGGGCAACACCGTATACCATGCATTGAGAGTTAATTGTTTTCTAAAGCATATACAAATAAGGAAATGTATTTTTTACTGTTATATTCACGATTCTGCTTTGCAGTTAAATAAACATCGTTATAAAGACTCTCTGAAGTTAGTGGTCATTTTTTGGTTTATATATATTTAATGTATTTATGTAGATTACCATATAAATAATACAATGTGCTATTTCTAATTCTAAATAAAAGTTAAAATGATATAGAATCTGAATATGAAAGAACTGAAATGATTCACGATAATACACTTATTCATTCCAGTAAACTGCGTGAAAATGAAACAAAGAATTGGAGTTGGATGTGGGGGATGGTCGTTTTCGATAGGCGTGATTAACATTTCAAAGCTTCTGATTGGATCGCCTACAATTCAGTGAATGTTTTATCTGACCAATGAAATCGTTCTATGGGTTTGGTCCAGGAAGACTCCCAATCACAGAGACTCGTTCTTTCCTTTCTAAATTAGCATAGAGCAGTGCATAAAGCTCCACCTATACTTGTTCAGCGATATCATTCTTTAAGTTTCTCTGAGCAAAGCATCATGCCTGAACCAGCGAAGTCCGCGCCCAAGAAGGGCTCGAAGAAGGCCGTCACTAAAACTACCACCGGCAAGGGCGGGAAGAAGCGCAGAAAGTCCAGGAAGGAGAGTTACGCGATCTACGTGTACAAAGTCTTGAAGCAGGTTCATCCCGACACCGGGATCTCCTCCAAGGCGATGGGAATCATGAACTCTTTCGTCAACGACATCTTCGAGCGCATCGCCGGTGAAGCGTCTCGTCTCGCTCACTACAACAAGCGCTCCACCATCACATCGAGAGAGATCCAGACCGCCGTGCGTCTGCTGCTGCCCGGAGAGCTGGCCAAACACGCCGTGTCTGAGGGCACAAAGGCTGTGACCAAATACACCAGCTCAAAGTAGAGCGAGTCCGCTCCACACAACACAAAGGCTCTTTTAAGAGCCGCTCATATTATCTGTGAAAAGAGCTTTGATTGTACATTATCTTCTCATTTAATAGTTGACGTTATTATCCGTCCTTCTGTGTTTATGCTGTTAAGCATCAGGTTTAGCACACGAACAAGTTAAAAACCTGTTACCTGTTTCTTTTAAGATTTAATGATTTACTTTATCAGCATGTTGGGTTTAATCTTCAGCACTACAAGTCCCATCAGCCCCAGCGCTATATAAGGAAGTAGGTTTGTTTGCTTTCTCGCTTCCTTTCCTTGATTAAGGGTTCGTGAATGAATGGATGTTGCGGCACATCTAAAACTTCAAAGGATGGTAGGTAGAGAGATTAGTTTGCTCTCTCGCTTCCCTTTTGCTGGGATCGGGTCATGTGTGAATGATGTCGCGGCAGATTGAGCCCTTCAGAAGAATAGTAGCGGATAAGCGGTGATGTTAAATACTGGCAGAGCGTCATGGAGAGCTGAACATGTGACGCACACCGTTAAGGAGATAGTTTTATAATTTTGATGAAATTTTTCTAGGATTAAGTTTTCTTTTCTTTGGGTTTTAGTGTTTTTGCCGATTGTTCCCGGAGTGTCAGTCAAAATAACGGATGTTTGAGGTATTGTTTTATTAAAGAACTTTTAATGTGTTTCTATATGTGCAGAATTTACATTGAGTTTTTATATAGTGTAAATAATTATTTGTTGTAACTGTTTTCTACAGGGATGCACGGTTACAGTTTACTTTAGATTGAATTTTCTTTGGTTTATTTATTGTTTTGTCGAATGTTGGACCACACAGGGAAAACCTAGGCCATAAAGACTGTAATGTTTCATGGTGCTGCTGACTTGTTTGTCCTATTGGCATTACCCACGGTTAATTCATTAGTTTTCTAATTCATTAGTTAATTCATTAGACTTTTGTTAAAGTCTCTGGTAAATTCAGGGAATATTTATAGTTCAGAGTTTTAACAGGTTATGTGACAGACCCGGGTAAGTTTATGGATGAGTAAGTAGATCATCTCAACTTTTTAATAATAAATATGATAAATATCATCATATAACAAATGTTAAAAAAGGCCACAAATAAAAAATAAACGTATTCATCAATATATTCTTTGCAAACACAGACGGCTTTTAGTTCAGACAATCTTTTTTAATTTATTGAAACCATCAAAAACAATATAATTATCGTTCAAAGTAATATTATTCTCAATAGTTTAATCAGTAATAAAAACTGTTAAAAGATTCAAATGTAATTTTGAAATAATGATTGCACAATCTGCACTAAGAATGTAAATTGCTAATTAACCGGTATCGGGCCATGCGCTCTCATATTCATAATCATAAAACTGAGCTGATATCAACCGATGCTAATGCATGTGCAGTGTTTGTGTCCAGATAAAGAAACTGACAACAGAGAGTATAATGGGGATAAAAAAGCTGGTTAAAAAAAGATACAATAGAAAGTCGTCTATGAAGTAAATGTGTCTAATCAATGGAATATTAAACAAAATATAGTAACGCCTATATAGAGTTTGTCCTCCGGAGTGTGGGGAATATCTAGTCATTGGAAAGGAGAATGGGTGAATTTAGTCACTAGCAACTGATCTCGAAACGACACTCTGGACACGGAGAGTTAAAGCGGGGCTTGATTTTGCTCTCAAATGAGCCCAGGAAGAAACTAACCGGAACACAAAAGAAAAGAGGAAGTCCAAACAAATGTCCTCTGGCCGAGACAAGCATCCCAACAACAATCGGACAAAAGCCTGACCACAAGAAGACCTAAAATAGGGGAGATAATGAGGGAATAATGACAGCAGGTGTGAAGAGAACAAGGAGAGTTAAGGATAACGAGTGGGAGAGAGACACTGACCGCGAGCTGACAAAACAACACACATGTGCTCAAAAAACTAAACACAGCAGAGCAGACGGAAGTCATGACAATTATATCCTATATGTCACATACAAGACCTTTCACCCAGAAATATCTATGGGTGTGTTGCCATCTTTGGAAAAGTGTGTATGTGTGTGAAGCTGAACAAAACTCTGGAGTTGTCTTCTGCAGAAGATGCTCGGCTTTGTTGCAAAATAAAGTCTAATATTTCTGGCATCAGAGATCTCTGAGAAGTGATTTCACAAGAGAGAGAAACCACAACAATTATCACAAAAACATGATTTATACATTGTTTGAAGAAGGTTTTTTAAATGTTTTTAATGTTGTGAGAAAACATTCTGGGAGAATCCTTTAAACATTAGGATGAAAAATGAGGATTTTTTTTTTCTTTAAGAGGATTTGATAGTACTTAATATTTATGCAACAATTACATTAACAGTAACACTTAAATTAAAAATCTAGTTTGCTTGTAAATTGCAATGATTACATAAAAAATGCATGTATTGGTAAAAACTAAATGAAACTGATATATTTCTCCAGTCTGCATGTCTTTACTGTATTATTGATCTTCCTGTTCTGACAGTAGATGATGCGGTTTACAGTCGGAGAGTTTAAAGATCTGAACTGGGAACTTACTAACTTCTGTCTGTCTGTCCTCAAGCACTTTCTCTTCCAGCTCTTCTATGGGATGAATATCAACATTAGGGCTGCAGGATTTGGGGAAAAGGTTGTACTGTACTTGTGCTTGATTGAACTTGTTCGTTACTGACATTTTAGATTGGTTTCCAGTGACATTATAGAGTTCATATAACTAAGGTTAGTGATTTTGCTGTTATAAACATTATTATTGCCGCTCGAGAAACATGTATGTATATTTAAAATACAAATCAATCCAAATTAGTTCCTGAATTAACAGAATAAACGTAATAGTAGAGATAACAGTATTGATAAAATCATAAACATTCGAACAAATTTAAATACACCCGAATTAGCCATTTTTTTTATTATCAGTCCCTCATTCAGATGCAATTGCTTTTAATGATTAGATGTAAGGTGATAAAATCATTGTTTATTTGTATTGCATCTGTTACGTAAATACCCTTTAAACGTTTATTTTTTCTGCTTACTGAAAAATAAACATTAACCTTGAAAATCATTATGTTTTTCCCCGGTTTACGATTAGCAGGGCATCAGACAAGGGTGTCCTATTTCACCGTTTTTGTTTTTATTAGTCACAGAGTTTCTCAATATTGTTATTACTCGCTGTGTAGATGTTCAGGGTATTGTTGTAGCTGAACACACTTTTCTAATTAGTTGTCTATTGGAGGTTTGGAGCTCTCCAATGTCAAATGTAACAATTTTTGGATTAGAAGATTTCTTATTAGGAAGATCAGCTGTCATCCCAAAGATTTTTTCAAATGGAAATTAAATTATCCTTCTCTTTCCATTAATTAATATATGGAATGGCATTAATAGGTTTCTGTTACCTAACAAGTGTAAAGAGCTTCACTTTAAATTCTACATAATTACTATCCCTGTAACTCTCTTCTTTCTAAATTTAAATTGGACATCTCTTCACACTGCACATTCTGTAATTCTAATCTTGAAACAATACCACATTTGTTTTTTGATTGTGATTATGCAAAGGAGTTCTAGGAAAAAGTAGCCTGAATTATTTTTTCTGCTTATTACAAACTCTTTACTTTTGAGGTTGTGAATGTGCGGTTTTTGATTTGGGATGACAGATTAAAACTGCTTATTATGTGGCAATGTTTCATCTTCATAAGTGTAAAGTAACTGTTTCTAAGCCCAGGCCCTGTAGATAGACTAGCCTATAAAGATCATTGAGTAAACAGAAATGTGAAATGTACCTTATCATAATAGAGGAAGACGCTGATATCTCGATTGAATTGATGCTTGAAGAAGCACTTCCACAGCCGCCATGATTAGCAGCGGTTGGCGGTTAAAGTTTCTATGCAGAATTTGATTTGACGACACAGTCACGAGACTGATTACTCGATCCAATCACGTTGATGGATAAAAATAAAATTAAAACAAGCATGTAACGAGTGATACGTTGTGTTCTGCAGCATAAGGAACTAGTCAGAAGATTCTGTGAAATATATACAAAACATGGACATAAAACATCAGCAAAGAGAAAAATGTGGGATCCTGATGAATACTACAACACAACTGGAATTAGTTAATTATAATTTACTGCAGTAAGGCACAGTACCTTGACTGAGTCCAGAGTGAACGAGGGACATCAGCACTAAAAGCAGAAGAAACACAGATAAAGCTTTTCCATTCATTCAACACACTGTAAATCACACATTGAAACATGGGTAGAGTTTATTCTACATGAACTGAAAGTGTTTTTTCTCTGTTCTGATGCTCATTCAGATGAGAACTAATGGTTTATTCTCCAGCATTTAACATCATCACACACGATGACGTCACAGGACTCGTGAACTGATATGAGAGTCGATTCACCGAATCACTGATTCACTGATAGATTCACTGATAGATTCACTGATGTGATCAAATACAATCCATTTGTTAACACGCTCCACAGCGCCACCCAGTTTATTTCATTATAACTGTGAGTTGGTGCTTGGGATTTATCATGGATTCTTTGCTGGCCATAATGCAAAGTATTTTCTTTTTTGAATATTTATAACAATTTCGAATATTCGTGCACACCCATAATTGTGACTTTAGTAAAGGAATGTGGACATATAGTAGCCTACAGCTGAAATGAACCAAAAGCAGAAAGAAAACCTGCTACAAGTGACCTAATGCTTCTGGTCTAAGAGCATTTTCAAACCTCGTTTGTTTCAGCGCTTCAAGAGCTCTCGCCTCGCCAGAAATAATTCATATGTCAGCACTAAATGATCTCAGTTCCTCCTAAAAGGACCCAAAAACAAACCATATTCAGACCACAATATTTTAATGTGTCTACCGCTTGCAGTCTCTCACACAAACAAGTGCGAAAAAAGCCCTTAAATCACATTAAAAATTAATCAATATATTTTCAATATATCAAAAGTAAAATTTTAATAAATATTGCTCAAGTACATATTTTCAATCAAGACATTTCTCAACACAAAATGAATTAGCTTTACAAAACATGAATAAATAAATGTGTTTAAAAGGACAACAAATTTTACAACAAAACAATGCAAAAATGCACACATTGCCTCCATCTTTCACATGCATTATCACACAGATAAATGCATCATCAAACACTTTATATGATCAACACGCAACATCATCACATTACATCTGATCAATAAATAATACAATAAGCAGTGAGCCTGTGGATTCATGGACTCTTCTACACAACAATCATTATTTTATCCCATCTTCAGTTGAATACATTGCATTTGAAACAGAAAAACTAAAAGAATATAATAATATACTCACAGATGAGAGGCAGTGCACTGGAGCCCATACTGTCACATTAATAGACTGTGTTAACAGTGCTGTGTGATAAACACACACTTCCTGTGTTTGAAAGAAGAGATGAGGGAGGAGACAAAACTACACACAGAAATACACAGATAAAGAAAAGAGAGATCCAGTCAAAGATATTTAGCTGCTAATTTATTCAAGTTGTTACAGCTCTGCTCATCTACTTGAAAATCATATTTTCCAGATCAGTTCTGATGGAGATTGTTCCCACTGTTATTTTGTTCCATAAAAACTAAAATGTTGCTCTTGTTTGTTTTACGATAAAGTGCTGCCATTTTTTTAATGCATTTTATTTTTAGTGTGAAATTTATTTCAATTAATCATAAAAAGGCCCTGATGTGTCACTAGACATTAAGAAATCATGTTCAGTTCAAATACTTATATCACTGACAACAGTAGTATGGCTAGGATATTGTCATTAAAAAGTGGACTTGCAGCCCTCAACTGATGTTGATGTTGTCATGTTGTGTTTTGGTCTGATGCTCCACCTATCTACCAATCACGAAGTCAGTAGTGTTTCGGGATCCGGGTTGCCAGCTTTGGTCTAATCTACCCTAACTCCAGTCGGATAAAAATGTCTAAAATCAAAAAGACCTCATTATAATTCAGAAATTCGTCGTGACAAAGTCTGAAATAAAACCAGAATTTGTATTGGAGATGCTTTTGAAAGATAGAGACGGCTGAAAACGGAGAAGATTTTGAACACAGACGCCAACATTGCTAATTTTCTCCTGGACAGGTAAGATTCATCTATGCTTGGCTAACTTGTACTTGATGTCAATGGACATTTCATATATTCATGACAGCCGAACAAAGTTATGCATGTTCGTGCAAAGTAATGTAACATTAGCTCACATGGACGGCTCCTTTAAGGTGTGTTAGCAGACCCTGAATCTGGAGAACATTAGGACCCTGAAACACACAAGCTGTGGACCAGCGATCTGCAGTCAACATCACAATCCCTGTTGCTGATAAAGTGGATTTGAAATAGCTATAATAAAGCCAATTGTTTTACATGAAGATGGATAGAATAAACAAGTAATCCAATGTCATTAAATTCTGGCTGAATCTGCATATTTTTCACCCTTTTTAGTTTATTAAAAACATTATTTCTGTAATATGAGGAGGCACAAATCTTCAACTGCTTTGCTGTCATGGAAGTGTTTTGTGCATCATAATATATATATACACTCTAAAAAATGCTGGGTTGTTTTTCAACCCAAACTCTGGGTTGAGACTGTTGGGCTAGGATGCTGGGTTGATGTAACCCAATTTGGTTTGAAAAGCATTCTTAATATGTAACCCAGCGGTGCTGGGTTGGGAACGCGGACGTGAAAGAGAGCACGCATGTCACGCAACAACACGGACGACCCCAGTCGGAGAAGCCGCCATTTTCTTTGCACCTTCAGGTGGAAGCGAATAAAAGACGTATATAAGATCACCTGGCATGCCTGTTCAGTGAGAAGGGGCTGAAGTGGGTGTGACCTTTCGTTTGGGGGCGGAGCATCATTGCAGGAAGCAAAGCCACATGTGACACAGTGCCAACAATTGGTAAGAAAACATATCACTTTTTACCACGTTTAAATTGAAATTACTTTAAATGAAAAATAAATGCATGTGCATCAGTGTAAATAAGTATGTTTGTTTAAAGTTATATACTAAACCTGTGTTTTTTGGTTTTGCCATCATGCATTATGTTCAGGAACTCATATGTGCCCCGAAATCAAGAGATGTCGAGGAAAACATTCCACTGTTATTAAAATTAATTAGATGCATATAATTTGGTAGTAAAAACATAAAGTGTTGCACATTTTATTGGTGCAAAAATGAATATGGTATTTTATTCGACATTTGCAACTGTTTTTATCACTTAATTAGAAACACCACAATTTTAAATTTGTCTTCTGTTTGCGACTACTGAATAGACATGCAGAAGTTTATTTTAAAATGCAAGGTATTGAAAGAAAAATAAATAAAACCTCTGTAAACACTTGCATGTTTTGCAAGACTAAAGTGTGTCCCATCGGGTAATAAAAAGTTCTACACACATTTGCAGTCTTTAAGCCTACTTGAACACTTGGGCCAAATACAGGAAATATGTCATGCAAGTAGACAAGTGGTCAAGTGCAAATACTGCAAGTGTGGGTATTTGGACAAGGTATTTTTCTCTCTTCTTCATTAACAGGATACAAAAAGCGTACAAACTACATTACTGTCAGCATTCAGAAATAAATGTATCATGACTGAAAACAATTTGCTTCCACCATTGCTTCCCACTCGTAATTACGACTTTGTGGTGCAGTTCATGTGTGTTCTACTCGTGAATACCATCTTTCTGACAAGACTTGAACGCACCAATAGTCAATGTTTTTACTATACTGATACTTACAGGAAATTGTCACGATTAGCCACTCTCTGCCTGGACTCATTCACACTGATCACATTCACCTGTACCTCATTGTCACTGATTTCCTGTTATCTGGTTTTGTTCTCTGTCTCTTCTCCATTGTCCTGTTTGCTCATTCTTGACCCTGCCTGTACGACTATTCTATATAAAGCTGCATTTGGATCTTCACCTCCAAGTCTCGGAGCAGTTCATAACAGAAGACTTCGCCACACCCAGATCCAGCAGCGATATCAGCCATGGACACAGCAGTCCAAATCCTGTGTCTCCGTCAGGGGAATCATTTGATTGAGGAGTACGTGGAAGATTTTGTCAAGCTGGCACCTTTCACCTCTATGAGCGAGGAATGCCTGATGATCTTCTTCCGAGGAGGGCTATCAGAACCGCTCAGTTCATTCATGCCCTTGCATGAGCCTCACGGGACATTAGAGAGCTATATTGAACTGGCCCTTCTGTTAAGCGGTTCTGTGTATACGGTGGGTGTGGTAGATGAGGAACTCCGTGAACCCACAGTATCCCCTCAGCCAGAGCTTCACGTCAGCCACGTCCAGCCAGAGCTTCACGTCAGCCACGTCCAGCCAGAGCTTCACGTCAGCCACGTCCAGCCAGAGCTTCACGTCAGCCACGTCCAGCCAGAGCTTCACGTCAGCCACGTCCAGCCAGAGCTTCACGTCAGCCACGTCCAGCCAGAGCTTCACGTCAGCCACGTCCAGCCAGAGCCCTCACCGCTGGTCCCGTCCAGCCCAGAGCCCTCACCTCTGGCGCCGTCCAGCCCAGAGCCCTCACCTCTGGTCCCGTCCAGCCCAGCACCCTCTCGGAGACGGAGGAGGAGGAAGAGGACTTCCTGCATCCTGCAATGCCCGGAGGCCCTTCCTGAGCCTCCGGCCGATCCAGAGACTGTCCACGTCACTTCTGCCGAGCCAGTGTCTACGGACAAGATGGCCGCCTCCGAGCCAGTGTCTACGGACAAGATGGCCGTCTCCGAGCCAGTGTCTACGGACAAGATGGCCGCCTCCGAGCCAGTGTCTACGGACAAGATGGCCGCCTCCGAGCCAGTGTCTACGGACAAGATGGCCGCCTCCGAGCCAGTGTCTACGGACAAGATGGCCGCCTCCGAGCCAGTTTCTACGGACAAGATGGCCGCCTCCGAGACAGAGTCTGTTCCTGTTCCCGAGCCAGACTCTGTTCCTGTTCCCGAGCCAGAGTCTGTTCCTGTTCCCGAGCCGGTGTCTGTTCCCGGGCCGGAGTCTGTTCCCGAGCCGGAGTCTGTTCCCGAGCCGGAGTCTGTTCCCGAGCCGGAGTCTGTTCCCGAGCCGGAGTCTGTTCCCGAGCCGGAGTCGGTTCCCGAGCCGGAGTCTGTTCCCGAGCCGGAGTCTGTTCCCGAGCCGGAGTCTGTTCCCGAGCCGGAGTCTGTTCCCGAGCCGGAGTCTGTTCCCGAGCCGGAGTCTGTTCCCGAGCCGGAGTCTGTTCCCGAGCCGGAGTCTGTTCCCGAGCCGGTGTCTGTTCCCGAGCCGGTTGCTGTTCCTGTGCTCTGGCCGCCCGAGGGGCCGTCTCCGCCCTGGCCGCCCGAGGGGCCGTCTCCGCCCTGGCCGCCCGAGGGGCCGTCTCCGCCCTGGCCGCCCGAGGGGCCGTCTCCGCCCTGGCCGCCCGAGGGGCCGTCTCCGCCCTGGCCGCCCGAGGGGCCGTCTCCGCCCTGGCCGCCCGAGGGGCCGACTCCGCCCACGCTCCACGACCCAGGTCCGCTCATTCTCCATGATGGGACCATTGCGTGCCCTGGTCCTGTTCCCCTGCACGGACCTGGCCCTCCATCCCTCCCCCAAGACCACCTCCGCTTCACCACTCTCCTGAACTTTTGTGTTTTTGTTGGGGTTTTTTTGCGTCTGGAAGCCGCTCTTAAAGGGGGGGCTCTGTCACCATTAGCCACTCTCTGCCTGGACTCATTCACACTGATCACATTCACCTGTACCTCATTGTCACTGATTTTATTCACCTGTGTCTTGTCATCCTGCTAGTCTCAGTCTATATATATCATGTTCATTCATTCACTCACCGCGAAGTCTTGTTGTACTGTGTGTCTGCATTTCTGAGCGTTTTCCCGTGTTTTGTTTATTGCCTTTTTGACCTTGGACTGTGTACCCCGTTTTCTGATCGTTCTCTGTTTACCCTGACCTGGATTGTTTACTGGACCTTGCTTCTCGCCGCCTGCCTCGACCATTGCCTGTTATCTGGTTTTGTTCTCTGTCTCTTCTCCATTGTCCTGTTTACTCATTCTTGACCCTGCCTGTACGACTATTCTATATAAAGCTGCATTTGGATCTTCAGCTCCAAGTCTCGGAGCAGTTCATAACAGAAATGGACAAGAACATGTTATGGGTGGAAGGAACGTGATCAGGGCATTCCCTCTGACAGTGAGAACAGTGAGCTTGAGGAGAGACAGGAAGAGAGGATCCCTGAATCAGGCTTGAGAGACAGTCGGTAGGTCAAAGCAACAAATGTGTATGTGTGGTGTGTTTATTGGTTTATATATTTATATGAAATGTGAAAAACATTTATACATGAGCTGTTGTAATTAGTAGTAGGTTGTTTATTTGATTGTTTGATGTTTGTGATTGGTTGGACAGAATTTATGATGAATATATTATCAGGGACCCCCAAACTCACATAAGATGGGGTGACATTTTTTTCCTCACAAAATAAAAATGCATGCCATAGACGCAGGGTTCCTCAAACTCGGTCCTGGAGGGCCACTGTCCTGCACAGTTTAGCTCCAACCCTGATCAAACACCTATAGCTGTGAGTTTCTAGTGATCCTGAAGACATTGATTAGCTCGCTCAGGTGTGTTTGATCAGTGTTGGAGCTAAACTGTGCAGGACAGCGGCCCTCCAGGACTGAGTTTGAGGAACCCGGCCATAGAGGGTTAAAACCATGTTAATTTCTTCTCTAAAAGGATAGCAGGAAAGGGTAGTTAGTGACATCTTTCATCACTTCTAAACAACCCTTTCTCACTGCCCTCCTTTTAGAGAATAAATTAACATGGTTTTGGATTTCTAAATAAAGGAAGTCAATTAAAATTAAACAGACATTCTGTGAATCTTTGCTCTTGTGATGATATTTTGAGGTTTATGAAAATAAAGATGAAGAAAAGGCATACATGTTTCCTCTACTCTTGTTAAAACCACAGAGCAGAAACAGAGCAGAAGTCAAACCACAATGAGCTCAACTCTATTATTAGGCCTGAAGAAATGAGTTGCTGTGAAAGCATAATCACCTTCAGTATATCAGTAGATATTTGGGAATAACTCGTTTATTTGTCACCACATATCTCAGATATTAGCAGTTTCACCTTATGGGGTTAAAGCCTATATGGTATGGCCTATATTTTTCTTTTGTGAATCTGTCTGGGCTTCATGGCATTAAGTTGTTTACAAATTTATAAAATACCTAAAAAATGAAGACTTTGACAATTTAATTACACCAAAACACAGATGACATATACATCATCAATACACATATACATATTTATAACATCAATATAAACAACAAAGCATAAAAATAATGTATCGACAATGCAGCATCGTTCTAAAGACGTGACTATCTCCTATCATTAGCCTTACAAGCGAAGGCACATTATAACGACAAAAAAAAAATATTAGATAGGTCAAGTATTTTACATATAATCGCTTACAGGGTCAAGTATGATGTACTTGCTTTGCACTGACGCACAACACCAGTGAAATGAATAAAAGCACACTTCTATACATGCAGGCTACACAGGAAAGTTCAGCTCGGAGAGCCTGTGGGCGGGGCGTGTTCGCCTGGATGTAGATCTGCCAAAGCTGATTGGCTGCTGTGTGTCGATCAATCTAGGCAAAAGAAAAAATATTTAATCAGAAAGTTTTCTAACTGTAGAGGGTTTGCACTATGCGTCATCAATTCTAAAGTCGGCCATTTTGAAGGCACTGAACGTAAACAAAGCCATTGAACTGAAACGGACTCGCAAATTTGGCTGATTATTGCTGCTATAAAATGGTCAAGTTTTGGTCTGTACTAATCAGTCACATCGGGAAAACACATTTCGAGTTCAATAGACTGTCAAAAGTTAAAGAGAAGGGTGCAAAAAAACTGATGAAAGAAGGCGTTTGTGGTTGAGAGAGGTACAGCATCAGCCACATGTGTAAATGATGCGTTGACCATGGCTAAAATATTGACGTAGTTCACTATGGCTACATTCACACTGTCAGTCCAAATTCGATTATCTTTGTATGCGATTGGAATCTGATCTAAAATGATGTCCACACTGTGTATCGCAACTGTTCAGATCCGATTTCTGTGTCCATGCAGCTCTTTGTCAATATGGCAATGACGTTGCGTTGATGGAGGGGTTTGCATTTGCAATAGAGATGTTGTCTTATTTAAATTTTACAACATGGAAATGTGTAGCCATCGCGCTGGACTACTGCGTCTTGAGCCTGCTGCAGAACTGTAGGTTGCTGGTATGGACGGCTTTTTTTCCGCGCTCTTGTCTGCGGAATCACATGTCGCATGTACATAGTGAGTTTTTTCACATGTGAAGTCCATGCGTTTTTTTCTGTAAGGGACATACCACGCTGATATGTGATTTGAATAGGATTTCAAACTACGGATGTAGCTTGAAACGGATTTCAAGTGCTTTTTTGGACTGACAATCTGAACGTAGCCTATGTCGGGATAAGAAATAGAAGGAATAATTGCAGTAAGGGCTAGAGAAGCTAGCTCGTTCAGATCTTTACCACATATTAACTTTAGTTTGTCAAAATTTTGCGATCTCTCCTGCTTACTAAGTCCTTCCCTATATGATTTCGCACCTACCACGTGTTTTTTCCGTGGTTTATTAGTGTAACAATGTGTTCAGTAGTACATAAACAGTGCAATCCATGCTATTGTTTACATCCGAGTGCCTCCATAATGGCCGCGCATCCGGGTTACCGCCCAGAACGTGACGTTGGTGAAAACCCTCTATAGCAGTGGTTCTCAACCATAGACACTAAAATAAATGGACACAGCGACCCCATTGATTTCAACGGAGAAGACTGAAGCCCGATTATTTCACTTCTTGTCTGAATGCTAAGCGACTGCGCAGGCTCAAACTGAGCGTGACGACAGTCTGACAGTTGTAAATCTTCTAGTAGCTGTGGCAAGAAAGACAAATCTGAATCACAATCTTGAAAAATTCATCAAAATATTGTTGAAATATTTTGTACCGTTGATTTTATGGACTCTCTATCTATGGGCTTCTCCCTTGACTTTAAGCGTCAATTTCCCCCCGATTGCCTCATAGACAGTAAAAGATTGCCTGCGAGCTTCTCCTCCTTTCTATACAGTAATGTCTCTATTGTGCGACAGAAAGTCGCGCGGTTATGACGCAATCGTTAGAATATTTTTTTACAAAAACGGCTTCTACGGAGCCATAACGTAAGATACAAAGTAATGGAGCCTTTTATACATTGTCGTGTTTCTTTAGAAATAAATAATGGACAGATGAAGTCTCTGGACGCGTCAGATGTAAAGCTATTCGCTGTCAAAGTGATGCCAAAATGAATGGGAGTCAATGGAATGCTAACAGTAGGTGAAGTTCTGCCACAATGGCGGCTCCCTCGAGGCTTCAACTTCCGGCTGATGGATTACCCCCTTGTTCTCAACCCTGGTCCTGGGGACCCACAGCTCTGCACAGTTTTTATGTCTCCCTCATTTAACACACCTGATTCAGATCATCCGCTCGTTAGGATAGAGTTCTTTGACCTGAACTGGGCGTGTCAGATAAAGGAGACATATAAAATGTGCAGAGCTGTGGGTCCCCAGGACCAGGATTGAGAAGCACTGCTCTATAGTACCTTTTTAACAAGGCCTCTTAAACTAAAGACTCTCTCCGACATATTCTCACTACAAGCAAGTGACTCTTCAGTGATGAACTGAAAGAAGCCTCTGCAACACGTGAAAATGTAAGTGATGTGTTTTTCTGTAAATCTTTTTAATTTTCTTCAACCCATGGCCTCCGAAAACACGTGAAAATGTAAGTGATGTGTTTTTCTGTAAATCTTTTTAATTTTCTTCCACCCATGGCCTCCGAAAAGTTAGACCAACTATATGCTCTATATACTATATACCCACTGCTTTTGGAAACAATAAACCCACAAAACTGTGACTTCCACTGAAAGGTATACTAGCCTACTGCTAAACCACATGAGAGAAACAAAACTGCTACATGCATGTACAAGAGTTAAAATAATTCTGCCTTGTTGGAAACAGTGGAAAAAAGGTGTCATTCTGAACTGAGTTATAAACCTTTTGCATCTTAAAGTTACACAGACAGATAAAGGCATCCTAGTCCAGACTAAAGGGACCGGCGCCTCAGGCTCCTTCAAACTTAACAAGAAACAGAGCGAGACCAAGACAAAACCTGCCAAGAAAGCGGCTCCTAAAGCCAAGAAACCTGCTGCCACTAAGAAGACCAAAACTGCAGCAGAAAAGAAGCCTGTCGATAAGAAATCGCAGAAGAAGTTGTTCTTGCTCTTCTTTAAATGTATTGACGTTTGGCATACCAATTTAATAATGATAATAATTCATTACATTTATATAGCGCTTTTCTCGGCACTCAAATCGCTCTACATAGAAGGGGGAATCTCATCAACCGCCACCAATGTACAGCATCCACCTGGATGATGCGACGGCAGCCATATTGCGCCAGAACGCCCACCACACACCAGCTTACTGGTGGAGAGGAGACAGAGTGATGAAGCCAATTGGTATACAGGTCCTTCTCAAAAAATTAGCATATTGTGATAAAGTTCATTATTTTCCAGAATGTAATGAAAAAAATTAAACTTTCATATATTTAGATTCATTGCACACCAACTGATATATTTCAGGTCTTTTATTGTTTTAATACTGATGATTTTGGCATACAGCTCATGAAAACCCCAAATTCCTATCTCAAAAAATGAGCATATCATGAAAAGGTTCTCTAAACGAGCTATTAACCTAATCATCTGAATCAACTAATTAACTCTAAACACCTGCAAAAGATTCCTGAGGCTTTTAAAAACTCCCAGCCTGTTTCATTACTCAAAACCGCAATCATGGGTAAGACTGCCGACCTGACTGCTGTCCAGAAGGCCATCATTGACACCCTCAAGCAAGAGGGTAAGACACAGAAAGACATTTCTGAACAAATAGGCTGTTCCCAGAGTGCTGTATCAAGGCACCTCAGTGGGAAGTCTGTGGGAAGGAAAAAGTGTGGCAAAAAACGCTGCACAACGAGAAGAGGTGACCGGACCCTGAGGAAGATTGTGGAGAAGGACCGATTCCAGACCTTGGGGGACCTGCGGAAGCAGTGGACTGAGTCTGGAGTAGAAACATCCAGAGCCACCGTGCACAGGCATGTGCAGGAAATGGGCTAAAGGTGCCGCATTCCCCAGGTCAAGCCACTTTTGAACCAGAAACAGCGGCAGAAGTGCCTGACCTGGGATACAGAGAAGCAGCACTGGACTGTTGCTCAGTGGTTGCATGTCATTCGGAAATCAAGGTGCCAGAGTCTGGAGGAAGATTGGGGAGAAGGAAATGCCAAAATGCCTGAAGTCCAGTGTCAAGTACCCACAGTCAGTGATGGTCTGGGGTGCCATGTCAGCTGCTGGTGTTGGTCCACTGTGTTTTATCAAGGGCAGGGTCAATGCAGCTAGCTATCAGGAGGTTTTGGAGCACTTCATGCTTCCACCTGCTGAAAAGCTTTATGGATATGACGATTTCATTTTTCAGCACGACCTGGCACCTGCTCACAGTGCCAAAACCACTGGTAAATGGTTTACTGACCATGGTGTTACTGTGCTCAATTGGCCTGCCAACTCTCCTGACTTGAACCCCATAGAGAATCTGTGGGATATTGTGAAGAGAAAGTTGAGAGACGCAAGACCCAACACTCTGGATGAGCTTAAGGCCGCTATCGAAGCATCCAGGGCCTCCAGAACACCTCAGCAGTGCCACAGGCTGATTGCCTCCATGCCTCATTGAAGCAGTCATTTCTGCAAAAAGATTCCCGACCAAGTATTGAGTGCATAACTGAACATAATTATTTGAAGGTTGACTTTATTTTTGTATTAAAAACACTTCTTTTATTGGTCGGATGAAATATGCTAATTTTTTGAGACAGGAATTTTGGGTTTTCATGAGCTGTATGCCAAAATCATCAGTATTAAAACAATAAAAGACCTGAAATATTTCAGTTGGTATGCAATGAATCTAAAATATACGAAAGTTTAATTTTTATCATTACATTCTGGAAAATAATGAACTTAATCAAAATATGCTAATTTTTTGAGAAGGACCTGTATATATATATGGGGAGGCCATGATGGACAGAAGCCACTGGGCAAATTTGGCCAGGATGCTGGGGTTACACCCCTACTCTTTCAAAAGACATCCTGGGATTTTTTGTGACCACAGAGAGTCAGGGCCTCGGTTTAACGTCTCATCCAAAGGACGGTGCTTTTTAACAGTATAGTCTCCCCATTACTATACTGGGGGTGGACCCACACAGACCACAGGGTGAGCACCCCTGCTGGCCTCACTAACACCTCTTCCAGCAGCAACCTGGTTTTCACAGAAGGTCTCCCATCCAGGTACTAACCAGGCTCAGCCCTGCTTAGCTTCAGTGGGCAACCAGTCTTGGGCTACAGGGTGATATGGCTGCTGGCAATTAGGTGCATTACCACTACCAACTGTTTGTTTGTATATATATATATATATATATATAATATCATAATCATTATCAAAGTAAACCCACTATTTCTTTAAAAGAAAGCCTAACGGCATTAGATGAAACTAGAGCGTGACGTGTTTGAGCCAATAGAAAGGGTGTTTGGAGGGAAGATCACTGATTGGCTGGGAATGTTCTCAGATTTTAGCCAATAAGAGACGGGCACGCTTCCATTTATAAATCACCTCACAACGCGCTACCGCATTGTATTTGTGCTTTTCACTAGTCGAAAATAAACTGAAGCCGTGATGAGTGGAAGAGGTAAAACCGGTGGAAAGGCTCGTGCTAAAGCCAAGACTCGCTCTTCCAGGGCGGGACTGCAGTTCCCCGTCGGCCGTGTTCACAGGCTGCTCCGCAAAGGCAACTATGCCCAGCGCGTCGGTGCCGGAGCTCCGGTGTATTTGGCCGCTGTGCTTGAGTATCTGACCGCTGAGATCCTGGAGTTGGCTGGAAACGCCGCTCGGGACAACAAGAAGACCCGCATCATCCCTCGACACCTGCAGCTGGCGGTGCGCAATGACGAGGAGCTGAACAAGCTTCTGGGTGGCGTGACCATCGCTCAGGGCGGTGTGTTGCCCAACATCCAGGCCGTGCTGCTGCCCAAGAAGACCGAGAAGCCCGCGAAGGCCAAGTAAACCGACCGAAGCTTCTCTTCACAACAAAGGCTCTTTTAAGAGCCACACAATTTCTCCGTGAGAGAGTGATTTCATTAATTAAATCATTAATAATGTTGACTGCCCAGCATAGAAATAAAATCTTTTTGTATTCTATTGTGTTTCCCTTTACTGACTTGACCTTGAGCTCATTTTGCAGTTTTTGATGTCCCCTTGAATATTCTTAAAATATTACTTCTAGCAATGCTAAGTCAACCAGTCTACAAAATATGCCTGCGTATAGCTTGAGTCTTCACTCTCACCTTTGCCCATCAAGGCTAATTCGAAATGGCCACAAAACTTCACAAAATCAATAAGACGGCCTAGAATGAGGCACTTCCTACTAACCTCATCGTTGTGATGATGTAGCTGTCGTTCAAATGTGTGGCATGGTTGAATATAAGTGAGGAGTGTAATTTAAGTGAGTAGTGTAATATAAGTGAGTTATGCATTGCAGTGCCTGCAGTTTGAAAAATTAAGTCTATGGGAACGTAATTGCGTATTATGTGACGTCACGAACATGGATCACAGAACAGAGCAAGGCGAGCGTTTGAGCTTATAAAACGTAATTTTTTTTATTTATTTTTGAAATCACTGATCGTTTCGCTAGATAAGACCCTTATTCATCGTCTTGTATCGTTTAAAGCCCTTTTGAAGCTGCACTGAAACGGTCATTTGGACCTTGAACCATTTGGGGTACCATTGAAGTCCATTATATGGAGAAAAATCCTGGAATGTTTTCACCAAAAACCTTAATTTCTTTTCGACTGAAGAAAGAAAGACATGGACAGTGATGGGGGCTACATAGGTATACACAAACACACACACACACACACACACACACCAAGGTTAACAAACGATCTGCACTGTAAACCCGAATAAGTTGGCACAACTCCAAACATTTAAAGGGGTGGTTGAATATGATTTCACTTTTCTAACTTTAAGCTGGCCATATAGGGTCTGTGCAGAAGACCTGTCTGGTTCTTGTGGTCTCTACTGAGGATCTGTGCCGACGGCTTCACAGGGGTTTTCTAGAAAGGTCTCTGCTGACATTCAGGGCTGCGTTGTGGTCGTGTCTATAGGTGCATGTCCACCATATGAATCTCATCGTCACTTTTCTTCTGGCAGCGTCTAAGTATCATGCTGCTTTACAAATGTTACAGAGCGAGAGGTAAAACTTCTTTCTGCTCTCTCTGAAGCAATCATTGTTATGTATTTCATTTTCATCTGCTGAAGACCAAAGTCAGTACGCCGTAACAGAGGAAGAAACTTCAATCTGATATTAAAGAGTTAATTCATGTCCACATGTTTGAATGTTCTGTCAGCATTTATTTGTTCTTTAACTTTGTTTAAAAATATTGTTCTTCTTATTGGCTTTATATGTGTCATAACCATCATCATCATCAACCCTTTATTTCCAGACTCATGGTCCATTCAGAAGGCACAGACATAACATGCAACATACATGCATCGGATACATATACAAAAAGATTAAAAATAATAATAATAAAAAAAAGCAATACAGTATTTCTATAAAAGACACTTTACCAGCCTTTCCATAGTGATGATTGGTATTGTATGGCACTAAACCTAGGATTTACTAGCAGCCTCACAATGCTGTTCTGGGAGTCATTCAGGCGACAAATGAATTTGTAGATGAGTTTCCTCAGTAATGCCTGAAAGGTGCTGACCCCTGCATTACAAAACAGGTCACTTGCACTAGACTAGAGCACCTGGGTTTGTTGAGCAGTGTCCTCACATGTCATTATAAGCAACCTTAAGCTTCTGCATACTAGCCTTTTTAAATTTAGTCCATAAAGGAGCAGTATACAAAAGAGTGCAATATGCTTTAAACAGGCCAATTTTGACGTCATCCGTGCACTTGTGGAATTTTCTTACCAGCACGTTAGCTTGGGCATATAATATGGGACGCTGCCTGTATAAATCCTCATCATCAGATAACTTATCTGTAATGTAATGACCCAGGTATTTAATTTTATTACAAACACTCATCGCTTGTCCCGAAGAGATAAAAGTCTGGAAAACAAAGATCTTTTTCCACTTTTGTCCTACATATCAACACAGCACTCTTTCTGGCATTATACAGCACATCAAATTTCACCCCATATTCAGTCAGAGCAGATATTCATTAGCTGCTGAAAACCAGCACTGCTGGGAGAGAAAATGGCCAAAATCATCAGCATACATAACATTTTTAACCAAGGTGTTACCAATTATACAACCCGTTCTACATCTTAATAATTGGTTGGATAACTCATCCATGTAAAGGTTGAAAAAAGCTGTAAAACAATAACCTTGTGTTGTTAGTCTGTTCTTCAATGAAAGCTTGACAATTATACTGTTGCTTGTTCTAGTTTGCTTGAGTAATTATTAATCATACTTAACAGTTTTATTCTGTATAAATGAATAACTGTTGAAATTTATTTGAAGTTTATCAAAGGTGTTTTTTTTTTTGCTTTTAACATTTGTATAAATTGTAAACCATCAAATAAAAAAATGTCTTAATGTTTCAGTCATAATTGAATAATAAATCTGTATATATTTAATGTCTGTAATTAAATCACTTGAAAGCATTTTATCATTCAAATTCTTTGTTGACAGTCAGGAACAAACAAAATAAATGTATTTGACAGCAGTTTATAACAGACAAACACTCGAGAAGCATCGAGTAAAACTACATATTGTAATAATTATTTCATGATGAAGCTCAAATGTTACAGTGGACATCTGTGGTTTGTTTCATGGAGAAAGATGTGAATGTTGAGATAATAAATGTCTGTAAATCCCAGTATTACTGGAGCACAAGTTTCACATAATCATCATCATCTTCCTCTACTACAGCTGCAGGATCAACAATAGTGTTGAGAGTATTTTCAGGAGCGGATTGATCAGTTTCAGAATCACTGGCGTCTCAGAAGAGTTTCTACTGTAAAACAGCCGATTGTGCAGAAGAAAAACAATATTCAAGCTAAATGTTTTGCATTTCAGAACTACATTTGCTGAAGATAATAAAATAAAAAAACAGTATCCTGTTCATGTTCAAGATGCATTTCATCTTAAATAAAAAAAGACAGGCTTGTAGCTTATTCATCAGTAACATGAACAGAAACACGGATAACAGTTTTACTGTAGTCTGAGAAGATAGTGTAAGATCGAAGCTCTTAAAAGAATAATATGAGCGGCTCTTAAAAGAGCCTTTGTGTTGTGTGGAGCGGACTCGCTCTACTTTGAGCTGGTGTACTTGGTCACAGCCTTTGTGCCCTCAGACACGGCGTGTTTGGCCAGCTCTCCGGGCAGCAGCAGACGCACGGCGGTCTGGATCTCTCTCGATGTGATGGTGGAGCGCTTGTTGTAGTGAGCGAGACGAGACGCTTCACCGGCGATGCGCTCGAAGATGTCGTTGACGAAAGAGTTCATGATTCCCATCGCCTTGGAGGAGATCCCGGTGTCGGGGTGAACCTGCTTCAAGACTTTATACACGTAGATTGCGTAACTCTCCTTCCTGGACTTTCTGCGTTTTTTTCCGCCCTTGCCGGTGGTTTTAGTGACGGCCTTCTTCGAGCCCTTCTTGGGTGCGGACTTCGCTGGTTCAGGCATGATGCTTCACTCAATGACAGTAAAAGGACAAAGACGCTGAGTTACTGCAGGCGGGGTTTTATGCCCGGCTCTATGCTAATTTCGAAAGGGAAGTACGACCTTCTCTGATTGCTAGTTTTCCTGGACCAACCCTTAGAATGATATCATTGGCTATATTAAAAGTTCCGTGACTTGAAGCCAATAAAATCCTTTAAATGTTAACGCCACCCATCGCCTCATGTTCTACCACCATCCTATTGTTTTTTTGTTTCATTTTCCCGCATGTATCGTAATGCGTTGCACTGTAGTATTAAATTGAAAGTAATATATTGATCAATTCAGTTGTTTAAGCAACTTAAATGCATAATTCATACTACATGAACACAGAAGATCGTATCAGCGTTTTTAAACATCATACAATGAACTGAGTTTTTTAAATTCATCACTTAATGTTATCAACATGAAATACTCATTACGTCGAATAGAACCACTTAAAATTTTAACCACATGAAAAATTATTCTTTCAGAAGACGTGGGTGGCTCTTAAAAGAGCCGTAGGGTTTTTCTTCGAGAATCTCTTAACCGCCAAACCCGTACAGGGTGCGTCCCTGTCGCTTCAGCGCGTACACGACATCCATGGCGGTGACGGTCTTTCTCTTGGCGTGCTCAGTGTAAGTCACAGCATCACGAATAACGTTCTCCAGAAACACCTTCAACACACCGCGAGTCTCCTCATAGATCAGGCCAGAAATACGCTTGACGCCGCCACGTCGGGCAAGACGCCGAATAGCGGGTTTAGTGATGCCCTGGATATTATCGCGAAGGACCTTTCGGTGACGCTTAGCGCCTCCTTTCCCGAGCCCTTTACCGCCCTTTCCTCTTCCAGACATGATGACTACAGATATTCTTCAATTCACAATAAACGAATATTTAGAAACCAATTGGAGAGGAGGAGTTTATAGTCAGCTAGCGGACCTAGTTGAAACCACATTCATGGGCGGTAATAGTTTATGTCACCAGTTACGCATTTCCAAGTCGAGGTCAGTCTTTTGATAATAGTGGAAATAAGTAGGATTTCAGTAATATTGATAACGATATACTATATACTAAAAATAGACAATTTATCAAAAATACAAGAAATAGGGTTTTTTTTCTGGGAAGCAAAATAAAAAATGATATGGCTTCGGTAATTTTGACTCGCGAGGAAAGGATTTGTTACAGGTATGGGAGAAGATGTGGGTTAATAACTAAATACACATATTTCATATAACTACATATCCTCCTGGGACCCATGAATAGACTTTTTTTGTCCACTGTAGTGGACATTATGTTTTAGTTAATTTCTCTGACACCATACATGTCACATGTCACACCTGGGTGTCCTGTAAAAAGCACATTCAGGGATTTTCACAAATACTAAATGTTTGGAGGTTTCACCATGAAAACAACCTATCCTTGGTCTTTAAAAATGTCTGAGATTAATTTAGTGACCAAATGTAGCACTCTTATGGAAATATGATACTATATTGTAATAATTTAATTCAAACTATTTTTTCAAATTGTATTTTCTAAGCCAACATCTCAGGAAAACGTTATGGGGTTTCAAATCAAAAAATGACTTTCTGTTACAGAACAGGGCATTAATTTCATGCATGTCCACTGTAGAGGACATTAGGACTTAAATCATGTTTATCAAGCATTCTGGGAGACACAAGTGAATCCGGAAATAAAATTAAATACATCAATATTCCTATGAAATATTAGATATTATTAAAATGTTGCTGATTACTACTAAAATTAGTCCTTTTTTCATTAACTGTTGCTCCAAGAACACATTGTACAAATCAGATCGTATATAGATACATTGTATTGTATGTGAACATTAACTTATAGCCGTTTTACACACGTTGCATAAAGGAATATGGTGTATCAATTAATTCCGTATCAACATAATTGAGAATCATCTTTATACAAATTTAGGTAAAAAAAAAAAATCCTGAAACCCAAATTTTATTGATGATTGAAAAAATAAATGCTATTTTTTTGCTTATACATATAATTCCATGTCATTTTATTTCTTAAACAAGTGAGGCCTGGTGTCTACTACAGAGGACATGTTCATATTCAAAACGCAGTGTTAAATAGAAATCATCTTTTAAACAAACATTGAAGTGGCTCTTAAAAGAGCCTTTGGGTTTGTATGACTGATATGGACTTAAGCGCGCTCTCCGCGGATGCGGCGGGCCAGCTGGATGTCTTTGGGCATGATGGTGACTCTCTTGGCGTGGATGGCGCACAAGTTGGTGTCCTCAAACAGACCCACCAAATAAGCCTCGCTCGCCTCCTGCAGGGCCATGACAGCCGAGCTCTGGAAGCGCAGATCCGTCTTGAAATCTTGAGCGATTTCTCTCACCAGACGCTGGAAGGGCAGTTTGCGAATCAGCAGTTCAGTAGATTTCTGATAACGGCGAATCTCTCTCAGCGCCACGGTACCGGGCCTGTAACGGTGAGGCTTCTTAACGCCACCGGTAGCGGGTGCGCTCTTGCGGGCGGCTTTAGTGGCCAGCTGCTTCCTCGGGGCTTTTCCTCCGGTGGACTTACGAGCGGTCTGTTTAGTTCTTGCCATTTTTTCAACGGGAGTTCAGATGCTGCTATGTACAGAACAACGAATGAATAGTTAATCAGAACACAGCGCGTATTTAAGCCTAGGGCTGCCATGCGCTCATTGGATGACTTTGCTTCAGAGGCATTCTATTGGTTATTGTCTGAAGTCTGTAAAAGACAGTTGGCAAATGGCTGTGCACCTCCTGTTTTCAAACAAGAGACGACAGTTTGTGGTTCCCGCCCAAACGTGCTTTGTTTTTTATTTGTATCAACGAGGATACAATAGGAAATCAGTTTTTCATATTTGTACACCAAAACACGTGATTATTTTTTAAAAACGTATTAAATCTAGTGTTTGCCTTTTGCAACTAGTATAGTCAAACCTGAGACAAGTACAGATAATTATGTCACCAAGTCATACATTTAATCTCGTGTTTATATCTAATCAATACATCGGTTTAAATATTTTGACCATGCCACTAAAAGTAACCATTTTCATAATATACTCATTAAATCCAAACAAAGTATAGTAAGACTAGCTAAAAGCACATTGATTACAACAATTATTTTTGGGCCATGTGTATTTCTATTCAGATTTGATTTTAAAAATAAATATATATAATCTGACCTGTCGCACCTACAAATTTTTATGCCAGCATTGTATAGTACAAGAACAGTCAATTCATGGGCCTTCGGCAACAACTTTTTTTTTTTTTTAAATCAAACGGACTTTGATAAAATTTTAAATAAAGATGGAACGAATGAGATCACTCTTTCTTGGAGAAATTGGGTGGCTCTTAAAAGAGCCTTTGTTTTGAAGAGAAGCTTCGGTCGGTTTACTTGGCCTTCGCGGGCTTCTCGGTCTTCTTGGGCAGCAGCACGGCCTGGATGTTGGGCAACACACCGCCCTGAGCGATGGTCACGCCACCCAGAAGCTTGTTCAGCTCCTCGTCATTGCGCACCGCCAGCTGCAGGTGTCGAGGGATGATGCGGGTCTTCTTGTTGTCCCGAGCGGCGTTTCCAGCCAACTCCAGGATCTCAGCGGTCAGATACTCGAGCACAGCGGCCAAATACACCGGAGCTCCTGCACCGACGCGCTGGGCATAGTTGCCTTTGCGGAGCAGCCTGTGAACACGGCCGACGGGGAACTGCAGTCCCGCCCTGGAAGAGCGACTCTTGGCTTTAGCACGAGCCTTTCCCCCGGTTTTGCCTCGTCCACTCATTATAGAAATCAGTTATTACAAACTGCTTTACAAACAAACAGAATAAAATTTAACGTCCACATACTGTCTTTAAAGGAGAGTGCCAGTCGCTCATTGGTTTAGACAGTTATAAGATTCAAACCAATCACTGAACTTCTCTCCGAAGCCCAACCCCCTTTTGGCCAGAATGCTCACAATACAGAAGAGAAAGAAGAGATGAGACCACAGAAATGTTTGATAAAAAAAATCAAACAAGTACAACAATGTATATTATCCGCTGTTCCAAACAAAAGTGTTACACATTTCTCACACTATATTCTGTGCACACTGACCAGATCGGATCCTGTACAGAATTATTATCGTAAATGTAATAATATAATTTTAGCACTGCTATTATTGTGTGTGTGGGGTTGTTTGTATTGTCACATTTCTCCAGTATATTTTGTGTATTCTCTACTGTTACACAACATCATATTTGCACTGTGATTACTGTTTGAATCCTCATAAGCTTTTTGGACATTTACAATACATTTCTTATCAATAAAAATTGTTTACTTGTGTAACGGTGGTCATGCGGTGAAGGGACTGAGACCAAAACTGGCTTTTCTCACATTTATTCCTTTGGAAAATCAGAACACAAAACATGCCTTCAGGCACTGGCGTACATAAAACAGCATACAATGTAAAGCATACCCCTTCTGATCTTCCGTTGTAAATTATTACAAAAAGAAACATTCATACAGAAGGATACACCTGTAGCATACTAGACGGGGATAAAATATACTTAAGAAAAATACACAGGAAAATATTTCCTCATTCTGTAAGTAATTCACATTTAACATATAGAGCAACATACCTTTGGAAAATCAGAACACAAAACATGCCTTCAGGCACTGGCGTACATAAAACAGCATCTGCACATACAAAATAAAAGAAATACACTGAATACTTGGAAAATTGCTAGCGGAGTTTACAAGTCACGTAAGACTCAGTCTGTATGAACTCGTGGTCATAATGAAAGCATTAATAAACTTTCTTTAAGTTGCTAAAATTGCACCCAAATATTAACAATACATGTGAAATAATATAACACAGGTGATATGTCGAAGTTTTCAACTTAAACAACATTTTACAGTTACATCATTAAAACAAAGTGGGAAGTGCTTTATACAGTCAACCTACCCAATGTAAAGCATACCACTTCTGATCGGGTACGGCAACAACACAAGGACAAAACGCAGCAGAGCTGCAGTACACCATTTCTCCAAAGGGGGGCTCCAAAACACCAAACTCAATACAGCTGCTTAATAACGGTGAAAATCACATACAAACACTAACTTACATTTCTAACTCTGTTACACTTGAGTTTACCTAAACCTACACTTGGTGACTTTTTTGACTGCATTAGTCTTAGTGGTCGAAAGTCACATATTGGCTATTAGATTCCAGAATGAACAAATCATTCATATTCATGAGTTTTACCCTTTACTCAGAGTTGGTGGTTGGCTCTTAAAAGAGCCGTTGAGAAACAAAAAGTACAGATAAACAGTTATTTCTTTTTGGGAGCTGCCTTTTTAGACTTGACGACTTTAGCTTTTGATTTCGCCGTTTTGGGTTTGGCTGCCTTTGCCTTCTTTGGGCTCTTGGCTGCTTTCTTAGGAGTCGCTGGTTTCTTTGCCTTCTTGGGGCTCTTCGTTGCCTTTTTAGCGGCGGGTTTCTTCACCTTCTTCGGCGATTTCTTAGCGGCGGGCTTCTTTGCTGCTGCAGTTTTGGGCTTCTTAGCGGCAGCGGGTTTCTTGGCTGCGGGCTTCTTGACTTTAGGAGCCGCTTTCTTGACGGGTTTCTTCTTGGTCTCGGCTTGCTGCTTGTTGAGCTTGAAGGAGCCCGAGGCGCCAGTCCCTTTGACCTGAACCAGAGTGCCTTTAGTCACCAGGCTCTTGATGGCGATCTTGACGCGGGAGTTGTTCTTCTCCACATCGTATCCACCGGCAGCGAGCGCTTTCTTCAGGGCGGCGAGGGACACACCGCTCCTCTCCTTGGACGCGGACACAACCTTGACAATGAGCTCGCCGACTCCTGGACTAGCTCTCTTGGCTTTAACAGCGGACTTCTTCCTGGGCGCTTTGGCGGCAGCAGCGGGGGCTGGGGCGGTTTCTGCCATTTCTCTCTCGCTCAGAATTAATCTATAGTCTTACAAACGTTATCTGGTTTCAGCAATGAATAAATAAAGCTCGAGCGGCGCTGTGGTGTTAAATAACACATGAGAACCTCGTAGACTCAACCTGCACCGCTCGGTGTCTGCTGCGCGCTGACGCTTGTGTTTTCTTTTCTTACATTTGGAGCAAATCTGGTGCTGTTAAATAGTTTGACACAGTCAAAACTAAGTGAACACCAAGCAGAGATTCTGGGCTTTTCTTTAGAGACTAAAACACGCGAAGAGGAAGCGTTACTTCTGCCTTCGTCAGACCAAATCCAAGGCGAGCATCAGCCGCGTGCAAATCTGATGGATAGTTTTAATGGAAAAGATTATTAAAGTCGGAACGCGTCCTCTGTGTGTTCGGCAAACAGCCTGAAATAGACTTTAATGAAATCAGAATCAGTTAAAAGCGTTACGAGGTTTTCATACAGCCGTTGTTTTGGGCAGCTTGAAGCACACGAACATCCGGAGTCTCCGCGTCTGTCTGTGACTCATGTCTGCCCTCCTCTTCGGTCAGCAGATTATCCATGTTATCTTATTAAACACGTTAAACACATCGTTGATGTAGGCCAACATCACATCACGACACATTTTAATTGTAATCAAGTATTTTTTGTCTCCTGATTCGCCATGCATTTCTTAGGGAACCATGTGAATAGAAATGAAGGACATTATTGCTCATTTAGAGCAAGAGACAGCACAGGTCATAATTTCCTTTTAACCACTATACATGCTAATTTATAACACAGTCATGTATGTACAACGGGTCATTATGTGTAATATATTTATTTAGATTATATTTTAAATGATGTATGAACTAAAATGATGAGGATAATGGATAGTTTTGAGTTTACAGGTCTCTAGACTGGTCTCGTCCGGTTTGTTAGTTCCAGCCAATTCACTGCATGGATCTCGACTCGGATTTGCTCAGACTATATCAGAACATAATTAATGATGTTAAAACAATTAAAATATTTTGTTTTGCTGCAGTTCTCAGTTTTGTGGAAGTTTATTCTACCTCTTGCCTAAATTCAGGGGCTTTTCCTATTTGAAAACATCAGGGACTGAGGCCAAAATATGTTACATTAATCTAGATTATTATTTTCACTTTGTTTAATTGTGTCTGTGTGTTATTTGCATTGATTTGTCAAGGGACACTTCTTCTACCAAACACAAGATATATTTTGTAAGCACTTTAGTGACCACTGACTTTCATTGTATGGACAAAACTATTTTCTTTAATGTTCCACAGAAGAAAGAAAGCCATTGAGGGTTAGAACAACATTAGGGTGAGTAAATGATGACATAAATCTTGGGTGAAATCTGAAGCGACTTTATCATATTTTATACACAAATTAGCCTTTAAATGATAAACCTGTACACTATACTACATGTCATCTGATTGATGGTTTAGACAAACTATTAAATCAAATGTGTGAATTTATATTAACATAAAAAAAATCTGAATAACAGATCATCATGCTGAGCAAATAGAGTCACAAACAAGCTTGGATAATGTTTGTGTGCTTCAAGCTGAACAAAAAAACACCTTAATATGAAAGTCACCGTTTTATTCTCTTTTAAGAGCCACTCACTATGAACAGAGAGCAACACTTTTTGATGTGCTTATTTGACCTGCAATCTTGATTGTTGCTGATGTAATTTAAAGATTGTTTGTTTAAATTGTTGTTTCCCCACTGAAATATGAGTCAAAATCCACAAGATTAAACCTGAATGAATATTTAGATATCCATTTTCTGTTTTCCATTCCATTTTCCATCATCTGTTTTGTACTCTTTTTTTTTTAACCAGAAATATTTCAATGGTTTCTGTCATCTCTTATGTCTTAATAGTCTTCTTTCTCTAGTCTGTTTTAATAGCGGTTGGACTTTGGACAGGAATTTGAAGCATAAATGGGAAGGAGAGAAAAAAAAGTATAATAAAATAAAATTACTTAAGCAATATGTGATTTTTAAATGTTACTTTCCAATCCAATTATATTGAGATAATTTAATCATGTCTCTCTTTATTCTTGACTTATAACCTAGAATACTGTCTAACACGGCTGCTCTGTCAAGTCTTATTGTAAGCACCAACACTTCAAAAGAATTATATTTGAAACAAGACTTCTCAGTAATTCTGAAGATATTACTATAAATTACAGCAACACCTCCCCCTTTGCCTTTCAGACAAAGCTTGTGTTTATAACAGTAATCTTGGGGGTGGACTCATTTAAAGTAATGTAATCATCTGGCTTTAGCCAGGTTTCTGTCAAACACAGCACATGTAATTTATAATCTGTGATAATCTGGGCGTGAGACAGCTGGCAGACGGTCGATTTAGCCAGTCTGTATGCTTCCTGACCTGGGCCCAAATTCGTCATTTTTGAGCTCTAAGACTATGTGCCATATTAGGGAGAAGAGCAGCACTATCTCAGGAGGGATAAATACCATCTCTTTTCAGGTCAGGTTTGCCCTGTTGGAGAAATTTTAATCTTACATTGATCAGTAGTGAAAATTACTAGATAGAGCTCTGTTTCTATCGAACCTCCAATGTATGTATATGTTTTCTTTTCTAATCTTGAGACAATGCAAAGGAATGCCATGTGTTTTTTCTTTGTGTAGAGGGGAAACATTTCTGAAATGTATGTATTTTTGTATACCCGAGGAAGCAGGAACATGACACCCCAAAACCAGATGGGCAAAGATCTCTGACCTCCAGGAGAGAGGCAATCTAGGCAAGGGGGGGGCTAAAGGGGTTAGTTAGTAATAAAGCTGAACTAGCAGCATGGGTCCATTGTCTGTGGAAATTTACTGAGAGGCAAGGCCTATAACAACCTTGGGAGAAACAGTATAAAGATGGCTCTGGTTTTGGGTTCTGTGTGTCACTCTTGCACCGTAATTTCTGTGAACTAGACTGAACCTTATTCTTGCAAGAATAAATACTTCTCTTTTTTATTAATTTGACTGTGAGTGCCTCTTACGCAGTGATGATGTTTAACAGAATTTTTGCCAGAACAGCCCAAAAAACTTATAAATATTATTTTGGGCACACCACTTAGACAGCCAGCCATTGGCATTTTCTTATTAGACCAAAGCATACATTTTAGAGGATGTAAGTTTCCTGCATATATAGGAATTCTTCTTATTCAAATTGTATCTTTGACAATCATTTATTGTCTGCCTGTTATTAATCTCAGTTAAAACTGATTAGGATCATCTGTAAATATGAACTGTTTGAAAAAGGGCCCCTCAAACTCCTAAAATTGAGAGACTATTGCTGAACATTTAGAAATATATACATGTATATATTTGTGTGTTATTCCTTGTTCTAACCAAAAATACTTCATTGAGCATGTTAAAATAATCTTACATTAATTCATAACTAAAGAGTCGAAACTTTGCTGATCACATTAGTTTTCAGAATAATTAGCAAGATCGTCAAACTATAAAACTAATTTATTCTTAAAATATTGTATCAAACAGTGCAGGAAATCTGTAGCTCTTTCACCGATATGAGTGGCTCTTAAAAGAGCCTTTGTGTTGTGTGGAGCGGACTCGCTCTACTTTGAGCTGGTGTATTTGGTCACAGCCTTTGTGCCCTCAGACACGGCGTGTTTGGCCAGCTCTCCGGGCAGCAGCAGACGCACGGCGGTCTGGATCTCTCTCGATGTGATGGTGGAGCGCTTGTTGTAGTGAGCGAGACGAGACGCTTCACCGGCGATGCGCTCGAAGATGTCGTTGACGAAAGAGTTCATGATTCCCATCGCCTTGGAGGAGATCCCGGTGTCGGGATGAACCTGCTTCAAGACTTTGTACACATAGATCGCGTAGCTCTCCTTCCTGGACTTTCTGCGCTTCTTTCCTCCTTTGCCGGCGGTTGTTTTAGTGACGGCCTTCTTCGAGCCCTTCTTGGGCGCGGACTTCGCTGGTTCTGGCATGATATTTTACTCAGAGAAACTCGAATGATGCCGCTTAATTTTTGTAGGCGGATCTTTATGCACTGCTCTATGCTAATTTAGAAAGGAAAGAACGGGTCTCTGTGATTGGTAGTCTTCCTGGACCAAACCCATAGAAGGATTTCATTGGTCACATAAAACATTCACTGAATTGTAGGCGATCCAATCAGAAGCTTTGAAATGTTAATCACGCCCATCGAAAACGACCATCCCCCACATCCAACTCCAATTCTTTTCCGGAATGAATAACTGGATTATCGTGAATCATTTCAGTTCTTTCATATTCAGATTCTATATCATTTTAACTTTTATTTAGAAGCAGAAATAGCACATTGTATTATTTATATGGTAATCTACATAAACACATTAAATATATATAAACCAAACAATGACCACTAACTTCAGAGAGTCTTTACAACGATATTTATTTAACTGCAAAGCAGAATCGTGAATATAACACAGTAAAAAAATAAATTTCCTTATTTGTATATGCTTTAGAAATCAATTAACCCTCTATGCATGGTATGGTGTTGCCTCCAGGCCACATGGTCTATTTCAGTTTTTTTTTTTTTTTTTATAAAATGAGACACCCAATGTTTTTGGAGGAAATAACAAAAAACACTGCACAACAATGGAATTGCATAAGGCCAAACTAGGCATACTAGGTTGGAATACAAATATATTATATTTGTAAGGAAAAGAGTTAGAATTATAAAAATTTTGAATTGGTAATGCACTTATAAGAATAGTACTTTACATACTATATCTACACATTTTCTATAGCACCTAAAAAGGTATAAAACACAACTGGCAGTTAGTTGATGAGGGTGAGGAAGAGGTGTCATACTGTGATGAGGAAGATGAGGTTATAGTGACAGTGAATCCAGCAGGGAGAGAGTGAAGATGGATATAACTTGATTTGATGGTTTGGTAATACTTGTGGACAAAACAGCTGGATATGAAATGTTACTTTTTATAACATGAAATTTGTAATTAAAAACTACATAAATGTGTTTGTTCAAGCATCTAATTAAAGAGATTGATGTTTTCAAAATATATTTTAAATTCTTTCTACATGAAAATGTCAAGTAATTAAAGTTTAATTTGTCCATTGTGGTACAAGTTTGAGAAAACACTTTAAAAGTTAATTGAACATGTAAGTATCTAACATGTTGTTAGTTTTTTTTCATTGATATATTACGCACCATAGGATTAAGGCTCCGTTTAAGTGAAAACATGTCACTTTTTTTTACATTACAATACTACCCTTTTATTCATTTAGAATCTTGATCTTTCTGTTAGAATGTGGGTGGCTCTTAAAAGAGCCGTTGGGGTTTTCTTCGTGAATCTCTTAACCGCCGAACCCGTACAGGGTGCGTCCCTGTCGCTTCAGCGCGTACACAACATCCATGGCGGTGACGGTCTTTCTCTTGGCGTGTTCAGTGTAAGTCACAGCATCACGAATGACGTTCTCCAGAAACACCTTCAACACACCGCGAGTCTCCTCATAGATCAGGCCAGAAATACGCTTGACGCCGCCACGTCGAGCAAGACGCCGAATAGCGGGTTTAGTGATGCCCTGGATATTATCGCGAAGAACCTTTCGGTGGCGCTTAGCGCCTCCTTTCCCGAGTCCTTTACCGCCTTTTCCTCTTCCAGACATGACTAAAAATCCACTTCAACACACAACAATCGAATCTGACAGACACAATGGAGAAGAGGTATTTAAAGTCAGATAGCGGACCTAGTTGAAACCACATTCATGGTCGGTTCTAGTAAACGTCACCAGTTACGCATTTCCAAGTCGAGGTCAGTCTTTGGATGCTTGATAGGCCTACTAGTGGAAATAAGTAGGATTTAAGTAATATTGATAAATAAATATATATAAAACATAACTAAATAAACTTTAATAATAATAAACATACAAATAATCAAAATAAATGTCGCAGTATAACACTAAATAACACTAACCATCGTTCATTTAATTTGATTCTAGATTTAAGATATGCATATATATATATATATATATATATATATATATAATTATTCGGGGCTATTGACAGTTGGCCAATGGCTGTGCGCCTCCGGTCTTTTATTCTTTTTGTATACACGAAACCAGAAAATAGACTAAACCAGTCTTATATTTGTGC
This sequence comes from Meda fulgida, assembly GCA_030578275.1. Classification (NCBI taxonomy): domain Eukaryota; kingdom Metazoa; phylum Chordata; class Actinopteri; order Cypriniformes; family Leuciscidae; genus Meda; species Meda fulgida. The sequence goes on from CM060622.1 coordinate 49,557,974, forward strand.
ACGAGAACCCTTAATTGTTCCTTAAAAGTTAGACTTTTGGAACTTATAGTAAAAAAAATTAAATGTTTACTTGTAATATACTAAGTACAAATATTAACTAAATATTAGGGCAGTTAACTTTAATAGTGATTGGATTAAAGAAATCACTCTCTCGGGGAGAAATTTTATGGCTCTTAAAAGAGCCTTTGTTTTGAAGAGAAGCTTCGGTCGGTTTACTTGGCCTTCGCGGGCTTCTCGGTCTTCTTGGGCAGCAGCACGGGCCTGGATGTTGGGCAACACACCGCCCTGAGCGATGGTCACGCCACCCAGAAGCTTGTTCAGCTCCTCGTCATTACGCACCGCCAGCTGCAGGTGTCGAGGGATGATGCGGGTCTTCTTGTTGTCCCGAGCGGCGTTTCCAGCCAACTCCAGGATCTCAGCGGTCAGATACTCGAGCACAGCGGCCAAATACACCCAATGGTTAAATTGGCTTTTATGAGGGGGAGCCCTTATTTACTGTGAATGGTCATCATTCAAAATCATGCCGTAAAAAGACTCAATGTGTTTTTACACCAATGGGGCTCTTTTTCCAGAGTTAATGTGTAAGGTAGAGTTGAGTAGTTATTCAAACAAAGAGAAATACTTTACAATTCACTTACTTTATTATTATTTTTTACCTTTAATGTTAACAGGTAGGCATCAGATTTCACCCTTCATGTTCATGAAAATATTGGTTGGCAAATATGTACATCATCTTTTGAAACAAGAAAATGTTTTTTGATTTAATCACACCGACACACAAGGCCGTACGCAGATTTTATTTAAAAAAAAAGTTAGCAAAAAATATCCTAGGCTACTAGGGGTTTTTAAGGTGTTTTGAAGGTCAATTCACGAGTTCACACTTATAATTTTGAGGGAGTAAGATTTAATGCGTATTTGGCGTGCTGTCCGGAGGGAGGGCTCCGAGCTCAGAATTCAGCCCGAACCCAGAGTACTCCCCCCGTATGTGATTTTTAGAACTAGGAGTGTGGAGAACTAGGAGTGTGGAGAACTAGGAGTGTGGAGAACTAGGAGGACTAGGAGTGTGGAGAACTAGGAGTGTGGAGAACTAGGAGTGTGCAGAACTAGGAGTGTGGAGAACTAGGAGGACTAGGAGTGTGGAGAACTAGGAGTGTGGAGAACTAGGAGTGTGGAGAACTAGGAGTGTGGAGAACTAGGAGTGTGGAGAACTATGAGTGTGGAGAACTATGAGTGTGGAGAACTAGGAGTGTGGAGAACTAGGAGTGTGGAGAACTGTGGAGAACTATGAGTGTGGAGAACTATGAGTGTGGAGAACTACGAGTGTGGAGAACTAGGAGTGTGGAGAACTAGGAGTGTGGAGAACTAGGAGGACTAGGAGTGTGGAGAACTAGGAGTGTGGAGAACTATGAGTGTGGAGAACTAGGAGTGTGGAGAACTAGGAGTGTGGAGAACTAGGAGTGTGGAGAACTGTGGAGAACTAGGAGTGTGGAGAACTAGGAGGACTAGGAGTGTTGAGAACTAGGAGTGTGGAGAACTAGGAGTGTGGAGAACTAGGAGTGTGGAGAACTGTGGAGAACTAGGAGTGTGGAGAACTAGGAGGACTAGGAGTGTTGAGAACTAGGAGTGTGGAGAACTAGGAGTGTGGAGAACTAGGAGTGTGGAGAACTAGGAGTGTGGAGAACTAGGAGTGTGGAGAACTAGGAGTGTGGAGAACTAGGAGTGTGGAGAACTAGGAGAGTGGAGAACTAGGAGTGTGGAGAACTAGGAGTGTGGAGAACTAGGAGTGTGGAGAACTAGGAGTGTGGAGAACTGTGGAGAACTAGGAGTGTGGAGAACTAGGATGACTAGGAGTGTGGAGAACTAGGAGTGTGGAGAACTATGAGTGTGGAGAACTATGAGTGTGGAGAACTATGAGTGTGGAGAACTATGAGTGTGGAGAACTAGGAGAGTGGAGAACTAGGAGTGTGGAGAAGTAGGAGAGTGGAGAACTAGGAGTGTGGAGAACTAGGAGTGTGGAGAACTATGAGTGTGGAGAACTATGAGTGTGGAGAACTATGAGTGTGGAGAACTAGGAGTGTGGAGAACTAGGAGAGTGGAGAAGTAGGAGAGTGGAGAACTAGGAGTGTGGAGAACTAGGAGTGTGGAGAACTAGGAGTGTGTGGGGGGGGGGGGGGGATGCTGCAAACTGTCAATGGATCGAGGTAAGACTGCTGAGTCTATACAGTCGTGCTCAGAATAAATGGTACCCCTGGTAAATATGATGAAAAAATGGCTGTAAAAAATAATTCTGCATCGTTTATCCTTTTGATATTTCATTCAAAAAATTGGCAAAAATCGAACCTTTCATTGAAGTAAAATAATTGAAAGTGGAGGGGAAATCACATTATGAAATAAATGTTTTTTTCCAAAATAAGTTGGCCACAATTATTGGTGGCCAAAGACTCTTCAAGAATCACAGATGGAGAATTGCAGAGATTAGTTGAGTCTTGGGTTCAGAAAGCCTATTAATAAACAACCCCTTTCACCATATGTTGTTTGGGAGGTTTTCAAGAAAAATCCTCCTTGCTCATCCAAAAACAAACCCCAGCAAATTCAGTTGTCAGACATGACTGGACCTTCAAACAGCACAGGCTTCTGTGGTCAGATGAAACAAAAAAAATAGCTTTTTGGCAGCAAACATGCTTCATGCTTCGGTTCAGCTGAACCGAGCCCGAAACACACACGAGTAAATGAAAACATAAGCCTTGAAAAGTGTAGTTGGAAGTTGGTAAATAAAGTAATGCCTGTGTCGTGCGCTGCTTGGGGCTGTACAAGTCGCCACACAATTGAAAACATGTCTCGGGGAATTACCTTTCACAAACAAGACTGAACATTTTTGTATTTGGTAATTATATAAATAGTAATAGTAACGTACACCACGTGCAAACCACTGAAATCGGCTGATAAATGTAAACGTTATTATTGTTTTTATCCAGGAAAACCGCAGCTCACCCGTTTACTTGCATTTGTTCACAGCGCAGTCTTGCCCTCCGCAAAATGGCGGACACGTTGACGTATCGCAGCAATGCTCCAAAGCGGCCAATAGGGCGTCTATGTATTTATTATGTCTATGCGTGCAGTAACATGGGCCCAAAGCTCTTTAATAAGCTGCCCCAGAAGCCCAGACCTCAAGACAGAAAGTCAAACGTATTTATTCACATTATCTTGCAGCTGATTTGCTCCCCTTTCTGTTATTTCAATACTTCTTCAGTCATTTTCTGCCATGCTGCATGACTGCTTGTTCTCATTTTTGTACTTTGCTTGTATTTTCTGTACAAAAAAAAAAAGTAAGTGCACAGCACATTTTGCATACCTTTTTATAAAAAATACACCTAGTTTAACTTTGTTTTGCCTCTTCTAACTGTTTTGAACACAGGAACCTGTCCTCGGGATCGGATTGAATGAGGTAGCTTAACTTATTGGGTTTTACAGTGAACATGTTTTTATTTTTTTATTTAAATATTTAAATAATATTGTACAATTATGACATTTATTAGAATAAAAAAGTGCTACATTTAACTTGCAATGTGATGAGGTCATGTCACAGTTTGAATTGTTGCATATTATGATTAGTTTATTGACTACAGAGGGGACTCTCTAATTTGATCTCTTGCTATATTACCATCCTCATTTGAGAGACGATCGCACTTGAGTTGATCACCTCACAATTTACATAACATTACCTTCACCCATCTCTATCACTCAAAAACGAAACGTAAAATGACTGTGGAAAGAGTGAGCATTAGTTAGCGTGGTAGGCTAGCGGTCATGATTATTAGGCTAATTTGGAGTAATAAACCGTATTTCATTATCTGATATAATGTTAATTTACCAATCTATTGAAGTATTAATATCTGTTTTGTAACAGTTTCGAATATTCGTGAAAATGAACCAAAAGCAGAAAGAAAACTGAAAAAATGGCAATGGGGAGATTGTTGAATTTGCCTAAATGCATTTCGTATCTCCTACATGATTATTTTATGTTTCTCATCTAAACATATTTTAGTCTTGTGCCATTCATTTAATGTTGGAGGAGGTTCGACCTTTTAAAATGAATCATGTTGAAATGAAATACATTAGTTGTGTTTTCTCTGGAAACTCCGCCCCCACGGGAACACGCAAAGGAGATTCAGTTAACGGCTCTGCTCGACACTCGCCCGTCCGCCATTTTCTCTCTCGCTTTGGAAGTGGAAGCTGCAAGTTATCGTGGTGGAAAGCTACAGTCTGAAGGTAATTAACATCTTGAACTAAAATGGCATTGAGTAACAGTTGGTAGTCCTTTTGAACTTATTTTCACTGAGGGAACGTTTTTAATGCAAGTTACCTTACTGATTTGAGGGATAGAAAAAAATTAGGCCTAGTTCAAATGTAGGTAACGTTAACGTTAATTTAGTTAACGGTAATAGTATCCCGTTTAATATCATGACTTGCATTAACGTTTTTCAAATTGTGTACAGTCATTAAGACATATTTATTCGTATTTGTTCTCTGTATGACAACTAATTCGCGTTAGGGAGTGAGTGGCGCCAATGAATTTTGGGTGGAGGAGGGGATATATAAAGTTAACGTTACTTACAGAATGTTAAAATGGCGTCTGGCTGAACTGTAACGTTAACGTTATACCTTTTTAAATTTGATCACAAAGAACATAACGTTACTTGTTATTCTGCGTTTATTGCGAATTCTCTTTCAAAGACAGTAATTTTACTCCGCAGCCTGCAACGAATGGGAAAATCCTGTCAGGGAGTGAGTTGCGCCGACGGGGGTGGGGGAGGGGATGTTGCAAAACTTAATGTCTAACGTTAATCGACTTAATTTCCCTGATTGGAAAATCCTGAAATCTCATAAAATGCTTGCCACACTCAAATTTTACTGACATATTTCAAATCCGCACCAGTCTTACATGGTCTTAACTGAAATAAAGTAAAATTTAAAAATAAAAGCCCAGCCAATTATACTGTGCGACTCTATACAGCCGAAACGGTTTCTATGGCAACTGACGCCTCTAGCTCCAGTTGCAGTGACATGCTTGGCTCTCTAATGCTAATGATCTTCACGTGCTATCGGAATTATCATTTAGTCTATCCAAGTAATGGCTCGACAGCGCAACCATTTCACTCGCATTTGCGACTAAAAATAAATGTGTGCGAACTGTAAAATGTATTTTGGAGCACGAATAAAAAAGTCACTGTGGATCAGTTTTCTCAAATGTAATAAAGTCTTCAATAGGCTACAAAAGGCTACCTTAAATGGTATAACAAACGATCATTTTAAGGCATCTTATATTTTGGGGGTGAAAAAATATAAATCGCGATACTGCCTAATGTGATTATTAACCTTCAAAACTATGATTTCATTGACCCTTGTGCATCAATAAAAAAAAAGTTACACAGGTTTATTATGGACAAAAATGTCCATGTCCAAAAACCGTCATAAAAATATTATAGATTTATATATTTTTTCCAATTTCACTGACATCATTTTTTAACCAGCATCAGCTCTAATCATAATGACCAAACATTTATTAATTTTCAGAATTGTAACCCTTTAAATGCTTGTTTGTTTACATAAAGCCGCTGTTGTTGCTTTTTATGAAAAAAATAAAAATAGTAATTATTTTCTAATTAATAAATGCTAAAAAAATGATTTTCGATACAGAAATGTCGGCCTCCTGAAAAGTATAATCATGCATATGTATATAGTTATATATACTAAATATATTAGTTAACTTTCACCTTTTAATTTGAATTACTGAAATACATGAACTTTTGCACAATATTCAAATTTTTCGAGTTTCACCTGTATATATATATATATATATATATATATATATATATATATATATATATAAACTTTATATTTATTTTAATATATAAAATAACGATTAATCGTGCAGCTGTAATTAAGACATTTGCCAAAATATACAATTTAATAAATTGTAGCTTTTGTTGTTGAAGGGGTTTCAACCTATGGCATTCATGCTAAGGAGGGATAACCATTGGCCCGTGTTAATAGCTGAAGTGGTGTATGTATTTCATTTAAATAAAGTCCCTTGAAATGGACATATATTTTGACGTAATCATTCCACAGTCACATAGCATGTTTTATTAAGTTAGGTGCAACAAATACTAATAAAGTGCTAGTTTAACCTGCGCTAGAGCACAGATACTACAAACCATTCTGTGATTATCCCTCTGCTTGACATAAGGTTGCCGACCACTGCACAATTTGAAATGTTGGCTCGAAAATTGTAGGACTACCATCCTCAATCCTAGAACTGAGGTCTAACAGTAATCAGTCATCTGTCTGTCTTGGTCTTGTGTGGTTCTCATTATATACAAGTTCACATGTTTCATGATATCTACATCATTAAATGATTGAAATTACATTTGTTATAATATTCCCAGAGCAGTGCCTGATGTTCTGTAGAATCTCATTTTGTCTGTGCATTCTCCAGGCTGGTGATGAAGCCTTCATTCAAAATTCCACAGAGGAGACCACAGTGGGAATCTACGTTCTCAAATGCCATGACAGATCTGACGACATTGGGATTATCCTTGAAGGCCAGAACATCTTGCAAGGATTGGATAATTTTGCATTAGCTACGGCAATGCTTTTTGGTCTAATGTATGCCTTAAATCTCAACTACCCACCTGAAATGAAAAGTACCTTTGAGGTACTGCAGAAGATAGTCATGGAGCTGGAAGGCTGCACTCTATCCAAGAAAGCTCAAGTTCTCAGAAACAGACTCTATGAGTGAGCTGTTTCCATGGTATGGCAGGCGGACACAAGGTTTCCTACCTCTTGGAATAAGGACCATTTATTTTTTAGTTCAGACACTCACAATGAACTTGCTTTATTCAAAAGTTAACTCTGTTTGATACGAGCAGGTTGACCACTGTTTTTTTTTTCTTTTGTGGTTGTTTTAACATGTGTATAGTTTTTTTGGTTAAAGCTATTGGTTAAAAGGACACTCCACCCAGAAATGAAAGCAAAACAAAAACGCCAGGGGAAGCTTTTGGACTACATAATACTCGTCATTACTGTTCACCTTTTCAGAGTATAGTGACATGAGTATAGTGACATGAGTATAGTGACATGAGTATAGTGACATGAGTAGTAGAGTGACGTGAGAAGTAGAGTGACGTGAGAAGTAGAGTGACGTGAGAAGTAGAGTGACAAGTAGAGTGACGTGAGAAGTAGAGTGACGTGAGAAGTAGAGTGACGTGAGAAGTAGAGTGACGTGAGTAGTGACGTGAGAAGTAGAGTGACGTGAGAAGTAGAGTGACGTGAGAAGTAGAGTGACGTGAGAAGTAGAGTGACGTGAGAATTAGAGTGATGTGAGAATTAGAGTGATGTGAGTAGTGACGTGAGAAGTAGAGTGACGTGAGAAGTAGAGTGATGTGAGAAGTAGAAGTAGAGTGATGTGAGAAGTAGAGTGACGTGAGAAGTAGAGTGACGTGAGAAGTAGAGTGACGTGAGAAGTAGAGTGACGTGAGAAGTAGAGTGACGTGAGAAGTAGAGTGACGTGAGAATTAGAGTGACGTGAGAATTAGAGTGATGTGAGTAGTGACGTGAGAAGTAGAGTGACGTGAGAAGTAGAGTGACGTGAGAATTAGAGTGATGTGAGAATTAGAGTGATGTGAGTAGTGACGTGAGAAGTAGAGTGACGTGAGAAGTAGAGTGACGTGAGAATTAGAGTGATGTGAGAATTAGAGTTATGTGAGTAGTGATGTGAGAAGTAGAGTGACGTGAGAAGTAGAGTGACGTGAGAAGTAGAGTGACGTGAGAAGTAGAGTGATATGAAGAGTGATATGAGAAGTAGAGTGATTTGAGTAAAACTGATATGCTGTCATTGTTCATTGACATTTGTTCATGGAGTTTAAGCAATTTTTAACAAGCAGAGAAGGCTTACTACTTCAGCACTTACTAGTGATATGAGTAGTAGAGTGATGTGAGTAGAAGAGTGATGTGAGAAGTAGAGTGAATTGAGAAGTAGAGTGAATTGAGAAGTAGAGTGAATTGAGAAGTAGAGTGATGTGAGTAGTAGAGTGATGTGAGTAGTAGAGTGATGTGAGAAGTAGAGTGATGTGAGAAGTAGAGTGATGTGAGTAGAAGAGTGATGTGAGAAGTAGAGTGATGTGAGAAGTAGAGTGATGTGAGTAGAAGAGTGATGTGAGAAGTAGAGTGATGTGAGTAGTAGAGTGATGTGAGTAGTAGAGTGATGTGAGAAGTAGAGTGATGTGAGTAGTAGAGTGATGTGAGTAGAAGAGTGATGTGAGAAGTAGAGTGATGTGAGTAGTAGAGTGATAAGAGTAGAAGAGTGATGTGAGAAGTAGAGTGATGTGAGTAGTAGAGTGATAAGAGTAGTAGAGTGATGTGAGAAGTAGAGTGATGTGAGAAGTAGAGTGATGTGAGTAGAAGAGTGATGTGAGAAGTAGAGTGATGTGAGTAGTAGAGTGATGTGAGTAGAAGAGTGATGTGAGAAGTAGAGTGATGTGAGTAGTAGAGTGATAAGAGTAGAAGAGTGATGTGAGAAGTAGAGTGATGTGAGTAGTAGAGTGATGTGAGTAGTAGAGTGATGTGAGAAGTAGAGTGATGTGAGTAGAAGAGTGATGTGAGAAGTAGAGTGATGTGAGAAGTAGAGTGATGTGAGTAGTAGAGTGATGTGAGTAGTAGAGTGATGTGAGAAGTAGAGTGATGTGAGTAGTAGAGTGATGTGAGTAGAAGAGTGATGTGAGAAGTAGAGTGATGTGAGTAGTAGAGTGATAAGAGTAGAAGAGTGATGTGAGAAGTAGAGTGATGTGAGTAGTAGAGTGATAAGAGTAGAAGAGTGATGTGAGAAGTAGAGTGATGTGAGTAGTAGAGTGATAAGAGTAGTAGAGTGATGTGAGAAGTAGAGTGATGTGAGAAGTAGAGTGATGTGAGTAGAAGAGTGATGTGAGAAGTAGAGTGATGTGAGAAGTAGAGTGATGTGAGTAGTAGAGTGATGTGAGTAGAAGAGTGATGTGAGAAGTAGAGTGATGTGAGTAGTAGAGTGATAAGAGTAGAAGAGTGATGTGAGAAGTAGAGTGATGTGAGTAGTAGAGTGATGTGAGTAGTAGAGTGATGTGAGAAGTAGAGTGATGTGAGTAGTAGAGTGATGTGAGTAGAAGAGTGATGTGAGAAGTAGAGTGATGTGAGTAGTAGAGTGATGTGAGTAGAAGAGTGATGTGAGAAGTAGAGTGATGTGAGTAGTAGAGTGATAAGAGTAGAAGAGTGATGTGAGAAGTAGAGTGATGTGAGTAGTAGAGTGATAAGAGTAGAAGAGTGATGTGAGAAGTAGAGTGATGTGAGTAGTAGAGTGATAAGAGTAGTAGAGTGATGTGAGAAGTAGAGTGATGTGAGAAGTAGAGTGATGTGAGTAGAAGAGTGATGTGAGAAGTAGAGTGATGTGAGTAGTAGAGTGATGTGAGTAGAAGAGTGATGTGAGAAGTAGAGTAATGTGAGTAGTAGAGTGATAAGAGTAGAAGAGTGATGTGAGAAGTAGAGTGATGTGAGTAGTAGAGTGATGTGAGAAGTAGAGTGATGTGAGTAGTAGAGTGATGTGAGTAGAAGAGTGATGTGAGTAGTAGAGTGATGTGAGTAGAAGAGTGATGTGAGAAGTAGAGTGATGTGAGTAGAAGAGTGATGTGAGAAGTAGAGTGATGTGAGTAGAAGAGTGATGTGAGAAGTAGAGTGATGTGAGAAGTAGAGTGATGTGAGTAGTAGAGTGATGTGAGTAGTAGAGTGATGTGAGAAGTAGAGTGATGTGAGTAGAAGAGTGATGTGAGAAGTAGAGTGATGTGAGAAGTAGAGTGATGTGAGTAGAAGAGTGATGTGAGTAGTAGAGTGATGTGAGAAGTAGAGTGATGTGAGTAGAAGAGTGATGTGAGAAGTAGAGTGATGTGAGTAGTAGAGTGATATGAAGAGTGATATGAGAAGTAGAGTGATGTGAGTAGAAGAGTGATGTGAGAAGTAGAGTGATGTGAGTAGTAGAGTGATATGAAGAGTGATATGAGAAGTAGAGTGATTTGAGTAAAACTGATATGCTGTCATTGTTCATTAACATTTGTTCATGGAGTGTAAGCAATTTTTAACAAGCAGAGACTTACTACAAGTAGGCTTACTACTTCAGCACTTACTGTGGAAAATTTGTTGTACTGTTAAAAAAATCAATTTGTCTTATGCTTTTAAAAATCGAAAACAAAAATGTCAAGGGAAGCTTTGGACTACTTGATACTCATTACTGTTCTGTTGTTTTTTACTGTATCTGAATGGTCATTACTGTTCACCTTTTCCACAACATCTTTTGACTGTGTCTTGTCTTTTACTTAAAATGAAATGAGTATAACTGATATGCTGTCATTGTTCATGGAATTTAAACTATTTTTAACACAGAAAAACTTGCTTCTGTAGAACTTACTGTGAGACAATTGTATTGTAACTTAAAGAATACAACGATTTGATTCAAGAAATGTGTTTGCTTGTCCTACTGCTTTTGAAACTGTACAGTAATTTAGTTAATGTACTTAGATAAAGCTGACTTTAATCACATTTAGCTAATCAGGTTAGTTTAATTGAAACCACAGCATATATCAATGGAAAAACACTAAAATCATGTTTGTTTAACAAGCACAAATTATGTAGCTTTAACATATATAAATCATGTTTATTTAACAAACAAATTATGTAGCTTTAACATGTATAAATCATGTTTTTTAACAAACATTAATCATGTAGCATTAACATATATAAATCATGTTTATTTAACAAACATAAATTATGTAGCATTAACATATAAATTATGTTTATTTAACAAACATAAATTATGTAGCTTTAATATATATAAATCATGTTGCATAAACCTAACTTTATTATGTGCAACCGATGTACATATTTTTTTTTATGTTAATCCAACAGGTTATTTTTTTCAGTGAGTGACCTATATGAATGGCTTGCTCTAACTGTTGCTCTGGTCTTCGTCAACAACACGCACTTGCACCCCCTGCTGGTGAGGAAGACTAACATCAGATGGAGATTATGCTCGGTAATCTACTGCTTTTCCTGCAGTTCCTGGACGTCGACGTTGAATTTACTGTCGAATTTGAACCACTGAATTTGTGGAAGCGAATTTGCAAAGCGAAATAAAATGGACCGAAAACCGCCTGTTGAATATTATAGGTTGTATTTTTAATCAGTTTGAATATTTTGGAAGTGAAATATGAAAGGTGAATATGGATTATTGAAATGTTACTAATGAAAATGTGTTTGGAATGTTTTGAATTTAAATATTCACAGCTTAAATATTCCACCATGCTAAATTTCAGCCCATAAAAATGCAAACCCTAAAAAAACAATGCATTAAAATACAAGCAGGGTTAATGCAATGCATATTTTTTTCCAACTAGTGCAATTTAACAGGCTTTTTGTTTCAAAAACATTTGGCATTATTTTACTTACATAAATTGCAACCAATAGTCTCTACGATCAATGCTTTCCTATAGGAAATGCAGCCTAGACCTCTCCGCTGGTATGCAGCGCCACTACGACGATGTGCGAAAGAAGCTGCGAGGCAACTTGTTTAATAAATTGATGAATGTTAGTGTAGTATAGTAATATCTGACTATCCAGCTACTGTATATCACACACTTATACAGATACTAAACTTGTGAGTGATCCATCGAAATAGCACCTTCAAACAGGATGGCTGACAGACCCCCCACATTTATAGATTTTTTAGATAAACAAATTGGCGTGTATTTTGTATGTAACACTTCTCAAACATTTGCTAGCATAAGATGGGAGGCTTTTATTAGGGGTCAAATAATTAGCTTAACAGCTCGAAAAAGGTAGCCTGGATGCCAGCCGAACTTAGCCCCGCCCACAACATTTGAGGTCGTGAAGTTCGGTCTGGACCAAGCAACATTCTAATCTGAAAAATGAAGCTTACCCGGAAGTGGAAAAACTGCAATACATCTAAAATCCGCTAGGGGCCGGTCCCAAAAGGGAGCAAATGTCCATAGACCCCCATGTTAAAAAGTCAATTTTTCACAGCATAAATTCATGTTTTTACAGGTTGATCCCATGGACTTTTATTGTATTTTTCGATAGATTGTATTTTTAGATCGTATTTAGATATAAAATGTATGACAAATAAGGGCATGGTTAACTTTGATTGACAGCTTGATTGACAGCTGATAACGGGCTTTGCCAAGTGGAATTCCTGAAATATGATGTCTCGGCCATGATCTGACACAACACATCATACCACCATCATACCACCTCTGTATCCTTTCTGAACATTTTGAACAAGATTTTCCAAGATGGCGCTGCTCATACCCCCCATAAACGACCTCAAAACCGTTCATCAGAAAGTCTATGGGTGACGTCACAGACGCTTTGTTCATATTTTTCACAGTCTATGGTGTGGACTCGATCCGTTGTGAAGCAAGTATGCCCGAACCAAAGCTGTTCGAACCAATCATATTGTCAGGGCGGGCTTTATACGATGATGGACAGATGATCAACAGTAACGTAATCATCCACGTCACCAAAGAGCGCTTGGCTTGAATTCGTTTACAACAAAGAATGGCTGCCGCTGGAGAATTTAGGAGTAGATTCAGCCATCGCGTCTGTTATAGAAGATGTAGACAGCGCATTCATTTTAAAAGAGGAACAGTGAACCGCGATCAAGGCATTTGTCGATCCAATTGAGTGCAGAGGCATTTTCTTTCCTGGTTCGGTTGAAACACGCCCCATAATCACAGCAGAATCTGAGTATGACGACGTCAGGCTACTTAAAAAAAAATACAAAATTGGAAATAGAGACATTAGATGAGAAAATAAAAAGACTTGAAACAGATCAACAAACCTAACTCTATTGATGCACATGCACTATTACTCCAACTTACATCACAGTACAATGAATTGTCAGTTAGCAAAGCAGCAATGAATTTACTAAGACTTAAACACTCCTATGGCCTGGGAAACGTTTAGCATGGCAAATTAAACAACAACAAACAGAAAGGTCTATTAACTGCATTGAATATCCAAACGGTAGACCTATAGTAGACCCTACAGAAATGAGGCATTCAGGGTATTTTACGAGAAACTGTATAGTTCTCCCAGAGAGTACTCCCAGTCTCGATAAGCAGTCACAATTCCTAAACAACCTTAACATTCATAGAATTTCACAAATCGATTGTAGAGCATAAAATGGAGATTTAACAAAAGTAGACATTGCAGAAGCAATTAGCTGTATGCAGGCTGGAAAAGTGTCAGGACCAGATGTCATACCTATAGATATTTCTAAAAAAAATGAAGTTCAAATTATTATTATTGTTCAATAACTCAATATTTGAAGAAATGTGGCCCTCCTGGTCACATTTCAGTCCTATTTGGGATAATGTTGATTTTAAACCAGGGAAATGTGAAGCAGGATTTCAGATATGGGCTGATAAATGGTTAAGGAAAGTGCAACATAAGTACAGTGAATATTAAGTACTTATGTCCTTTGCAGCAATATCAACCAAAAATGACATTTCATAGACCCATTTATTCAAATATCTTCTTTGGGTGATGGGAGGGAGAACAGGGTGAAAATGTTTTTGTATGTGATTGTTTATTCATTGTGTAATCTGATGTAATATGTGACCTGAAAATTTAATAAATATGTAATAAAAAAAAAAAAAAAAAAAAAAAATATATATATATATATATATATATATATATATATATATATTCATTCATGTATTTTGGTAATCTACAATATAACATTTTGGATGAAATATTTACTGACATTTTTCTAAGGACTAGTTAACAAATATTTTAACCTGCAGTTTAACATCTTCATTTATTCTCTCATTCAGATCTTTGTGTCTGAATTAAGTATTTTAGAGAAACGTAACAACATAATGGAGAATTGCAGTAAATTTGCAATAAAATTATCAGGAAAATTCACAAAGTATACTTATTATATCGTGTTTCTGATGCTCTTATTAAAAACCATAAACCGACGTAAGAATAATGAACAAACTGATTCATGAATGTGTTTCCATTTGTTTTTCTTAAAGTGAACACAGGACTCGTCTTTGTCGATCAGAGGAAGAACTGGAGAGACGCTCAGAGTTTCTGCAGACAGAAAGCAGAAAGATACACTGATCTGGTCACTGTGAGGAACCAGAATGAGAATCAACAGATTCAGAAGTTCATCAATGATAATCGCATATCTAATGATGTCTGGATCGGTCTGTTCAGAGACTCATGGCAGTGGTCAGATCAGAGTAACTCCTCTTTCAGAGACTGGAGGTCTGGTGAACCTAATATTGTAGGTAAACTTAAAAACTGTACAGTGATCGGACCGAACGCTATGGATCAATGGCATGCCGACTCTTGCAGCTCCCAGTTTCCTTTTGTGTGTCATGAAGGTGAGCAGATCCTCACACACACACAATCCATTCATCAGCTCCAGATATCTTAAAGCTCACGCTACATGTCTGACATGAGAGATTCCTCCACAGTGTTTGTTCTCCATGTTGTTTTTGATCAGTCTCTCTCTAGTTTTTGCTTGTGGTTTGTTTTGTGTCCAGATAAACTGATTCTGATCACTGAGAATCTGAAGCTCTGAGATACTGCAGACAGAATTACACGGATCTGGTCTCGGTTCTTTCAGTCGAGATGCAGCGTCGTGTGATGAATGTGGTTAAACGTGCGTCCACTGAGGCGGTGTGGTTGGGTTTGCGTCACTCCTGCACTGTGGGCCTGTGGTTCTGGGTGAGCGGAGAGACCGTGTGCTATCAGAACTGGGCGAAGGACGATTCAGAGGACTGTGTGTCTGCAGTGAGATCTGGAGCAGTTCAGTCTGGAGGAGATCAGCGCTGGATCAGCCGTCCTGAACACCACAAACTCAACTTCATCTGCAGCAGAGATGAGGAGTGAAGGATATGCTTGAGTTCTTTCATAACTGGCTAAACTTTTTTTTTTTTTACACATTGTTTTCATCAATTAATGTGCTTATATCAAAGTACAATACGCATTTCTGTAACTGGAGAGTATCTTATGAGTCTTTTTAATTTCAACATAACATACTGTCGCATTTAAAACACTAATGTGTACCATGTGTTTTAAAGAGCCCATGCAATCAAAATGAACTTTAATCTGTGGCATGAAGATACATTTACATCTCAAATTTTCAGTTTCAATACATGACTGTTCATTCAAATGTACATGCAGTCAACTAGTAGACATTAGAAGATCATGGTTAAAAGATGTGGCATAAAGCATATTGGCAATAAAAAAAAACAAAAAGCACAAGAAACGTCAGTTGATTTCATGAGATCTTGGTATTCTGGTGGTGTGGTTACTTTCTTCTAATCATTCCTGTGTTTTACTCGTTAGAAAAATTATTTGTTAGCATCTAAATAGTTTATTCTAAAAGATAAAAGTAAGTATAAAATATCTTGCAATCTGTATGTAACCAGCTCAAATAAACTTACCAGCATCATTCTTGTGTTCTGATTTATAAACCACACACACACATACACACGTATATATGATGTTTGATAATCACACATGCATCACATCACAATATGAGTTTGTGGTTCAGCTTTGTGTCACTTCCAAATGTTGTGTAAAGGAAATAATCAAAGCAAGATAACGGATGCATGAAATCAAAGCTGTAAACAACTGCTTATTCAGTAGTTGTGCGACGGACTTAAATAATTATGAAAATTAAGCATTAATGAATATGCAATAAATTTAATAAATTACTTCAGTAGTTGTGACATAACTTTAATGCAATAACAAAGAGATCTGTGTTAGGGTTGGGCAATTTGGCATCAGACGATGTCTACAGTGAAACATCGTGATGGACGATGACATCGGGAGCGGGAGGAGGGGGAGGAGGGGGGTAACATCTCATTTTCCACTAGATATTTCCCTCTATATCTCATCAGCAATTTCAATTTCGGCACGCTCTGCAGCTGCTGACCACTAAGGAGCGAGTGTACAGCGCCGTGACATAACTGATTCAAACTGTGCTTTCACGCTGAGCCAAAGACAGACAGCGCTTGTCATAGGCTACCGTTCCATGTTTTAACCACATAATGTTTATTTTAGGTTTCAGACATTTAAAGCATATCATTTATAACAAAACATGGGGGGGGGGGGGGGTGCGCTAAACGTCTGTCATTCACTACTTTCTAGTTACCAAAAGGACAGGGGTCTTCTCACATTTTTGGGGGATTTGAGACCATTAACGCTTGCTGGCAAAGTGCTCATTCACAATGACTGCGAAACAGATCCTCGAGCATGTTCAACCCGGAGACTGGTTAATCTTGGTGGATCTACAAGAAGCCTATTTTCAGACAGTATATGAGAATAAAAGCCTAAATTCAATCTGTTCAACAGCGCTGACGGACAAAAAGGCTATTTCACAGTCCATACAAGTTTCAGTGCAGTGATGATGCAGAACACACAAACGATTCAGGGTGGCAGGCAGTTTTACAGGTTCCCAGTATCAATCTCCAGTAGGTTCACCTCAGGGACGGCTGTTGCCGGCTCACACCCCTGCTCAGACTCACACTGGGAGGTCTTTGACCAAACTACACCGAAATCCCTCCATCAGACAGATGTCGTCACAGGTGGTGTTGTGGCAAATTCAAAGTCTTCAATTCGGGTCTCAAATAAATCTTTCAGAGTCGAAGTTTCAGGTCTCAGGAGAATTAACTTTATTGACAAGCAACAAAGTGAGATGCCAGCTGGCCATCTGACTTATAATGGTCAGATCTTTTTCTTATCGTTGGTATCCAATGAGCATCTGTATTATTATCTTTTCACACAATGGACATCTGTATTATTACCCTTTTCTTGGTGGAACATCTTTTCTTTATCACTTGGTCCCCAAATGAGCACCCTCATATCTATTCTCCTCTGTCACCCCTTGTGGCCTTGTTCCCATTAGGAACATCTCCCCTTGGGCCTTTTTCTATTGGTGGAGCATATCAAAATCTTATATAATGTTGTTTCTTCTCCCACAGAATGCTGACACCTGCATTTCTTCTACATCCTGCGTACTTTCCACTCTCTTATCCCTGTCCTCACATGCCCTTTGACCTAGTTCTTCTGCTTGCATTACAGCATTCAGACTCATGTATGAGACAGACGAAATTCTCCAACAGTGGCACATGTTGAAAAACTTGGTTAACTTGAAGATGACGAAGAAGATAAAAGTCTTTAATAACAAACTCAGACAGTAATCCAACAAATGCAGTTGAAGAAATAAAACTAATGCATTAACGAGAACGGACAACAGAACACTGAAAATACTTTAATTAATTTAATTAATTACCATGACAACTAAAGAGTGTAGGATGTAAGGGTGGATTTCCTCAAGGGGTTCAAGCTGCAAGACTGCCGAATGACTAAAGAAACGTTATTAGCAAGATGGTAGAAAACTGTACATTTCTTGTCTATTCCACCCACTGCCACTTATACCAACAACGGAAATAAGCGCAGTTACAATAGCTAAATATGTGGGAGAGCGTTGCTATAGACTCTACAGATATATATAGAGTGACAATATTGTATTGCAATTTATGGCACTTCAAAGTCAATAACAAATCAAAACTAGTTAGCACATTAGTTGTAATTGAATAGGTTTAATGACAAAATAATGGTTAAGGTTACACTTAAAATAGATGTATGAGATGATGATAACTTATACCAAAAATCTTGCCCTGCATGAAAAATGTTACCAGAGAGAGAGAGAGAGAGAGAGAGGGAAGGAGAGAGAGAGAGAGAGAGAGAGAGAGAGAGAGAGAGGGGGGAGAGAGAGAGAGAGTGAGATAGAGAGAGAGAGAGAGAGAGAGAGAGAGAGAGAGAGAGAGAGAGAGAGAGAGAGAGAGAGAGAGAGAGAGAGAGAGAGAGAGAGAGAGAGAGAGAGAGAGACCCTCGAGTCTCCGTACTTCCAAGAGGAAACTTTCCAAAATATAGAAAGAGAAATCCGCCATTTCCAGGCCCAGGGAAATGTGCTGCTTATGGGTGATTTAAACGCTAGAACAGGAGAAGAATTAGATTTCATTGAATCACACGGTACCAGATTCATTACTGGCCATAACGGCCTGTACCCTTCTTACCCCAGCAGACAAAACTGGGATCAAACCGTGAACGCTCACGGACGGCAGATACTACAGCTCTGCCGAGGACTGGCTCTTTACATCGTCAACGGAAGACTGCGAGGAGACTCGCTCGGCCGATACACCTACAGCTCAGCTCTTGGTAACAGCACAGTAGATTATGCCATCACAGATCTAGACCTTTCCTCTTTGAGAGCATTCAAAGTCAAACCCTTAAAACCTTTCTCAGACCACAGCCAAATCACCCTCTATATAAAGCAATCTGAAACATCACCCAAACCAATTAGGAACCCATATCAAATGAGCAAATTAATGTCTTTCAAATGGACTGAAAACAGTGCCACTAATTACAGCACTGCTGTTGAATCTCCAGAAATACAATCCCTCATACATTCATTCCGAATACAGGAATACCCTAAAAATCAATTCGGCATCAATCAAGAAGTGCAAGATCTAAACAATATATTCTACAAAACAGCACAAAAAAGTAATTTGTCAACCGTTAAACCAAAGAAAAAATATTTAGATTCTGACAAATCGTTTGATTTGGACTGTAAGGCTCTGAGAAAAAAACCTAAGAAACTTATCAAACCAAAAACACAGACAACCAAATAATTCGGACCTCCGCCTTCTTTACTGTAAGGCATTAAAACAATATAAAGCCACACTCCGGCGGAAAAAAAGCACAGTTCCTGCAAAACCAGTTTGAAGAAATTGAAAAATCTATAAACTCACACAAATTTTGGGATAAATGGAAATTGTTATACAAACCAAATCAAGAAGTTCTGGCAATCCAAGATGGGGAGAAGTGGAAAAAACACTTCCAAGAACTGTACAGCCCAACAGAAATTCAAAATTATAAACAAAATGAAATAATTAATAAACTAGACCAGTTAGAAAGATCAATTAAAGAAAATCAAAACCCTTTAGATTTCCCCATAACAAGGAAAGAATTGGAAGACAAATTAGGAGTCCTTGAGCACAAGAAAGCCTGTGGTATCGACAGCATCCTGAACGAGATGCTGAAACACACAGACCGAAGCTTCAAACTGGCCATGCTGAAACTGTTCAATAATGTTCTGTGTGTAGGGTTCTTCCCTGAGATCTGGAACAAGGGCCTCATCAGCCCCATCCAAAGAATGGAGACAAATTAGACCCCAACAACTACCGAGGCATCTGCGTGAACAGTAACCTGGGGAAGGTTCTCTGCAGGGTCTTAAACTCCAGACTTTTAGACTTCCTTATGAAGCACAATGCCTTGAGTAAATGCCAAATCGGCTTTTTTCCAAAATGTCGCACATCCGATCATATTTTTACATTACAAACACTAATTGACAAATATGTACATCAAAACAAAGGACAAATCTTTGCTTGTTTCATTGATTTCAAGAAAGCCTTTGATTCAATCTGGCACAAAGGATTATACCTAAAACTTATCGACAGTGGAATAGGGGGGAAATTCTATGATATGATCAAATCGATGTACACAGCCAGCCAATGCGCTGTTAAAATTGGAAACCAAAGAACCAAATTTTTCTCCCAGGGGCGCGGAGTGAGACAGGGCTGCAGTTTAAGCCCCACCCTCTTCAACATTTACATCAACCAATTAGCCGATACGTTAGAACATGCTCCCTTTCAAGGTCTCACTCTACACGACACAGAGATGAAGTGTCTTCTATACGCAGATGACCTGGTCTTCCTGTCGCCCACTAAAGAGGGGCTTCAGGACAGCCTGGATCTGCTGGAGGATTACTGTCAGTCCTGGGCCCTGACCGTCAACCTCCAGAAAACTAGAGTCATGATGTTCCAGAAACGCTCCAGATCTCAGGGACCAAAACACACATTCACACTATCACAGAGAACCATTGAGAGCACAAAAACATACACTTACCTCGGCCTGAAAATAACTCCAACTGGCAACTTTACTTTGGCTGTGAATGAACTCAAAGAGAAAGCTCAACGGGCTTTCTATGCCATAAAAAGATCAATCAAAATTGACATCCCAATCCAAATTTGGCTCAAACTTTTCAAATCAATAATTGAACCAATTGCTTTATATGGCAGTGAAGTGTGGGGTCCTTCTATCAAATTTGATTTTTTAAATTGGGAAAAACATCCAATTGAAACTCTACATTTAGATTTCTGTAAACGAATACTCAAAGTCCAAAGAAAAACACCAAACAACGGATGCAGGGCAGAATTAGGCCAATACCCTCTCCTTCTAAACATCCAAAAAAGAGCCATCAAATTCTGGAAACACCTAAAAACAAGCGACCCCAACACATACCATTACAAAGCCCTAAAACACCAAGAGCTGAGCGTAGCGAGGAGTCCCCTGTGCCAGCTGGTGCTGAGACTGACTGGGCTCTCTCCTGCAGAGATCAGCTCGCCTCAGCACACACACACACTCACACACATTCGGCCCGCACAAATTATCAACACAGAACAAGACAAGTACATCACCCATTGGACAAACACCATTAAAAACCAACACAAACTGGAATGTTATTCGGCACTAAATCGAGAGTACACTGTTGCGAACTTCCTGAGCACAGTGAGTGATGTGAAACTCAGGAAAACCCTGACGATGTACAGACTCAGCGAGCACAGTCTAGCTGTAGAGACGGGCCGGCGCAGACAGACCTAGCTCTCCCGTGAGGACAGACTCTGCCCGCACTGCATCCTGGGAGTGACGGAGACCGAGCTGCACTTCCTCACAGAATGCCCAAAATATAAACAAATCAGAGACCACTATTACCCCAAAATTAATAACATATTTCCCCAATTTAACACCTGTAATCCAACCCAAAAACTCTGTTTCATTCTTTGCCAAGAAGCCAAATGCTCAAATATAGCTGCAAATGTGTAGCATCCTGCCACATCCTGAGGGACGACCAGAAACCAGCAAACATCCAATAACTCTCATCAATAACTTTTAACTCTCTCTTTTCCAGCACTTTAGACGCAGTTGCTCCGTTGCGCTTAAAGAAGATTAAAGAAAATAGTCCAACGCCGTGGTACAACGAGCACACTCAGGCCCTTAAGAGAGCAGCCAGAAAAATGGAGCGCAACTGGAAGAAAACAAAACTAGAGGTATTTCGGATTTCATGGAAAGAGAGCTCGATTGCTTACAGAGAGGGTTTAAAAGCTGCTAGATCTGCTTATTTTTCAACCCTATTAGAAGAAAATAAACATAATCCTAGGTATTTATTTGAAACAGTGGCTAAACTAACGAAAAAGAAAGCTTCAAGCACAGAAGTTTCCAAGCAACACAGCAGTAATGACTTTATGAACTTCTTCACTTATAAGATTGATAATATCAGGGACAAAATTATAACTATGCAACCGTCTACTACAGTATCGCATCAGGGAGTGCATTGTAGTCTCCCTGAGGAAAAATTTTATTCATTTGTTGCAATAGGAGAGGAAGAATTCTGCAAACTCGTTAATTCATCTAAATCGACAACTTGTATGTTAGACCCTATACCGACTAAGCTATTGAAAGAGATGCTTCCAGAGATCATAGATCCTCTTTTTAATATCCTTAATTCGTCTTTTTCTCTAGGATACGTACCAAAAACTTTTAAGCTGGCTATGATAAAACCACTTGTTAAAAAACCGCAACTTGATCCTTCAGAATTAGTCACTTACAGGCCGATCTCAAATCTGCCTTTTCTGTCAAAGATATTAGAAAAAGCAGTATCCTCACAACTGTGTTCCTTTCTTGAAAGAAATAATATCTGCGAGGATTTTCAGTCAGGATTTAGACCGCACCATAGTACTGAGACAGCTCTCATTAGAGTTACAAATGATTTACTTTTATCATCCGATCGTGGTTGTATCTCTCTATTAGTGTTACTTGATCTTAGTGCTGCATTTGACACAATTGACCACAACATTCTTTTAAATAGACTAGAAAACTATGTTGGCATTAGTGGAATTGCACTAGCATGGTTTAAATCATACTTATCTGACCGTTATCAGTTTGTAGCAGTAAATGAAGAGATGTCTTATCGATCACAAGTTCAGTATGGCGTACCACAAGGCTCAGTACTAGGACCGCTGCTATTCACTCTGTACATGCTACCATTAGGACATATCATTAGGAAACATGGAATTAGCTTTTACTGTTATGCCGATGATACTCAGCTGTATATTTCTTCAAAACCTAACGAAACTTACCAATTCACAACATTAACGGAATGCATAGCTGATATAAAAAATTGGATGACTAGTAATTTCCTACTACTAAACACTGAAAAAACAGAGATTCTAATTATTGGACAAAAAACTTCCACACGTAATAACCTAGAATACTGTCTAACACTTGATGGCTGCTCTGTTAAGTCTTCGTCGTCGGTTAGGAACCTGGGTGTGCTTTTTGATAGCAATCTTTCATTTGAAAGTCACGTGTCTAGTATCTGTAAAACCGCATTTTTCCATCTTAAAAATATATCTAAATTACGACATATGCTCTCATTAACAAATGCGGAACAATTAGTTCATGCTTTCATGACATCAAGACTAGATTATTGTAATGCTCTACTGGGTGGTTGCCCTGCACGCTTAATAAATAAACTACAGCTGGTCCAAAACGCTGCAGCTCGAGTTCTTACTAGAACCAGGAAATATGACTATATTAGCCCGGTTATGTCAACACTGCATTGGCTGCCTATTAAACATCGTGTAAATTTTAAAATATTGTTGATTACTTACAAAGCACTAAATGGTTTAGCTCCGCAGTATTTGAGCGAGCTCTTAAAGCATTATAGTCCTTCACGTCTATTGCGATCTCAAAATTCGGGCCAGTTGATAATACCTAGAATATCAAAATCGACCTTTTCCTATTTAGCACCAAAACTTTGGAACAGTCTTCCTACCATTGTCCGGGAAGCAGACACACTTTCTGTCAGTTCAAAGCTAGACTAAAAACACATCTCTTTGACCTAGCATACACATAATATATTATAGACTTCTATAATTCAATGTTAGGCTGCATAGATTACGTCAGCCGGAACTGGGAACACTTCCCTTAAATCCTGATGTACTCGTTACATCATCATAAGAAGAATGGCATCTACGCTAATTTTAGTGTCTTTGTTTATCCCGAGGTTTTCCCGCAGCCTACCGGATCCAGGCCGTATCCAGATCTGACTAGGAGCTTTGCCTGGACCCGATGACAACGCAGTGCTGAAGTGCCAACTAGCCTCTCCCTATGGAGGATCCCTTTCCCACTCTACAGATAAAACGTTGTGATTCCGGTTCGCGTACCCACCCCGAAGTGATAAAATAAAACAAAATTCTGTATCAAACTACAGTTACTGTAAATCCGGCCTCTAGTTCATAAACGCCAGAGGAGAACTGGCCCCCGACTGAGCCTGGGTTCTCCCAAGGTTTTTTTTTTTTCTCCATTAGGTCACCTAATGGAGTTTTAAGACACCAGTAGGTCACCTGATGGAGTTTTTCGGTTCCTTGCCACTGTTGCCTTTGGCTTGCTCAGTTGGGGATATTCAAAATAATTAAGCAAGCATTAATACCATTGATCAGCCCTACCAAACGTGGATGTTTTTTCACTAAGAAACAAACATTGTTATGTTATTTGATTGATATTGTGAAGCTTCTTTGATGCAATTTATATTGTGAAAAGCGCTATATAAATACACTTGACTTGACCTACACATACACACTCAGTCACAGCCTAAGACCTACACACACACACTCACTCACAGCCTAGGACCTACACACACACACTCAGTCACAGCCTAAGACCTACACACACACACACTCACTCACAGCCTAAGACCCACACACACACACTCAGTCACAGCCTAAGACCTACACACACACACTCACTCACAGCCTAAGACCTACACACACACACACACACTCACTCACAGCCTAAGACCTACACACACACACTCACTCACAGCCTAAGACCTACACACGCACACACTCACTCACAGCCTAAGACCTACACACACACACACACACACACACACTCACAGCCTAAGACCTACACACATGTATATAATGTTCAATATTGTTTGTTTTTGTTTTTCTATATAGATGATTTGTAAATCCTTTTTATCTTATTTATTAATCTTTGTTTGTTTTATTACTATTGTTTTATGATATCAGTATTATTATTTTTGTGTACTAAAAGTTCTAAATCATTTTCTATGTTGTTTTGATGCTTTGGCAATACAAAATGTATTTTTTGTCATGCCAATAAAACTTTCTGAATTGAAGTGAGTGAGAGAGAGGGGGGGGGGGGGTGGGAGAGAGAGAGAGAGAGAGAGAGGGGGGGGGGGGGAGAGAGAGAGGGGGGGGGGGAGAGAGAGGGAGAGAGAGAGAGAGAGAAAGAGAGAGAGAGAGAGAGAGAGAGAGAGAGAGAGAGAGAGAGAGAGAGAGAGGGAGAGAGAGAGGGAGGAAGTAAAGAGAGAGAGCCCTAAGAAAGTGACCAGAGAAGAAGAGAGCCAGAGCATCCAAAGAGGAGAGCATAAAAAGAGACAGAGCAACAGTTTCAATCTTCTTTTATCCTTTCCGTGACCATGTGACTAAAACCCAAATGTGAGACATTCAAACTGACCAATCAGATAATTACAACTTCCCCAATTGTTCTAAAGGTGTGACAATTCATCGACCCCCAAAGTACAAACATGCACAGGCCTAGATCACTATCAGAAACCTCTGTGCCTTTAGGAACTCCAAATGGTCCTGGTGGTAGAAAGAGGGGGTGGAAAACAGTAATGTCTTGCCGAGCAAATGTTCATTTAAAATTTCTTGGATTATTTTCAATCCTACAGGAAAACTGAACAAAGAAAGACAGGAAACTGGCTAAAACAAACTCAAACTCTATGATAATGAAACTAGAATGAGTGAATGTGACTTTAAGAGCCTAACACTAAGTCACTGTTATGGTGACTTCAAATGAAACGGAGTTAAACCTGTGAATTCTCAATAACTTTTGTAGACGTCTAACAGATATAAAGTCAGTCAAGTAATGCTGTTTGTGGAGCTGTTTAATCCTCCTCTGCTGAGATCTTGAGAGATTGCATGTATTTTATATTCAGTTGATTTAATCTAAGGCTGTGAGTGGAAGTCAGTTGTAGCTGGTGTTTCTGCTAGTCTCTTTTCTGTTCTCTACTTTCCTTCAGTGATTCTGCTTGAAAACAGGCTTATTAAGGCTGAGATGACTCCATATTTAAAGGGCACCTATTATGGCATTTAAAATATTGCTAATATTGTTTTGGGAGTCCCCAGCAACAGTTTTACATGCATGCAATGACAAAAAACACTTTTGTTGTCTTTTAATATGCATTTATTTTTACCCGATTTGCTCACCGACTCCCAAATGATTCGTTCAACGACTCATTTGTCCAAACCCCTCCTCTGCGTGCCGCTACTGTGCGGTGATTGGTCAGAGGACTTACAGTTGTGATTCGGAGGAGGAAGCTGATCCAAATTAAACCTTCCTTCAGTATCAACCGGCTCGCGAATCCACACTTGAAAGCATTTATGTTTGTAAAGCAATCGTCATTAAAGCGACGCGAACACAGCACAAGGTTCGGGCTGTACTTGTGTGGTGTAGTTCAATATAAACTCTAGCCACTGATTCTTCATGCTCGTCCCTGGACAGTGAAAAAAAAAGTCGCTTTTGATTCGCACTTCAGAACACAGCGTCTTCTTGTCGACACGATGTTATCAGGTTTTCCCTGCCTGGTGTCTGCGCGCGCAATCAGTGGGCGTGGCTAATTTGATCATTTTTCGTCTTGACGTCACAAAGAAAAGGAAAATGACTCATTGGAAAATGATTCTTTAAAATCGACTCATACTTTTGTGAAACAATAACTTTTTGTACGGTGAGCTTTCATATATAAAACTTTGCAGGATGTTTTTGTGCACTTAGATCTATGTTACACACTACATGAAAGGTAATTTTCAAAAATCCATAATAGGTGCCCTTTAATATACACAGATTGTGTGGCTCAGATAAGGTCCAGATCATCATTCCACATGTGCCAGATGTGGGAAGACACAATGTTGCTATCTGAGAACAAACTACCATCCCATCTTTATGAATCCAGCTAAGGTAATGTGAATCATTTATACTTCAGCATTTTGTATTATTTTCCTGTATATTTTGTATATTTGCCATGTGTTTACCTCACAGTAAGAGTTTCTTGGCTTTCCTTTTGCAGGAATTTGCTGTGTAAATGAAGGTGTGTAAAGTAGGAGGTTCCGGAAAAAAAAAAAAATATTCAGAGAACTAGTCATTCTGGTAATTCCTGTAGCTCGAGTGGTTTCAAATGACTCATTCAAGGGTGTTATGAGCACAAAACTCTTCAAGCTGTTCGCCGATACACATCAAATAGCATTTGTGTTTATAGCAGAGCTTTTGATAATTGATAATGTAGAGCACCAGGAACCATAACTGGATACGATTACAGTTGAAAACATAAAATAACCATTTTAAACATTGAAGCTCCTCAGTTTAATACAGGACAAGAACATGGGAGGTAAGAAAACCTTTAAAGAAATATGCCTATCATCAAATCATTATTCTAAAACATGATTTTGAAGTGTTTTTTTTTTTTTTTTATCTTTGACTGAACTATTGCAAGTGTTTCTATATTTAACATAAAAGCTACTAGTTTTGAACCTTTAGAAAATCAGATCACGCCACTACTCTTAAAGGGACAGCTCACCCAAAAATGTAAATAATATTGTCATTTATTCACCCACATTTTGTTTCAAAACTGTTGGACTTTATTTCTGCTGTTGAACACAAGAGACTATATTTTGACAAATGTCTAGCATTTTCCCTACAATTAAAATCAATGGGGCTAAATGTTTTTATATGCTTTATGAGACAATATAAGTCTGTAGATATTATTAAAATAAAAATTAATTTTAATAACAGCAGCATATTTTTCAAATGGCTTTTTAGACTAGTAATTATGACTTTAATGGCAGATTTCAACTTTTATGAGATTGTCAACTTTTGTAATCACGTGTAATCATTTTGTTATCATAATTTCTTAAACTGTGACTTAGTATGTCATATATTCAACTTTTTATTAAATGATTTATATTTTTATGACATAATGACTTATGTCAATCCTTTTCACCGTAATTCAGATTTTTTATGTCATCATCCATGTAATAATTTACTTAAAATTGTTTCCTTTTCATTCATTATTTTGACATTTTATGCTATAATCATGAGTAAGCATGACATAATTTAGATTTTTATGGCATACTTGTGACTTTTGATGTCATCAATATGACTTAGTATGTCAATTTCAACTTTTATGGAAAAGTAAATTCCTTCACTACAACAACATATTTCTCAAACAGCTTCTGAGTCTCAGCCTGAAAAAAGGATTGTGCTTCTTGGGAAAACCGGAGATGGCAAGAGCAGCGCCGGGAATACGATTCTCAAACAGCAAGTCTTCAAGAGTAAAGCGTCACCTGAGTCTGTGACGGCTGAATGTGTCAGTGGAAATCGGAAGGTCGATGGCAGAAGGATCACCGTTATTGACACTCCTGGACTCTTTGACACCGGATTGGATGATGAAACCATCAAATCCGAGATCATTAAATCCGTGATCGAAAGCTCTCCGGGTCCAGACATGTTCACCATCGTCCTGAAGGTCGGGAGATACACAGGACAAGAAATGGTGATTGTGGATAAAATCGTGGAGTGTTGTGGAGAAGATACCTTTAATCATTCAGTGGTTTTATTCACTCACGGCGAACAGCTGGAAGGTCAAACCATCGAGGAATTTGTGAAGATGAGTCCAAAGCTGCAGGAGCTGGTTGATAAATGTGGAGGCCGCTGTCACGTCATCGACAGTAAATACTGGAAAAAGCGGAACATGGGATACAGGAGCAACAGAGTTCAGGTGAAAAATCTGCTGGAGACCATCGGAGAGAAGCTGAAGGACAGTGATAACGGCTGCTACACCAATGAGCTGCTTCAGATAGTGGAGGAAGAGATTCAAGAGGAGATGAAGAACATCGACGAGGTCAATTTGTTGCCAGAAGAGAAACGAGAATTAGCAAAAAAGATTGTGCACAAAAAACTTCTAAATCGGCTTGCGGGAGTGACCACAGGGATGTTGACCGGTGCTTTTCTGGGCATCGGTGTGGCAGTGGCATCTGTTGTGAGTTTACTGAAAGCCACCAATATTCCCGTAGCGGTGAAAGCAGGAGCGGCAGCAGGAGCCGCCGGAGCCGCGGGCGTGGCAGCCGGAGCAGCGGCGCTGAAGGCAGGGGTTATTGCGGCAGGAGCTGGAGTTGGACTCACTGGATCAGGTCTCGCTGCTGCCACAGGGGTTGCTGTTGGAGTCGCAGCTTTTGCCGGAGCGATCGGAGGAGGAATCACTGGATACAGAGCAGCAGATGAGGGCGATTCGGTGTGCGTCACTATAAAGAACACAGCCAAACTCAACTATGAGAATGCCAAAGGTGCGGCGAAGAAGGCACAGCAACATCAACACAAACTGTTAAACAAGGAGGACAATACTACTGATTAGGCAGCAAAGCAGGTTTTAGCGATTTATGGAATGGATTATATTATCGTTGTATGTGCTTTATCGTCTAAATAATGCATGGGGATTTGTTTTTAATTCTCACTATATTACATGTAGGCTATATGCAGTAATATAATAAATTATATTATTTATTATTTTATTATATTATTAAATTATATTTATTTATAAGTGTTGGTTTAATTGCAAGTTAATTAGAATTATAATAGATAATAATATAATAATAATAATAAACCATTTTAAAGTATTATTTATAAGGTCCAGTGAAAAGGCACAGAAATAAACACAAACTTAGAAAATAGAAAATAGTTTTACTCAGCAAACAGACCACTTTTGTAGTTATGACTCTTAAAATTGATTGATGATTATTATATTATATGATCTTTGTTGTTGTAATTTTTTGTCTAAATAATGCATGGGGTTTTGTTTTTAATTCTCACTATATTACATGTAGGCTACATGCAGTAATATAATGCTCTTTAATTATATGAACATGCAGTCCCATTATATTATTTATTATGAAGTGTATTTTTTGTGTTTTTTATATATTAACATTTTTAAAAAAAATTCAAACATTCACTTCAGCTATGCATGTGTGTAGGTCACATTTACAATATAATCTTTGCCTGCATTACAACGGCTGAACCTCCCATCACATTTTAGTTATTTTACTTCTCCTTATTGTATCTCATGGTTATTTGTTCCAGAAAAAAAAAAAATGCTGGTGGAAAGTCTCTTCACATCCACTCAGCAATCACTAAGTGTGTAGAGTGTATTTATATGTATATAGTCTGTGGAAGGTGTAGGGCCATTCTCAACAATTGAAATGTTTACATAAAAAAATAAAATAAAAATAAAAACAAGGGTTGTCCCAAGTATAATTTATACACTTGTGTTATCTAAGGGTTAGGGCCTTTCCACCTCATTGAACAAAGAATCTTTTGAGAACCTCTAAATGCACTTTGACTGGAGAAATCTGAATAATTTGAGTTCCTGAAAAATAGTTACAGGTGCTGTTTATTAATAAAAAAACAAATTTAGGCTCTGTTGTTGAGAGAGAAACATACTGAGAGTGAACGAATTGAGGGCATGATGAACTGAGAGCATGAGAACAATTTACAAAAACACAATGTTAAGAATAATTTTGTCCACTTGTCACCCTCGTGTCATTCCAAACCTGTGGAGGATGATATTTAGAAAAAGTCAATGGTATCCAATGCTGTTTTCACTGTATGGAAAAACAGATTAAACATTCTTCAGAATATCTTTATTTTGCAGTCCACAGAAAAAAAAGGAAGTAATACAGGGTTTGGAACAACCATGAAGAACAATCCCTTAAAATGTCTTTATTAAGAAATCATTGATGACTTTTAACTTGCAGCATGAATATGTCATTTTTATTCAAATAAGTGCAAATACCGAAAATGTGTCTGACAGTCAAAAATATACTTGCACAGCAAAAGAAGCAGTGACCTGTGCCTGAGTGGCCTTTAGGTTCATTTAGCTGTGTTTGATTCACAATCACAAAGGAGAAAAGAGAGAAGACAACTGAATATTACTCAAATATTGCATAAATCTATACAAATTAAAAAGTAAAATTTTTCATCAGTGATTATTGACTAATTACAGTGTTTCCCCATCATTGTTTTGAAACGCGGACGGAATCGAGTCATAAAAACGGAATTTACTGTATAACGCGGAATTTCACGGAAATGATTTTTTTTTTTGACGAATAAATACAAAGCAGTTTAGTACACTTCAAATCAAATCGGACATAGTGTGTCTGAATATTAAACTGCAAAAAGACAAAGATTTGCGATGTCCGTATAAAACTGAGCGTCATCTTAAAGCAACCCTTGAACATGATTTGACAGCATTTGCTGAAGATAATATCCCATTGCCTCTCGGAGTGACGTTGGAAAGTTTAAATGATGGATCAGGGATAGCCCGCACCTTGGAAAAAAATCAGGCTAAGTATCATCATGGTAGTCGAGGACACTTCCGGTCTCATATTTTGCAGCGAGCTAGCAATAAGAGACCAAGGGAGGAGTCGAACAGTGAAGTGACTACTTTCAGTCCCAAAAACCCAGGTCAAGTTTTAATGCTAGCCTAGACCGTAAAAAACTGCATTGTGTTTACTGTGAAAAATATGAAGATGATACGACTGAGGCTATTCACAGGGCTAGGAGTGAGAACTGTTCAAATAATCTCAACAAATGGGCCCTGGAATCAAAAAACTGTGCAGTTTATGCCAGGCTAAACACTGCAGTTAATGCTGGAGCTATATATGTTACTTATCATGCATCCTGCTACACAAAACTAAACAATGATTCTCGTGCAGAATAAAGAAAGAAATCAGAAGCAATGGAAATGCCAATGCAGTATGATCCATTACTTATTGCTCAGCTTGTAGCATATGT
This sequence comes from Meda fulgida, assembly GCA_030578275.1. Classification (NCBI taxonomy): domain Eukaryota; kingdom Metazoa; phylum Chordata; class Actinopteri; order Cypriniformes; family Leuciscidae; genus Meda; species Meda fulgida. Next base: position 49,589,144 of record CM060622.1, read on the forward strand.
ACAGCATGATGAATCTACCTTGAAGCTGGCTGACTTGAGGAAACTTCAACTGGGCTCAGACTGGAGTGGAACATATGTGCACCAGAAACGGTTCAAAGAGCACCTCCTAGAGAAGCTTGGGCCTGGGTGGTCTGCTTTATCAGAGGGCCGTGATGTCTACATATCCCACAAGAAGACAGTTGGTGCAGCTGTGGCTCAGACCTCTTGCCTTCAAGTGACCGAAGATGAGGCGAAGACAATAGTTGAAGTGGGTCTTATGCTGCGCAAATACATCCTTCTGCAACATATGCCTTTCAATGGATCCTTTGCATCAACCTGTCTAAGTGAGCCAGTTGCAAAACCTCTTCAGACCATCTTCAGACCCTCTTCAGACCCTTCTAGGTGTTTTGATTCAAGGCTCAAACTCTGTTGAGCAGAATGAAGAGAATCAGGTCACCATCAATGCCAGGGTCAGAGTCGCCTGCACTATAAGTCAGTTGATTTGCAGCAATGCAAAGCAAAGTAGTCAAGCCCTCACCCTCTATCAGAGGAAGCAGACACACGGATGATGTACATTTACGTCATGCTGCCGAACAGGGTCACACCAAGGCTTACCGAAGGACAGTAGATAGTGATGTGGCTGTGCTGGCCATCAATCTGTTCCAGGAGTTAGGCCTCTCAGAGCTGTGGATAAAAAGCATATTCCAATCCACCACATCTCAGAAATGTTGGGATCTCAAAAATGCCAAGCACTGCCCCTCTTCCACGCGTTCACAGGATGTGACGTTGTATCAGCAATGTATGGAATTGGCAAAAAAAAAAACTGCATGGAATGCGTGGGCAGCTTACCCAGAAATCACTGACACCCTCATTGTGATCACCCAAGACCCAACCAGCCTCACTCTGGAATCAGTGCACATGCGAGTTCTCGAACGCTGGACTGTACTCATGTATAGTAAGAACTGCGGTGTCAAGTCAGTCAATGAAGCCCGGAAGCTTCTTTTCACTCATGGCCTCAAATCCCTGGATTCAATCCCCCCGACCCAGCATGCCTTATTCCAGCATGGGAAGCGTGCCCTGTTCACTGCAGCTTTTGTCTGGAAGCAGTGCCTCTCCAGAACTCCAGAGATCCCAGACCCCAGTGAGTGGGGTTGGGAATGGAATGACAGAACCAAAGTGTGGGTGCCACATTGGACAGATCTGGAAGATGTCAGCAAGGGATGCTCACTCCTCCTCTACTGTGGCGGTGTGGTTGCCTGTAAGGGCAACTGTAAGTGCCACCGAGCTGGACTTCGCTGTACCACATTGTGCAAGTGTGAGGGAGCCGGTACTAATAATGATGAAGAGTGAAACTTTTTTTTTTTTTTTTAATAAATAAAAGATGTTTAAGTATGTATTGTTTTTTTGTGTGTGTGTGTTATTTGACTAAAATATAATCTTGATTCTTAACAATATAACTTTTCACTGTGGCATAGTTCTGATGTTGTGTTCATTTAAAGCCTCAACAATGGTCCCTTTGGTCACAACATGTGATTTTTAACACTATAGTGATAGTCACCTGTCCTATCAACAAAGAAAAGCATACCTTGGAGGTAAAAATATGGGAGGGCCCTGAGTGTGACTTTTCCAGAGAAATTGACAGTATATTTGAGCTAAATATGACTATGATAACAGATTTAACATGTAAATGGACTTAAAATAAGAAGAATATATCAGAATTGGATTCCTTGTATCAAACAAAGTAGAAAAATTACATTATACAACAATTTAAGACTAAAGGAAGCTGAGATATAACCTTTTCTCTTTTCGGCAGGGGCCAATTTGGATTTTATGGATAACTGCCACTAGGGGGACGACCCCAACTTGTATCCATGGATTTTTGAAAACCTTAGGCCTACACCTAACACCCTGCCAAAAATAAAAAACTTTTCCAGAAGTGCCCAATTTTCATGAATTGCATCCTACTACTGCTTGTCGGTTTCTGCTGTAAGACATGAACTCGAGATGGCTTGACAGTGGACAAGGCTTTTGTGACAAAACGTGTTTAGGGTTCAGTCAGTCTTGTCAGGCGTATATTTCAGCCGAGGAGATTAACGCCGTAAAGACACACCGGCAGACAGATGGGGAGAAAACGAAAATGTGTGCTTTGGCAGAAGGATGTTAGGTGAGAATGTGGAGAGTGTAAAAAAATAAAGGTAGCCTATCTTATATCGATATTTTACATGTGGAATCGATGCATCGAATCGTTAGACATTATATCGATGCATCGATCCATATCGATGTATCGTTACACCCCTATTTACGTGCCTGAGCACGAGTCACAGCACAAATAGAAAAGACAGAGGGTAACTGTTCTGAGATGTCATTTGGACCGCAAGCAGTCACATCTGTTACTACAGGGCAGGGAAATATGGAGCTAGAATTGTGTCTTTATTAGGCTACATGCGAGAAAATAAATGATCTGAGAGAAAAAAAAAAGTTTGAGAGAAAAAGTTATCACACTGATAGCAAAAAAACATTTAATGAGAGAAAAAATAATATTTGAGACTAAAAAAAGTTTTGAGAGAAAGTATTTTCTCATAGAACATAAAAAATATAAATTTCAAATGTTTAAAATTATTTCTGAGAAAAAAAAACTCAAAATACTTTAGAAAAAAAATTCAAATATATATTTTTTGCTATCAGTGTGAAAACATTTTCTCTAAAAAAAAAAAGTGTTTCTCACAAAACGCTTTTCTTTGCTCTCGATGCAATTTCTTGCTCTCGTGTCAGGATTTTGCTTTCGCTGTGAAAATTGTGTCATGGGCGGAGCCACGTTCCTATTGGCCAGTCGGGTGAGCATCATCTTAGGCTTGTTCGACTTGAACCGGACCGATCAGTTTATGACGTCAAAGTACCGCGAGAGCGATTCAAAAGCATTAGGAGCCGTCTGCTCTCTAATCGCTCTCGCGGTACTTCGATGCCATAAACTGACCGGTCTGTGCAGCGCCGGTTCAAGTCGAACAAGCCTATCGTCTTGGGAGTCGAACTGAATCATTACACCATTGTTCGGTTCACAGTCGCGCTCAGTTGCTCTCCACCGACTGCGCTGATCAAACGCATGATGTGAAACGACTTGCTGACGGCACAGCTTAATGCTCATTGGTTTACACAACCGTGATGTATTGTTCTCTTTTAAAATGTTTGATTTTAAAACTCTGATATCATGTTTTGTGTATAAATTATGTGTGGATATACCCAAACTCTCTGACGGTGCGATCTATGTGATGTAAAAATTTTTTTTAAAAAAAAAACACATCTGTATTAAAGAGAAAATTATTCATAAACATGTAGGCCTATTTAAAATGGAATTAAATAAGTACTTTGGGTGTCTTGTTCATTATATTTATTTTCATATTCAAGCAACAAAACTTAAATTACATCCAGTTTATTAGCAACACCGTGCACGAGTGTGAATCCCGCGATATCCGCCTCTGATCTCACAGGAGTCAGATCCACTGGAGAAGAGCGATCTGTCCGGCTTGCCTGCGCTTTCTTCACTCCTCCTCTCACTGCAGCCGCTACTCTCGACTACTTTTCAGGCGAGGCAAGGCGCATCTCAAACAAGCCTATTAATAAACCTGTATGTTTTATCAGCTGAAAATATCCCCAAACTGAACGTAATTTCTTACGTACTTAAATAATAATATTTAGTTAAAAATCAACACTCACTACACCAAATGGGTCATTCATGGGATTTGGTAATATGTTTTAGTATGTAATAACTTTTTAATGTGATTGGTCACCAACATGGAATGTTACAAGCTTTTTTACTTTGGTGTGTCAATTATAGGCTAATGAATAAAAATATTCTGAAAAATATATTTTATCATAACATAATGTATTATTTCTATTGTACACTATATTTGAAATTTAAATTTGCACTTTGAAAATATTTAACAAAATGTGCACAGTGTCTATAATTTGAAATTATTCCAATTGTAAGTATTCACTTGTGTTACGTCTTGTGATTTTTCTTTTCTAAAAAAAGCAAGTTATTGTATAAAATCCAAATGATGTCCCTCAGTCTGAACTCAACCCCGACTCCACCCATATGTGACATCATAATATGTGACCCATATGTGACATCACATATGGTATATACTTTCTGCAGTTAGCAGAAATTATCGTTCAGGTCTGTTTAACATGTGATACAGGATACGGTAAGTAGTATCACACTTTATATTCATATTTTTATAGATTGAGTTTTAAATAAGTTGATTTACTAATTTATTTACTCATCGCGAGACGCGAGCGAGCGAAAAGTGAATTTATTGTCCATCATTTGATCATAAAGAAAAATTTCACGTCGTAATGTTGGCAATATTTCGGTTTTAACCCGTTAAGGCAGTGGATCGAGACAGTGTGCGCGAGAGCTGTGTCGAAGTGAAGAAGTCTCAAACCAGGCAGTTGATCACTTCAGAAAGTGAAAGTAAAAAACGGACCAAGTTGAGATATTACCGAATCCCAGAAGAATGGCCCATATATATTTCTTTACACGGCAAAAGTACACTACACTCCCCAAATCCAACCAAGCAGAGCACTGGAGTAAAGTACGTGCAAAGTGAAACTTACAAACAACTGAATGGAAAGCTGTTTCACTGATCACGTGACTTTCTGCAAACAAACAAACAAACCTCTAAACATAGATGTATTGGATGCTTCGCTGCGTATTCCTCGGTGTCACTGCATGCAAGTAGTTCTTGTTTCAGTAGAACACTCAAATCAGATGTTTGGCACGTTTTGGGACTATTTGCTTTCTACTATTTGGATGAAAATGCTATCATATGATTACAGATGGCATAAACTTTGATTGCTTTGAGCTATCAACACTAAACTTTGCACAGATACAGTAGACTTTGATTGTGAAGTCCGAGACCCATCCTTCCTTACTTTTCAAATAGACAATAGGTGTGTTCGTCATCGGCTGCGGATGAAAGCGATCGGCGAGAGTTGCCGCGGGCCGGCGGGAGGAGCTGCAAACAGAGACGACAAGTCGGACACTTGCTGGTTTCCGTAGTGACCACTCACGTGGTTTTTGCATACTTTACCACAGCTGAAGTGAAATAAATGCAATATGTGTCAGTCAAATATACGTGTGCGTTTCCATTTAAAAGCCTACTTTATGCTTAATACAGCATCTGTTTGTACAAGAATAAGTTCAACATGCGCCTATATAAGCTAGCCTATAGCCTATTTAAATAGTGTATGGGGTCTATGTTTTTTAATCAGTTTTATTTTAATAAACATGACACAATATAACATTGCGACTACATGAAAATAAATTTTACTGTTATAAAAACAGATTTGTGAACATTAGTGGAACTGAAGGTGTACGAATAAACACAAAACACACATGAGTGTTGTCATGAGTCCTGCACGCTACTTTGATGGCACACGACACAGTCACGTGGCCTCGGCGCTGTATCAAGTCTGACAAAATTTCTAACCGGCATGCACTGCTTCAAGTCAGCCACCGATCGGTCTGCGCAGAGCTGCATGTAGTCGAACAAGCCTATCATGTCAAATATAACTAATAGAAAAATATATATTGTTTTAGTTATCGGTTTTTGTTTTGTCTGCACTTAACAATCTGTTTTTTTTTTCAAAACGTTTTTTTTTTTTCAAAATTCCATTTTTTAATCCACATTTTAAAAACATAATCTAAAAACGGATTATTTATTCTGTTATTATTCCTGTTATATGGGAGTTTAAAGGGCGTATTGCAGATTAGAGTACCCAGTGAGCCAAATGTATAGAAAAATATTGTAGGAACTAGATTGAAATATTAACATATACTTATAAAACGCTATTTAGGCTTCTGGGGTCGTTTTTGTGAGAATATTATTTCCGCATTTGTAAACCGAAAGTGACGTAACGGGAGGGAGTGCGGTCAAAGTAAACAATAGGAAAGCAATGGATCGCAATGACAGCTCAGACGCTGAGGAAATTGTAGCCTAAATGTTTACTCATATGACGGACCTCAGCCATATAATTATGAGCCTTATGTGGCCAAGAGAGCGGGACAGGCCAGGGTTAGACAGAACAACGGTCCGAGGAGACACATTGAGTTGGTGTGAGGAGAACAGGGCAGGGGTCTTGGTGTCTAACAGTGTTAGCTTATTGATATATCCACGTTAGCAGACAATAGCCTATGTATAACGCTATGCTCAGATCACAATATTGTAGCCTACAGGTTATTATCATGTATCAGGCAATAAAAAAGCTACTATTTAGACCCTTACCTGCATGTGTTGTGTATGTCAGCCATTAGGAGACAGTTTCCAGAGGAAGAGGGACTTTAAAAAGGTTTTGAATGGCCCCATTTTGATGACAATGAATACAAAAATAATCACAATCACAACTGCCTTACTGTATGAAAACTATGTAAACAGGCCAACACAAACATTAAAGTGGTTTTGTACAGATTGAAAATGAATTATAGAACATAATATATCATATTTATAATAATAATAAGTTTCGGCTGCAGGCTAATAACAAACACATAAATGCATTACATTACAAGTTTATGTAGGATATGTTCATGAATTAAATTAAGACAAGGCACATTTTGTAAAATAGATGTACAATAAGCTACACACTACCGCGTTTTTCAAAGCAGATGCAGAAGTGAAGCACAAAACCTGCACAAAACAGACCCAAGCACGGAAGATACCCCCGTCCTGTTGGTGGACTCGATGTCCTGACAGGCCATAATTCACAATAATTACCACAACGATAATTAATTGAAGAACAACAACCACAGAAAACACACTGAGTCACGAGCGCTCCTACTGAATCCCAGCCTATGCACTGAGTAAACGCAGAGCAAACGACTCCCTCCCGTGACGTAATATGACGCGATGTTGGAAAAAAAGCGTTTTTTCAACATGGTCAAGGAAACTGTCACGTTTTCTATTAAATCTGTGCCCTTATGTCTTGCAAAACAATTTTAAATCCTGCATTAACTTTTCATATGGTATTTTCATACAAGGTTATATATTAATAAAAAAAATGCAATATGCCCTTTTCCTTTCCGGTTCTGTTGGGATTGAAAGGGTTTCTGTTGAGTTTTGTGGGTCACCATTGTGTTGAAGAACCTGTGCTTCAGTCCAGGATGAGCAGAGAAACACGGATGATATGTTGCTTTCTTTAAAGACAGTGACTGTGTAGTTGCTGATGCATTGATGATCTCTCTGTTAAGATCTTCATCTCATGCATGTGTGCTGTTGTTAACTAACTATTATCTGCAAAAGGATTGAGTTAAATTGATGTTTAGTTGACTCATTTAAATTCATTTTATTTTAAGATACATTTTTTTAGTGGACTCAAATGAAATTGAATGAAAGATCACAGTATAAATATGAAATGGCAATTGACCAATTTAAGATAATCGGTTTCCTCAAATGAAACAAGTTTACAAAGGTTTTAATTCATACTGTAAGAACTGTAAATACACAGCTGCTTGTTTTGCTGCTTTTACAGGTGTGCTGTATTTTTACAGTTTAATTGTAGTTGATGATTTATGGTAATCTTGTAAATTTACAGGCTTTTAAATTTACAAAATTGCCAGTAACTTGCTTTACAGTATGTGTCATTATCTTCTGTTCATTGATTAGCATATTGTGTCATGATAATCTATGAATCATGTTCCGGGGGCGGGGTTTATGTACATTTTAGGGTTAGGGATGTCACTAACCCGGGAGTGATGTCTTGTAGTCCCTACCAGCCATTTGTTGTAGTCCTTAAAAAGCTATTTCTGTTAAAGAAAATATCTCACTTTGCTTTGATCTTTGTAACTTTGCAGATGTTGTTTCTGCTCAAACAGCAACATTACACACTAACTACAGTTAGAAAAGTGTCATTCCAGGTGAAAAATCTACCGGAGACCATCGACGAGATGGAGAAAGAGATCGGCTGCTTCACCAATGAGCTGCTACAAAATCTGGAGAAAAAAAATCAAAAGGAGATGAAGGGAAATGAGGAAGAGAAGCGAGAAAAAGCAAAGAAAATTGTTGATAAAAATGTTTGTTTGCAAGTTGCAGGAGCATCAACAGGGGCGCTGATTGGTGCTTTACTGGGTGTAGTTGTTGCATTATCTGTAGTCATAGCTTTGTTAAAACCATTTTGCTCAGCATGTGAACTGCTAAAAGCAGCGAGAGCAGCAGTGGAAACAGGAGCAGGTGCAGGGCTTGATGTTAAAGCTGTCGCTGCAGGTGTTGTCGGAGTTGCAGCTCTTGTAGGAGTCGTTGCAGGAGCTGTAGTGTCAGGAGGAGCATGTTCACCTGTTGCTGTAGTAGTTGTAGGAGTCGTTGGTGGAGTCACTGGATGGAAAGCTGCAGAAGATGCTGATTCAGTGTATGATGCAATGACCAAAGCTGCAAAGCTGAACTACGAGAATGCAACAGTTGTGATTGAGAAGATAAGAGAATTAGTTGCTCTTGCTTTTGAGGAAAAAAAAAAAAATTGATTTTTTTTTATTTTTTAAATTCAAATATATTCAGTAATGACAATTTCCAGTATGATTTACTTTTGTCCTCATTAAAAGCTTGGAAACCTATGTAGTAAAAAACAAAGAAAAAAAACTTCCCTGTACATTTATCATGCAGATATGGGCTGGTTGTTTTTTAAAATCATTAGTGCTAAACTTGCCCTGCTTTTTATCTTTTCTTTCTCAATTTATCAGAGACGAATGGCCATAATACAATATATAACATGTTATTATTATGTCTATATACAGTATGTGTGATTGAGCGTGTTTGATCATTGCAAAGTACATAATGAACGAGAATAAAAATAACATTCTTTTAAAATGACACTTTGCAGTCTGTGCTTGACATGTATGCTTCGATATTTCATATAGGTTATATGGAAATGCTTATATAAACATGATATTTGAAACAATGACTTGCATTGTTAAAAATGAGGTCAGTTTGAAGTTTTGTACTAAGAGCATGGGAAATGTACACCTTACTGTACTTGGGAAAACGATACAAAAGTGAATAAAACAAACAAACTGAGGTTACACTTAATTTTAAGGTGTCGGTGTTACACTGTAATTATACATTTAGGTACTGAGTAATATTAAGTATAGGGTTCGGATTATGGTTAATATTTGGTTTAGGGTTAGATGCATGCAATTATGCATCATTTAGTTATTACTAACTGCAGGTAACATAATAACACTGTAAAATAAAGTGTAACCCATGCTAACATTGGCGGCTTTCCTGGAGAAGAATGTCTTCTTTACCCCACCAGCACACCCATGCGGCCCATGGGCTTGGCCTGGGCTATAACCAGCCAGTTTTGTTTCCATGTAAGCCCCACATGGGTTAGCCCAGATGAAGTGAACACTGCTCAGTGTGCACTACAGGGTGTTCAATGTAACTGAATCAGAGTTAATGAGAAAATTAGGTGATAACAATCAATCAGCAACCTGGCTTCCGCCACTTTCTTGTTTCCCAAAGTTGTCCCTTCCGGTGAGTTCTGGAATATTTTATTTTGTGAAATATTGCACTATAACTGAATATAAAGAACATTATATTTCTTAGGCTCTGATATATTTCTACATAAATGTTAGGCTAATGTCAGCCCTTGTGTATTAGAATTTAAATGGGCACTAAGCTAACAATAAATTGTAATTTAAGCAATATCCAATAATCTAAAGGATAATCTAATGTGTGTTAGACAATGTGCTGTTGAATTTACTTGAGTTGAACATTACTATTAATTACATAGAAACAATTACAGAGAAGTGTGTACAGCATGTAACATGTAACATAATAACACTGTAAAATAAAGTGTTACCCAAACTGTAAAATGTGCATTTTACAGATCATGAAACCAAAGACAAGAGAAGTATATTTTCTCGATTCTATGCAACAAGCAGCATTTGGACCATACATTGACACATTCATGTTATAGAAATGTTCAGTATGTGTTCAGAGATTTCAGTGGTTCTTTTTTAAACTGTAATCTTTTTTATTTCCCCCATTTTGTTCATGAACTTATTTTCTGTTCACTGGAATTGTCAGTGCATAAACAGTTTGTACAGAGCCTCTCTCCGTTGACAAACTTTAACTTCCTTGAAGGCGGTATAGGCTACTCTGTTGAAGTTTAAAACTATTGGATCCCCCCAGAGCCACTCTGGATCTGCCATAACCAATCGCTAACGTATGGTCGTGACGTATGACGACTCAAACCATAGACATAATAAATACGTAGACACCCTATTTGTTGTGGTATGAATGCACGTGTGTAGTGGGCGTGAGTGTATGACATCACCTGATCCACTTCAGCTGATCCTCATCCACTTCACCATTTGCAATCAATCTCACCACTCTACTTATACTTACCACTGTTCTATCATCTTTGTCAGATCGTTGTTTGATGTCGTCCGTGTTGGTGTCCCGGTGTTCAGTCCTGCCTCGTGTTCCTGTTCTTCTTCGTCGTCGTCACTGGGTTCTTCTGCCGTCTCACCATCACCGCACCTCTTCACTTCATCGGATCCTGACCACCGAAGTCCCTGCGTTGCCGTTAACATCTGCCTGTACTGCCCATCATTTACAATAAACCTTTCTGCACTTGCATTTGTTTCCCGTCATTCATCAGCGTCATGACAAAAGCAGCCAATAGGACGTCTATGTATTTATTATGTCTATGACTCAAACTAGCGCACAACCTCAACGTCATCATTCTCAGCCACTCCCTCTTTTCGCTGATTGGACTGGTAAAAAATTGACCTGAGAAAACCCAAGAATATAGAGAGCCTAAGTCCATCCCCTCCGCTTCCGGCTCATGGGACCTTATTTCGGAAAAAATATGTAGGCTATGGTAGTCAATGGCGAGAGACAACGTGGGCCCTATTTGAAAGCCCAAGTAACTTTGTGGGGGGATCTCGGCGCTGTTGCTATTATGAAGTAGATTCATTATTCATAGGTGTGGTTTGGGCGGAACGGGAAACAAACCAATAAGAGCGTCATATCACATTCCCTTTAAGAGCATGATGAATGAGGTGCGCTTGTTCCATGGCGCAATACTATTATAACGGCGCATTTATGAGGCGCTTCAGAACCGGTTCACAGCCGAGGAAATCAATGTTCTCGTCAGGGCCGTAAAAGAAAGAGAAGTGACATTGGGGACCACCCAAATTAGCTTCGGTTAAACATGCATATAATAATTTGGGTAAATGTGTAAGCATTATGCCTCCCATCGTCATGGACACAACAATGATTTCCCTCGTGTTTTAATATTGCAAAAAGGAAAATGCATCTGTGTAGATGAGAGAATCATCTACAGTGTATGCGCGTTGTTCACACTCTGTATTATAGCCAAGCATGCGCGCTTAAAATAGCATCTGAATGTAGCCTACGCGCAACGCGCCACTGACTTTAGACTAGTTTTTTTCTGGTCAGTGGCGCAATTGTTTTCTGAAACTGCAAAATAGCACCAGGGATTGTTTGCGCCGGAACACGCCTCCTTTTTTTGCGCTGAACCGCCCGGGGAGTGCAAGTTCATTCCCTAGTTTGCCGGCGCGCGTCTGTGGAGGGAAAAGTCCGCTTTGCGCGGGTGCAAAATACGAATGATACATGCGTCGGTGTACAAAGTCAATTGCGCTGGGTGCAAGATAGGGCCCCTTATCTTTTTATTCCGTAACTGTGCCCTGAATTACACATATGATGTTTGTCAATTTAAAAGATAGTTATGAAAGTCAAGAAAGTCGCAGTTTGTCATAAAACAGAAGAGTAACATTTAGTTTTATGTGAAAATCGCTCAATAAACTACATCTCTCGTCACGCACTATGTATACGTCACCAACATGTTGCTCGTATGTGTGCAGTCTGGTACAAAACACTCAGGCATGACGGCGTAACGTTACGATTATAACGTTAGACTATAGACAAAATGACAGACGTTAGCATCAGTACAGTTAGCTTCAGTAAAGTTAGCGCTTCAGTAAAGTTAGCTTCAGTAAAGTTAGCGCTTCAGTAAAGTTAGCTTCAGTACAGTTAGCTTCAGTAAAGTCTGTTGTGAACTTTTTCTTCTAAAGTGTAGGAACTCAGAAGCGAAGACCAGGAGACTTAAGAAGGTTTCTTTATTGAGAACACGAGCTGTTCGTTGCTGTAGTCTTCCAAGCTCGTGTCTTAACCAAGTCTAACTAAGGGTAATGTTCCCTTGCAGTTTATACATTTAGAGGGGGAGGGGTTTTACATTGCGGTGGAGTCACTCTTAAACAAAGCATGCAAATGAATTAGGAACACACCCTATTCTGAGGGCATTACCAATCCAATTGAATTAGCATAACTATTCAAATGCTGATAGTGGCCAGGAACTCTGGTTCCTAAGAGCCATCCCAGAGCCACTAAAGACAAAAGGTGAAAGTCTCCCCGACAGCTAATCCAATCAAACTAACGATTCAACATCTAGGCTGAAAGGAGAGAAAAACAGGACTATCAGGAAAGGAGACTCAATAATCATCTAAAATCCATCTACTAAACTTTATCAGTTTTATACCATTGGAGTGGAAACCTAAAATTAAACATTTGACTAATTTTTATTCCTTCAGTTAGCTTCAGTAAAGTTAGCTTCAGTAAAGTTAGCGCTTTAGTAAATTTAGCTTCAGTAGAGTTAGCTTCAGTACAGTTAGCTTCAGTAAAGTTAGCTTCAGTAAAGTTAGCTTCAGTAAAGTTAGCTTCAGTAGAGTTAGCTTCAGTACAGTTAGCTTCAGTACAGTTAGCTTCAGTAAAGTTAGCTTCAGTAAAGTTAGCTTCAGTAAAGTTAGCTTCAGTACAGTTAGCTTCAGTACAGTTAGCTTCAGTAAAGTTAGCTTCATTCATTGAGAGAAACCGTGAAGGTAAATGTATGTACTTGTTTTAATCCAAACCACAGGGAATACCAAAGCATGTGGGTGGGAACAACTGTGGGATCTACATACTGATGGTAGGTTCAATTTGAATTGTTATTGTTGCTAATTCTTGTAAGTTATACCCTGCTCATTTTCTTGCACTTTGTGAATTGTAACAGTTCACTCTGTACATGGCTTTGGAGCTCCGATTTGATTTTACAGAGGTATGTCATTACCTCATTACATCTTTAAAGTTAATTAAAAAGACATCCATAATAATTTTGTATATTATTATCATTGTTATTATTATTATTTTTTTTAAAATCAGGATGACATGCCCCTGATCAGGAGGTGGTGGCCATAAAAAAGACAATGTCTTCAGAGAGATTCAGACAGAGCAGGTAATTTATTGAGCACATACATTCATTAAGAACTAATAATTTTATAATTGTTACAGCTACAAAGTTGTTCAGATATGAAATTTAATATATGTACAAGTACTATATTGGTCACCCAATAGCCATGTTTCCACTGTCACTTCCGGGGCTTGATCATGCCTCATTGGGGCTTCCTCTGGACCAGTGGTGTCAAACTCAATTCCTGGAGGGCCAGAGCTCTGCACAGTTTTGCTCCAACCCTAATCAAACACACCTGATCAAGCTAATCAAGGTCTTCAGGATTGCTAGAAACTTCCTTGCAGGTGTGAGTTTGAGCTGGTTGGAGCTAAACTGTGCAGAGCTCTGGCCCTCCAGGAATTGAGTTTGACACCACTGCCTGCTGAATACCTTAGTACAAAGCGGGGCAATTGGACTTTAGTGGTCATGAGGAAAGGTGGGTTATATACCTACCGTTACACCTATAACGGTAGGTCCCTATATATTAGTGGTGGGCATTTTTTTAATCTAGATTAATCTCACTGTAATCTTGGAATGAATCTAGATTAATCTAGATTAAAATTGCTCATCTGAATTCCGCCGAAGGCATTCCGAATATATGTGCTACCCAAATAATGACTACCTGTGGCCGCCTGGAGAACAAGCTCGAGCCCATCATCTTCAAGCACGCTGATGGGCCGGCAGCTGGTGGCAATCCACTGAGCGAGGACATAAGTGAGTTTGGCTGATAGAGCTGTGCTGACGGGCTTGCCTTGGTTGCACTCAAACACAGTAGTTTGACGACGACTCTTCCCCTGCGCTACATCAGTGCTCGGCCCGGCATCTTCCGCATTAGCTAAGGGATGCTTTTCGTTCAGGTGGTACTTGAGACTGGAAGAACTCCTACAGTAAACTAATTCCGCATTGCACAAGGTGCAAACAACCTCTTGTCAAGGTTTCCATTGGGAAGCTTCTTAAAAATGAATTTTCCTTGAAGCAAACCCGGCGGCTTCATAGCTGCATCCATGTTAGCACGTCACGTTTGATGTGGTCATTTCAAAGTAGGCATACACACAGGTTCGAAGACTCGTTCTCGCCCCTACAGTGCAATTCGGCTCGGTATACACAGCACTAAAATATCGAGGTGAAAGTCATCATAGCTTGCGTAGTATAGACCAGCTCCCAACCCAACTCTGAGAATAGATTAACGGCGATATTTTTTTTTTATCGCCCAATAAGAGTCTCACGTTAACGCAGCACGTTAACGCCGATAACGGCCCACCAATAATATATATATATATATATATATATATATATATATATATATATATATATATATATATATATATATATATATATATATATATATATATATTTTTTTTTTTTTTTGTCCTTAAAACAATAATGAATAAATCAAGAAAGGACAAAAACTACTGATAATAGATACAATATTTGACAATGTAGAAAGACAGTGTACTTAATAGAAATGTTTTTGGGGAAGTTCATAAAACAATAAAAACAACAACAACAACACGTCAGAATAATAAAAATAAGAAAAACATTTTATGATGTTTTATGAAACAGACACATGTTTTTTTTGGGTGTGTTTATTGATAAGAAAAATATTAACTTGATAATAAATGAAAGTGAAAGCTAGATCTTGGTTTTAGCCAGCCATCAACAATCTCTCCTCAAAGAAAAGACGATAAACAGTAATGTAAGTACTTTACATTTTACACCATTAAAAGATAGTGTTGTGTGAAGGTTTACCAGGGCAGATTATAGCATCCAGACATTTATTTATGTAATCTGTAAAATCTCAAATTGATTTGATTGAAGTTTGATTTGATGTGTTGGCAAAGGATTTCTGACAGTGCTATTTATAAGTTGGTAAATTATTCTTTTTAAGCTTAGCCTACGTCTAACCCACCCATACTGCTGCAAAGAGCAAAGTTGATCTGTAAAAAGATTTATTACATTTTATGACATGTGATAGCTAACAAATGTAGCTCTTCTTTATTTTGTCTGCATGTGTGTGGTGTAGAGTGAATACAGTTCAGATTACATTGGTAATAGTACAATGGGAAAAAAAAAAATGAAGGGCTCAAAGTCAAGAATAACCTTCATATTTCACTTACAGACACTGGCGTCACAAACAGACAAGGATAATGGGATGTAAGTAATTTCATTATCATACACTGTTGTTTATTGGCATTGATTCCATGAATAACCTATAAAGAAGTAGTTCACCCAAAATATAAAAAATTGCCATCCAACATGTCGACGAGTTTGTTAAAACGCCTCGATGGATTTGTTTCTTCTTTTCACTTCACAAGATCTGAATTGATGGACTGGAGTCATGTGGCAACTTGTGGAGAGGATGGTGTCTTTATCAGCTGTTTGGACTTTTTACTTTTTCTTTTGCCAGATATTTGTTTATTTACGTTTAAAAGGTATTAATGGAACCATCAATGCCACTAAAGAATCTTTATTTTTAAGAGTGTTATTTCACATAGACAATTTTTTTCTTCTTTCATTAACTGTTCAAAGACTCATATTTTTTTATGTTTGTTTGTTTGTTTGTTTTGTTCCCCACAGCTTGTGTGTCAATGGCAGAGAGAAGAATTGTGCTTTTGGGAAGAACAGGAGATGGCAAAAGCTGTGCTGGGAACACAATTCTTGGAGAAAAAGTATTCACCCCTAGAGCTTCAGATAATTCTGTTAAAGCTCAATGTGAAAGAAAAAAGACAAGGAGATATGGAAGAAAGATCACAGTCTTTGAAACACCTGCATTCTTTGACACAGATCGTAATGATGAGAAGATGAAACCTGAGATTGTTAATTTTATGATTGAATGCGCTCCAGGTGTCGACGCCTTTGTGCTTGTTCTAAAGGTTGAAAAGTACACAACACAAGACATGGAGGAGCTACAGCAACGTCTGAACACACTGGAAGAGCTTGTCTTTGAACACACAGTGATATTATTCACTCATGGTGAACAACTGGAAGGCCAGACCATTGAAGAGTTTCTGAAGGATTATCCACAACTGCAGGAGCTGGTTGATAAATGTGGAGGACGCCGTCACGTCATCGACAACAAATACTGGAAAAGACGTAAACAAGGGAACAAGAGCAACAGAGTTCAGGTGAAGAATCTGCTGGAGACCATCGACAAGATGAGGAATAAGAACGGCTGCTACACCAATGAGCTGCTTCAAAAGGTGGAGAAAGAAATTCAAGAGGAGATTGAACATAATGTGGATGAGGAAATTTTGCCTCCAGAAGAAAAACGAGAAAAAGCTAAGAAAAATGTTCAGAATAAAATACTGGAGCAGGTCGCGGGAGCAACAACAGGGGCGCTGATTGGTGCTTTTCTTGGCGCAAGTCTTGCAGTCACTTTCATCCTGACTTCTTGCAAACAACATTCCCCATGAGAGCATTGCTAAATGTGGCATCAGCTGTTGTCGAGGCTGCTGGAGGAGGAGCAGCGACAGAAGAAACTGCGGCAGATGAAGCAACAGCTCCCGGAGGAGAAGCTGCGGATTCAGGAGAAAAAGCAGGAGAAGCACAAGCAGAAACAAGAGAAAAAGCAGGAGGAGCCACAGTTGGAGCAGTGGCAGGAGCATTAGTGCCAGCAGGAGGAGCTACATCAGTTGCTGCAGGTGTTGTAGGAGTTGCAGGTGTTGTAGGAGCCGTTGGTGGTGGTGTCACTGGATGGAAAGCTGCCGAAGATGCTGATTCTGTGTATGACGCAATGACCAAAGCTGCAAAGCTGAACTACGAGAACGCAAGAGTTGTGGTTGAGAACATGCACAGTTTTTTTGCTAATGCTTTCAGTAAAACAGAAGAAAATAAAAAATAATTTGAACTCATGTATATTCGGTGACCTGATTAGAACCAAATCTTCTGTTGAATTTATGATTAGCCACATTAACAGGAGTGAAAAATGTTTCGTGTAAATCAAAAAAGACTATTCTGATTCATTTAAACGTCTATTTGAAATCATGAAATGTTTGATTCTTTATTCTAAGCTTGTTAATATTTTTTTGTGGCCTAAGAAAGTTTTCATACAGTTTCTATAGGAGCTGTATTATTATTTGTTTAAAAAAGAAATTCTAAAAACATTTTGTAATTTTGTAATGCAGGTTTGAATATGAATAGTTTCCTGGTGTACATTTAAGCATTTAGATATGAGCTGAATTTCTAGCGATCTTAAACAATGCACATGATAACTGAGAATAAAAATGCCTTTTAAATTAATACTCTGCAGTCTGTACATTTATAGGTTATTGCATTTGAGGGATGTGTTAGATGCATTCTAGGTTCACGTCTATTTAACTGTCCATTGCTTTGTATTGACCACATATACACTAAAAAGAATATAGAGGTGAAGAAGGAGTGAATCCCCCAAATTATCCGTTTGTGTACAGAAAACAGGAGTCACTCCTAATACCCAAATTACTGAACTCTGTGTTAAATTGAAGCCGTTTAGATGCAGTGTGCATGGTTAATGAATCCTCTTCTAAGATATCATATACATTGTAAACCTGACTGGAGTTCAACGGTCTTGCTTTATGGTCATAATGACTGTTAGATAACTTTTAATAAATGTAATTAGGCTGTTTTCCTACAATGTTACGGCTAAAACATTAATTTAAGCATCCAACCGTAGGACTGTCTGGCGTCCACATGGCATATAATCACATACAATGTATTTATATTTGGTACACATTCATTAATCTTTGGCTACTTTCCTAATCCTTTCAGTAATTCGTAAGGCACCATTTTCACGAATCGAATCAGAAATTAGAATTTTTTTGGTAAAAATGGTCCATTTTCCATTGTAAATAGTGTAGAGATGTATGAAGCACAGCTCACATACAGTAGAAGTCACTTTCAAACCAAGTAGTTTTCTGTTGGTCAGCGTCGTGAATTTGTGTGATCAACTTGAACATGAACATGGGGGGATTTTTTTCCCCTTGCGTGAAACTTGTAACTATTTGAATTTAAATTGGTAAATGTGATCGCAACTCAACCAGTTTGTCAAACAGTGTATGACCAAATGAAAAGAATCGAGAATCAAAAGAACGGAAACCGATTTGAGAACAGTTGCAGACACCGTGTATTGCAAACCTTGCAGATATTTCCCTGACGTTGTGTACACATGGCTTTCCAAACAAACTTCAAATATTGTTTTTACACAGGCTTGTAAAAACAATAAGAGAATATCACTTTGCTCTTTTCAGTCACAGTGTATAGGTGGAGTGCACAATCACTTTTTAGAAATGTACACAAGCTAGATTAAAAGTGAAAAGAAGAAATACTATTAATAATAATAATAAAAAAATACTAAATAGAAGTTATAACAAGTTATACACTGTGTCTGTGGTGTTTATTCGGCGCGCCAAAGAATTCCATTGGACGTCTCCGATGGACACGATTTTCCCCTAAAATCGGAAAGGAGAACCTCTAGGACTGACTCACTGCGTAACCTTGCGTTCACTGCCCCATCAGTCTGCACCCCCCTGCATAAGATCAGTCACCAAATCAGTCTCTTAAACCGGCTCTGTTGGGGCATCTATGGGGCAACCGTTTGAGTATCTTTTGATTGGCTGTGTGGGCCCGTTGCCTCCCTCAAAATCAGGGAATAAATTCTTATTGACGTTCATGTGTCAAAACACCCGTTATCCAGCGGATTTTCCATTACGGAAAATTACCATCAAGGCTAGTTGAAGCTCTCTCTCAATTTATTGCCATTTTTGGTATCCTGAGAATTATTCTTAAATAAGTACATCATCAAAGTAGTCCATGTGACATCAGTGGGTTAGTTAGAATGTTTTGAAGCATCGAAAATACATTTTGTTCCAAAAATAACAAAAACTGCGACTTTATTCAGCATTGTATTGTCTTCCGGTTCTGTTGTGGATCCGTGTTCCCGAGTCCGCAGTGACGCTGCTGACGTAAGACGCTGCTGACGTGTATCTGGTGCGTCTGTGTATTCGGGTTCAAATAAATATGGCTGGGAAAAAAATGCTCGTCTTCCTATGTGTGAAAATCCTTAGACATGTTTGCATCTCCCTCAGACTGTAAACGAAGCTCGGGCGCACCAGATACACGTCAGCAGCGTCACTGAACGCGGATCCACAACAGAACTGGAAGACAATACAATGCTGAATAAAGTCGTAGTTTTTGTTATTTTTGGACCAAAATGTATTTTCGATTGCTTCAAAACATTCTAACTAAACCACTGATGTCACCTGGACTACTTTGATTATGTCTTTATTTCCTTTCTGGACAAGGACAGTATACCGTACATACATTTTCAATGGAGGGACAGAAAGCTCTCGGACTAAATCTAAAATATCTTAAACTGTGTACTGAAGATGAACGGAGGTCTTACGGGCTTGGAACGGCATCAGGGAGAGTCATTAATGACATCATTTTCATTTTTGGGTGAACTATCCCTTTAAGTAATTAAATGAAACCGATAAAATAAACTGGGTCTTAGTGCCTGATACACTGTTAGACATTTTATCGTATTTTTGCGGTAACTTACTGGCAGCCAGTTGCCAGTAAGTTACTGTAAGTTACCCTTTACAGTAGCTTACCTGTAAATGTGTTTCACGGTATGATGCCCTTACCGCGATTCCATTTTACAGTATGATTTCCTTACTGCAATTTCATTTTACAGTAAGATGCCTTTACTGCAATTTCATTTTACAGTATGATGCCCTTACTGCAATTTAATTGTACAGTATGATGCCCTTACCGCAGTTTCATTTTACAGTACAATACCCTTACTGCAACTTATTTTAATTTATTTTACACTATTTTATATTTTACATTAATGCTATTGAATTTAATAAATTCCAAAAAAGAGACTTGAGATCATGTACATCAACATATTTTTTATTTACTGTCACAATCAATTACATCCAATTTATTTATTGTGATGCAGCATTTTTACAAAAATTATAGAGAAATTCATGCATCACAAATAAAAGCAGAGATCCTGACAATACGCAAAAAAAGCAAGTACAATAAAAATACAATAACAGTTCTCAGCTAAAACAAGAGAAAACTAAATCAAAAGGAAATGGCACCCACCTCTCTACTAATCCCAAAGAAACAACAATATACATTTGCATGGTAAAGAACAATACAACAAAAGTTTACAAACAAATAACTGATCTGAGGAAAGCTTCCTCTCCTCCAATCACAGCAGGATCAGGTGGCAGCAATTCCTTCCTGCTTATTGGAAGTAGAGAGAGAAACAGGGAGAAAGGGGGTTAATAAATAAATAAAGAAAACAAATTAAAATACATCCTTGGATGTAACACACTCACACAGCAAGTTCTACAGATTGTATCACCAGCACCAGATTTGGTAGCACCGGCAATGTAATATGAATAATATTACATGTTTTGTCTCTAAGAAATGCACAGGTCCTCATTGACTTCCATAGTATTTTTTTTTTCATACTATGGAAGTCAAAGGACTGTTTGGTTACCAACAGTGTTCAAAATATATTTTATGTTCAACGGAATAAAGAAATTAATTCAGGTTTGAAACAACATAAGAGTGAGTAAATGACACAATTTTTATTTCTGGTTGAATCTCTTTAAAGCTTTCTCTTCTTTTTGGCAAACGAATTACATGATTCTCATAAAAAAATTTGAGAAGATTGTTGATTTTTCAAATGCACATAATAGACAACAAGTAAGTGTACACATTATGCAACTATCGCTTTACATGTTCCTATATTAAAAATAGCGGAACTGTGATCCTTTCACATAATTATCATTCTCACCTTTCCCCCTTTGTCTCCACCTTTCTCTTTTAAAGGTTATATTATTTGCTTTTCTATTGGTGTGTAAGTCATGCATTTGGACAAATAAGTGTGTATATTTGATCGGTAAAAGCACAGAACTGAAATGGGTGCTCGAGCGCTGACAGACTATGCTCACTCTTCGAGTGTGTGCGCACAAAGGGCTGCCTGTCAGCATGCCAGTGCTAAATTCCGATCTCTTGCATGGTTTATTGCAATTTTAATAACTTATTAAAACACATTTTGCCATTTATTTTCTCATTTAGCCATGTTTCTTTATCGCTCAAATGTATCAGTAACTTTAAGCAGTCATAACACGCATAACACATAACATTTCAGAAAGCAACAAGTGCAAATAAAATGTTAATCCTCTCTGCGGTGACTGTTCGGTTGCATTTTAAGACCTTTGAAACATGGATTTAAGACATGTTAATGCTAATTAGTATGGCGTTATATATGTGCCTCATTCCTGAGCAGTAATTGTAAGTTTTGAGCACAGAGAACTATATTTTGCAAGCACATTGCATTATATTTTTAACAGAAATTAACAATTGCAAAAAAAAAAATCGTTTGAGCAAAGAAAAAACGATTCCATGCTCAATAAATGTATTTGCTATAACGTGCAAAAATAACCCTCTCACGCAGTTGACTCAGGTGCTCTCACAAACGTATTATCTGCGCTCTGTCAAGTCCCTCTCTCTTTTATTTTTATCATTTATTTAAAAAACCGCATGTACCGTTTTTTTTTGTCACTGGTGTTACCTTACTTCTTTGGCAATATTAAATGTTTTTATGAAATATTATTTCAATTTTTTTTCAGCACATGTAATCAGAGTTACCAAAAAATAATAATAATGGAACAAATAAGGAGATTGTTTTATTTATTTGAATCAGGTTTGTTATAAGTGTGCTTGAATGAGGTTAGTTAGTTTGTGCAACCTTGTATTTGCTATAATAATGAAAATATTTGAAAACCAGTTAAAATCAAGTAATGATGCAATCCTTTAAATCTTAGTATAACTAATAACAGCATATTGGCCAAACAGATTTTGCAAACACACCAAATTGCTAATTTGTGTGGAGAGAGAACGTGTTTTTGCAGCGGTGAGCAATGTAGCCAATCAGACTAATCTGTTGATTTCTTGAGCACAATGGCACGATCAGAGGCTTTTAAGTTAAAATCCACTCACCGCTAAAAACGCTGGGGTTTGTTCAGTGCTGAGTTATGCAAGCTCGCAAATCCTCTCATTATAACAATGTACAGACACGATGTAAATAAGAGATTCTTTGTGCAGTGTAGACAACTTAATTGATTATAAGGGAAGTTTATTCGATTGCGATGAACTGAGACGAGTAACAGCTTTTAAATTATTGTAAAGGGAGTTTGCAAATGTTAAAATATTTTTATACAATTCAATAAACATGAAGTTAATATTAAATGACTTACATTTAGGAACAATATTTGATAACAATATCACAGCTGAACCACTGCGGATCTCAGAGCAAACACTGCGGTGTTTTGTTTATGAATGAATCTGCGTTTCCAAACGAATCTAATGAGTCAATGATTCAATGACCCATTCATAAAGACAGTACCTTGCTTTGTTCCTGAATAAATACGCCGTTTGAATGAACTGCCTGAATGAATGATTCAGTGACAAAGACAGTAACTTGCCATCAACTACTGGCGGTTTAAGTTTAATTTTTAAAGTAAAATTTCAGTTATTTAAATCATTTAATATTTTTTTTAATCAAAACGTTCCATTTAAAACATTAATCTCATAACATTGTTATCATGAATTTAAATGCATTCATTTACACAGGCGGCAGTGGCTCAGTGGTTCATGTAGGTTGTCGAAAGGTTGGTGGTTTAATCCCCGGTACCACCTGACCAAGTGTTGAGGTGTCCATAAGCAAGACACCTAACCCCAACTGTTCCCGACGAGCTGGATGGCGCCTTGTATGGCTGACACTGCCGTCGGTGTATGAATGAGTGAGTAATTGGGTGAATATGAGGCAAATATGTAAAGCGCTTTGGTGGCCATTGGGTCTGTGAAAGCGCTATATAAATGCAGTCCATTTACCATTTCATGCCACTTCATGCCAGTCTCAGTGAACCGGAAGTTGCAAACAACTTTTCTCCAGTGTTATGAAGTATTTCAAAGATTAATTTTGTTGATTCTGATTTCATTTGATTGGTAACTTATTCTTCCTGATTGTGTCGTATAATTATAACTCAATTTATAAATATTAATTTATTAATTTGACATAACGGGCCCTATCATACGTTTAGATCGTTAAAACGGGCCATAAAAAATATGACACATTTAATAAGGTTAAATAAAAAAATTAAACTAGGAGCACAAGTGCTCCTAAAAAGAAATGTAGGCGAAGAGCCCTGCAAGTTATGCATTACAATATGTTAATCACATAATGCATCTGATAGTTACTCAAAACATATACTTACAAAGCCAAAGACCCTCAGTGCTGTGGCTCTTAAAAGAGCCTTTGAGATACAACGAGATACACAAGCTTGAGAAAGCAAGTTATGCAGAGCGAATAACCAACCCAGAAGGTGTCAATTCCGGTAATTCATGGTACGTTCCTCACCACATTGTGCTGCACAATGACAAAGCCCGGGTAGTCTTCAATTGCTCTTTCACCTACAATCAAATGATAATAAATGACAATTTACTCCCTGGTCCCACTCTTGGTCCACCACTGCTGGGAGTCCTGCTCAGGTTCAGAGAGTATGCCGTTGCGATAAATGGAGACATACGAGCCATGTTTCACCAGATCAGGCTGTTACCTGAAGATCAGCCATTGCTCCGCTTTCTCTGGAGAGACATGGAAAGAGATCGCAACCCAGACATCTATGAATGGCGGGTATTACCATTTGGGACTACCTGTAGTCCGTGCTGTGCTACTTATGCCCTCCAGAGACATGTCAGAGACAACAGTGAGGGCAATGAAGATGTAGTGGAGTCTGTCCAGCAGTCTTTCTATGTGGACAATTGCTTACAATCTCTTCAGTCTCAGCATCAGGCTAAAAAACTAATTGACAAAATGAGAGCATTATTAGCATCTAGTGGTTTTGACATAAGGCAGTGGGCTAGCAATGTTCTCAATGTGATTGCACATCTACCCGCCGAAGCCAAATCAGTAGGCTGCGAGCGGTGGCTTTCGGCAGACAAAACTGATCCACAAGAGTCGACCCTCGGCCTAGTGTGGCATTGTTCCCAGGACACTTTAGGTTATAAACACAGGCCTGTGTCAACAAGTGGAGAAACTTCAATGAGAAATGTCTATCGCATTCTGGCAAGCCAGTATGCCCCATTAGGTTATATCATCCCGTTCACCACAAGGGCCAAAATCATGGTGCAATCACTATGGAAGAGAGTTGGAGGTTGGAATGAACCTCTGCCAGCTGACATTTTCTCAGAATGGCATGCTTGGGAAGAAGAGCTTCCTAACCTGCAGAAAATAACACTACCTAGGTGTTACACACCAGCATGCAATAACACCTCCACCACTATCGATATGCATGTCTTCTGTGATGCCTCGGAGAAGGCATATGGCTCTGTAGCCTATTTACGGGTAGAAACGGGTAATGACATTAAAATCGCATTCATCATGGCGAGGTCACGAGTGGCACCCAAGAAGCAACTCTCCATTCCACGCCTTGAACTCTGTGCAGCATTGTCTGGAGCTCAGCTAGCCAAAACACTGAAAACAGAACTTACACTTAATCTCAGACAGACAATCATGTGGTCCGATTCAACAACCGTATTACACTGGATACAGTCTGAGTCATGCAACTACAAAGTGTTTGTGGGCACGCGAATCGCAGAGATTCAAGACCTCGTTGGATACGAGAATTGGAAATACGTGGATTCGAATAACAACCCTGCCGACGATATAACCCGGGGTAAGACCCTCATAGATCTGTCCCAAACCTGCAGATGGAAGCAAGGTCCAGAATTTCTGCACCAATCTCCAGACCACTGGCCAATCCACCCGTCAGTGTCAGTAGAAGATTGAGAAGAACGCCGTAACTCCACATTCTGCGGTAATGTCACAATCAGTCATACCTCTTTACCTGATATAGATAATTGCGAATCATGGGACGATCTCATCATGACCACATATCAGTCTGCATGGTTCGGCAGCACCCCCTATGTCTGCCACAGAACGCATAGAGACTGAAACTGCTGTACTCAGACGTGCACAGACTGAAAATTTTCCTAAGGAAGTGCATGCCCTTAAAGCCAATAAATCGGTGCATTCAAACAGTCGATTACACTCCCTTTCTCCAACTTTGGATCCTCATCTTAATCTGATAAGAGTGGGTGGTAGATTACGAAAAGCTGCAACACTGTCAGAGGATGCACTTCACCCTATTGTATTGGCCCAAGAACACCCCATAACAAAACTGCTAATCCAAGACTTTGATAACCGCCTCATGCACGCAGGTTCAGAAAGAGTCTTCGCCGAGTTAAGACGAACCTACTGGGTTCTCAGAGGCCGCCAGGTGGTAAAGAAGTACCAGAGACAATGCGCTGAGTGTCGCAAATGGCGTGGCAAGCCCATTGTACCTAAAATGGCTGACCTGCCTGCTTCCCGTCTGAGAATTAATCAACCTCCATTCTGGTCCACTGGAGTTGATTGTTTTGGTCCCTATGTAATCAAAATTGGCAGATGGCAAGAAAAGAGATGGGGCATAATATTTAAATGTCTCACTACAAGATGCGTACATCTCGACTTGTTATGCAGTATGGATGCAGATTCATTTTTACTAGCCCTCAGACGTTTCATAGCAAGGAGAGGAAAGCCCTTTGAGATCATCTGCGACAGAGGCACCCACTTCAGGGGGGGAGAGCGTGAGCTTTCTGTAGCCTTTACCGAAATGGAACCATCACTCCAAGAGCAACTAGCCAAACAAAAAATTTCCTTCCAATTCAACCCACCTCACTTTGGAGGAGTATGGGAGAGGGAAATTAAATCAGTTAAGGCTGCCCTCCAAGTTGTCCTGAAAGATCACACCGTCTCGGAGGAAGTCCTTACCACAGTATTGATCGAAGTGGAAGGCATCGTAAATTCAAAGCCCTTGGGGTACGTATCATCTGATATAGCAGATCCTGACCCTATTACCCCCAATTTGCTGCTAATGGGGCGGCGGGACGCTTCCCTACCTCAGGCTGTGTATGGACCCAGCAATCTACTTGGACGGCGCCGCTACAGACACAGTCAAGTGATCGCCGATCACTTCTGGATCAAGTTCCTCAGAGACTACCTACCTACCCAGATAGCCACTGGACGCTGTAACGGAACAGGGCCGCAACCGCAAAACGATAGAGCCGGGTCTGGCCCGCATCCGCCTCACGGACTCGTTCCTGAGTCCAAACGCACATCGGGCCGAAGCCGTTTCTGGTCTGTTTTTAGGGGTAGTTGCGGATATGTGCCAGCGCCGATCCAGCACCGCCTGATCATCCCGTAACAGATGCGTAACGGGTGCGTGAAGCGATTCCGCCTACCGGAGCTGTGCCGGGTGTGTTACGATTCTGCTTAAATCACCACTGGATTGTCATTTTGCCTTATTTTCGGCATTTTTGTCAGTTAGGGTATAGTAACCTATGCTACCTAGGCATAGGCCTACATTTTTCACAGTCTGTGAAATGTCCATAAAAACATTTCACCTTCAAGGCCTTGGCTATAAATAAAAAGCTTGACTTGACTTGATAAAGGCTAGTTGGAGCAATGCGTAGGCCTGTAGGCTAGCTGAAATAAATCGTTTTAATGATTAAAACGCATACTAAAACAACGTGAGCAAAGTAAACAAACACAGAATTCAGACCACGATTTAATTATAAAAAATGAACAACAAAGTAATGAACAAAGTCAACAATTAACAAAGAACACAGTCAACAACAAACACAGAATTAATGGGAAAAAAAACGCACAGGCCATCAACGAAAAACAAAAACATGCACTTAAACAAAAGCAATATGTGGGTGCTGTGGCAGCTGTTGCTCCTGCTGCTGACGCGCCAGTCTCTCCTGGCGCCCTCCGCTCCTGTCCGCCGACAGAGCAAACCACCTTATAACATGCCTCCATATTTCTGCTTCTGTTGCACTGGCTGTCAGTGCGCATTTGCGCACTGCACCTGGAAAACAGCATTACTGATTAGCAGTGTTTTGCACAGTGTTGGGAGTAACGCGCTACAAAAGTAATACATTATAGTAACATATTACTTTTTGCTGTAATGCAGTAGTGTAAGGCATTACTAATCAATTTTCAGTAATATTTTACTCGTTACATGTTCAGTAAGGCTTGCGCTACAACAGACTTTTAGTTTTAATTCTAGGCAAAAAAAAAACAAAAAACAGCAAGACCGCGAGACATTAACGAATGAAAAATGCAAGTTGGCTACAGTCAATAGCCGTGTGTAGTGTCTAAGTTTGCAAATAATTCCAGCGTTATGGACATGCCATTTGCAGTCAAAACTTGAAATATAAATTCTCAGAAAATGCATTAATACCAAAATATTGAAACGTCTGTTTGTCCATAGGCTCCTCCCTGAAAGGAAATTTGAAAAATATCAGTCTACACATGCGTTTTATATTTAATATTAGGGAAATAGACAGTCATGCGTGACAAAAAAATCTTTCACTTTTAGGAGGCAACGATTTTTGTTGTTATAATTCTGTGAATTACACTGCGTAAATCGGATGAAGAAGGGTTGGCTCTGCACAGAACATAAAATATTCATTTTATTTAATTTTTTGTGTTCGCATTTGAGGAAAAAACAATGTTACAGACGTGACAGTTCTCCGTTACGAACGCGAGCGATCTGAAGCGGCACTAAAAGACTCCTTTAAAACTTTCACAGACCTCAAACAGTCCAGGCAAAGTACCATTTTACGACAGACTAATTGTAAAAAAAAAAAATTTTCAGCATAGATAATTTCTATGATGTGCGCAGAACAACATAGGCTACTAAAAGTCCTAAGAAATCCTAGTTGAGGAAATATGTTAATTTATCATCAATCCGAAATGTGTGCCGATAAGGCCAGAAAATAACCCCTGAAATTCATACATTTTATATCATATTATAATGTAATTTATTAGGCCTATATATTTATAGAATAGCAAAGTAGGCTTAATCAATATACAAGACTTAATCACATAGATATATAAAGGCTATCATGATCATTTTGCCAAAAATGAACCATGTATTTGTTTAGTTTATAATACGTTTTATTTTTAACTTAAACAAATACAACATATAACATTCAAAAGTCGGCTTAGACTGCATTTGAAGAAAAATAAACACAACAGTTTTCTGTAGCCTTTTGCGAACTTATTCAGTAGAATTAGACTTCTAGAATGTTATTTCCAGTGCAAAAAATTATATTTTTAATTTTAGTAGTTTTTCTTTCATAGTCTACAAATGTCTTTGGAAACACATTTTACCTGATTTACTGAAGCCTGTAAAACGCAGTTGCACATTGAGCGTCTGGCCAGAGGTCTGGCTCGCTCATAGGCTGCGCTGCGGCAACTGCACATCCAATGGCGCGCGCGCCTCTGACGTGCGACCAATGAGCCAACTCTACGTCATTACACGTCAGAGCCCGCCAAGGGGGCGCCAAGTCCCCAAATTTGCCATTATAGCAGCGGGTCTTCGTTCATTCATCATAGTCTGTCTGACATATATATATTAGAAGCTATGCGTCTGTCATGGATTTGTAGGCTACTGAATTGATTCTCAAAAATACGGAACAAAGTGCGTTCCGTATCAGTTCAATACGGAACAAGCCTTTTATGTGTCAAATTATTATAGAACACCGTATTATACGGAACGGTTGGCAACCCGTCTCATCTAACTTAATAGTTGTTAACAGCCAAGCAACTGCAATGTTCAGCAAGCCAAAAAGTGGAGATCAAAAATGAAAAAGATAAGAAAGCTGCAGGTTGTGGCATCAATGATTGACACTGTTAGATGATGAATAGCTGGCAGCATACAATTCAAGCGAGTGTTTAAATGGTCGGTCAAGGTGTAAAATTAAGCTCACAATAGTGTCATTTTCATGAATGTGTGCCTGCAATTCTCAGCGCTTTAACGGCATAGCAGCTAAAACTAAGATAAGGCCGTGACCAGATGTCCGAGACCAAAACCGGGGATATAATCCCAAAATTTTGGAAAAAACGGGGACATTTTTAGTTTGACTGTCAATCTGATTAAAATACATACATGTTTTATCTTCAAAAAACAGGGACAGGTAACGTTAGTTTTTCTGTATTTTCCCAACGGCGACTGTCCCCTGAAACCGGGGACGTCTGGACATCCGCGAAGACTAACTACCTTTTCAAATTCAGTACATTAGCGCAAATTTATGCCATTAAAAAGTTGGAATAGTTGGGTCTATTCTGTGCTACACTCATAGGCTATTTGTATAGCGCAGTAGCGCTATAGCAGATGCGGCTTTAACACAGACTCCTTGTGGTACGCAAATAACAGCCTGTAACTGCTATCTACAAAGCAAACAGCATTTCACTTGCAAGTTTAAGTAATAGACAGTAAATTAGAATAAGCACATACAAATAGATTTACATAATAAACACATAGAATAAACACATAAAAACTTGCGTGTGGTCAGTTAAATCTGCGTTGAGCTTGGTTTGATGATATCTTTTTTTTTTTGTCTTTTTTTTTGGCGCTTCTGGCTGAAGTCCGTAGTACAGATGTGGACCGTGTCTGTAAGACGACAGTCAAGCGAGACCCAACGTTCACTTGGCGCTGTCGTGAAACGGACCTAAAACGGAGCTCAAACGGCTGTGCTGTAACGGACCAGCATCACAAAATGTTGCTGTATAGTTTTTAAACACTAATAATATTCCTCAGCTTAATGACAATGCATTTATCTCATGCTCTAGATAGAAAAAAAAATATGCAGACAACCATGTTGTTTTGAAAATGTTTATTCCACGAAGTTCTTCACACAGTTTGAGAAAAGTATTTCGGATGTGGTCCACATCAGGTAGTCTCTGTCAAAACAGTGTTGGCTCAAATCCGTTTTGCAGATATGGGCCAGAGCAGTTTTTAGCCCTGTTTTAAATGCAGTCGGCTCAGATATGCATCACAGATTCGGGCCACACCAGTGTAGCCTATGTGAAAACAGTATCGGCTCAGATTCATATTGCAGATCTGGACCAAATCAGTGTCAGACACAGCTAATGTCTTTTGGTTACCTATGGAAAAAGTGATCTGGGCCAGATCTGTAAAATGATATAAATACTGAACTGATGGCAGTTAGAATGTTTAAGCTGAAACTTATATCTGGCACGGGTCTGGTTCACAATCAGAAAACGTCTCTAAGATAGAAACGGAGGCAAGGGGCTTAAAACGGATCCGGGCCAAATGTAATTGCTATCTGGGTAGTCTTCAGCTTCGACAGAAGTGGCAGAACATCACACCAAACCTAGCAGTCGATCAGGTTGTATTGATTGCGGACTTTCAACCTCCCAGAGCAAAATGGCCTGTCGGTAGGGTAACCCGAGTCCTACCAAGCGACGACGGTGCAATAAGAGCCGTCGAAGTTGACATCAAGGGCAATACATATGTCCGCCCTGTTGCTAAACTCATTGTGTTACCTGAAATGCCTAAAGTTTAGTTCTTAGCACCAGTAGTTAATCTCTGACATTTTGTGGATTTACCAATTTCCTGTGTAAATTTGTGGGGCGGCTGTACAAAATTCCCTGCCGCATGTATGCGCGAGTCGAACTTGTTCAGACTTGTCTGATGTATGCGCAAAAAGTTTCATTCAGCAGCATCCAGCGCGCAGAGTTTTCCTGGCATTGTTTCTTTCTAAAAGTCTTTCTTCTTTGTGTGGTATTACTGTGCGTTCATAACTACGTAAGTAAAGATATTTAATGTCATGTAGATGGTTTCTAGAGAGTGTCGGAGCGTGATTCAGTTTATTTTTACCTCAGAAATGTGTCAATATACATACAATCAGGCGAAGTGCTCGCGCGTATTCACCGAGTCATCATGTTATATGTGTTAATGATGTTTATTCATATATGGGAAAGGGAGTTGCTTGTCATGTTGATTCAAATATTTGTCTTATCGGCATATTAATAATGGTATAAAGAGTGCACGGGAGTGCTAGAGCAGCGCACACACTTTGTAATCTGACACCTCTTGTTAGCTGCAGCGGTCTGCATTTAGAGTATTTATATTTCAATACGGTTTACTTTAACTTTAATTTAATACAATTTTAACCTCTCCATGTATATGTATAAAGGTACTATTTGTGTATATTCTGTCATGTTATCATTTATATTTATCATCCTTATTTTGTTCTCTCACAGAAACCACTGGTATATGTATATCCACGCAAACCTGCACTTTTGTGGCTTAATAAATATTGAGAATGGACAAGTTCACTCTGGAGTAACTGCAGTTCTTTCTAACCGAAGAATTAGGCCAGTTGAGTTCCAACCATCCCAGCGCGCAGAATATCCCACAGGCTGTAGTTAGCTCCTGTTGACACAGAGAAAAGAGAAAAAGAAGAAACATTATTTTTCATCAATGATTATTGGCAGATCTAGGATGACTGCTAGATTGATCACTTACACAATCAGATGACAATCAACACTGAAAAAAGAGAGAAGAGAATATTATAACATGCCTACAACATGTACAAATGAATTAAAATGAAATAACAAATAACAAATAAGATGCCATAATAAAATAACAAATAAGACGCTTAATTATTGCTTAAAAATTAATTCTTGTATTAATTACATAAATTTAATTTTTCCCTTATGTAAACGAGAGAGAGAGAGAGAGAGAGACAGACACAGACACACACAGACAGAGACGTTTTACCAATAATCGGCATATAATTTCTAAAATATTGTTCAATTAATATTTTGCAATTCATCTATTAGTCTGCCTTTACATTGCTTTAAAAGCGTTACTATTTTAAACATTTCTGTCCTGTGCAGAGAGCAGTATGATACTATGTAACTTTAGCTGTCACTTCAGAAACAGTTTGCAGCATGCAATTGGCTATCGGTCCAATACATCTCTTACATTGTCTACACTTTGTTAATGAGAGGATTCGCGAGCCTGCATAATTTTATGAGCGGTGAGTAGATTCTGACTAACTTGAACACCTTTGTTTGGCAAGAGTTCAAGAGTAGGCTACAACAACTAGCTGCTAACGTTGCCGGTATATCTGTGATTGGCTACATTGCTGCTCACCGCTGCAAAACGCTTGTAAATAAAAAAAAAAAAAAAAACTGTGCACGGTTTTACAATCCATGGAGACGGATTTTAAACTGTGGGTACAGATTGTCAATTTACAACCATGTGGACAGATTGGAAGTCTATAGGGGGACAGAGGGAACAGGCAAGACAAACTCCTGCGTGTAATCTAAATAACATAAAGCAAATATCTGCTTGACAACTTATTATGGAGATGGGAACAAGCCCAAATCAGCAACTACACTTTAGAAACAAGCCCAAAAAAAAAAACCGCGACCCGCGACTACCAGTATTTGTAAGCGAATTTACAGAAAAACAAGCCCAAAGTTGCTTATAATAAGCGGACTTGGCAACACTGGCACTTGACACAAACCTCTGTTTACATTCTGCGAGGCTTTTGCGCGGGCTTTGCACGCGAGCAACAATTACAATTGTGTGAGTCTAATGTCAATGTATGGGAACCAGTTGTGGATTTAAACTTTTTTTTTTTTTTTTTTTTTGAAAATCCAAATATAAAAATGACTTATTTATATAGGATTAAATTAAATCCTTCCATCTACGTGTTTTTTTATTTAACTTTTAAAGTTCATCGCTTATAAATGAGAATGCAGTTTCATGATTTTCATCAGCAGGGGGAAAAACTATAAAACATTATTATATGACATTTTAATAGGCCCAACACATTAATACAATATGCTTATAGCCCTATGAGTAGGCTAATAGAAGTTGTGTACACAATGAACAGAAGTGCAGTCATTCTGTGAATTATAAAGCAATGATTAGGCATTGTATGTACAGGTGAAACTCGAAAAATTAGAATATCGTGCAAAGTTAATTGTAAGAATAGTAATAGTAATAGCAATAATAGCAAATTTCATCAGGAATGGGGGGGGGGGGGGGTTGCTGGAAGATAAGGAAGAGGACAAATAATAATAATAATAATAACAATAACAAGACAATTACTACTTTGGTATTAAAATGCTGTCTCTGATTCCTCCTTGGCCACGGCATAAGTTAGACCCCCGCACGCCACACTACAATGGGCCACCAAGAAGAGGCGCAGCGGGGCCAAAGGCCCATGCTCCCCATGCCCAAGAACATCCTCCACCTCCGGCTGCCACTCACATACCATGCTTACCCTGTTTGTTTGCTGTGTTTATTTAAAAATATATATATGTTTATTTATTTTATTATTATTTAAAAAAATTCCTGTATAGTGCTTGGCATATATGCCGATTCATATATACTGCAGAGAGATTCATATATATCCTTGTCAACAGAAGCCTACACACTTCAAGAAATCTGTCTTTTTTCATTAACAGTAGCACTACTGCTTTTGCGTAAACAGTAAAGTACTGGAAATGACCATTTACAATAAGTAATACCCACAATGCAGTGCATATTACAGTAGTTAACCGTAAATAATATAAATGGTATTTTACTGGGCTTTTTTGCGGTAAGTAACTGTAAAATTACGGCAAAGTCTAACAGTGTACCTTATAATGTCTGCCCAATAAGAATAGAGTTAGCACCTCCCTGAAGGAAAAACACCAATCCTTTTATGGAAAACATGCAAAACAAAGAAAATGAAACTAAATGTAGAGCTCATCCACCAGAGCGTCAGTTCCTGTTATTGTGTTACTACTTTCAAGACCACGATAACAGGTCGTGTTTGCTCATTAGAAATGTAATAAGTCTTTCTTGAAAAAAAATTCTGAAAGTTTGGGCTTATTTATTTAAGAAGAAAGCACAAGCTTGGTGTGACCATCCATCAACATTCTCTCCACTTTCTGTCTTGACTTTTTTGAAGAAACAAAGAAAGGGAGGTACAACTATGTAAGTACTTTGCATTTTACACCCTTTACAGAAAGTCACAGTGAATTGTAAAGTGTTTAGATTCCGCTAACTTTAATCTCAGCTCAAGAGTCTTCCACAGGCTATGCATGAGAAACTCATTTTACCATTTTAACTTTCAGCTATCGTAGGCCCTTTATATATACCTTACACACACACACACACACACACACACACACACACACACACACACACACACACACACACACACACACACACACACACACACACACACACACACACACACACACACACACAATGTCAGGAGGGGATATTGGTTTTTAATGGCCCTAGAAGTCATCAAAATATGAGGAAAATAGACACTAAACTTGGTTATGTTATTTATCTGACAACAAATATTTGGCAAAAAAGGGACAAACTACAGATACACATTTTTATTTTACTATGCAAATAAATAATGCATAGAACAATAAAAAAGCTTACAGGAAAAAGCATACATTGACTGAAACATAATCAGTTAGTAATATTGAATTATTTTTGGTGGTTGGAGAAGCATCACAAATAATTAATGTCAAGAATAACTCTAATATAATTTACCTGTATACAGAGGCTGACATCGCCAGCAGACAAGGATCATGGGATGTACCTGTAAGTTATAATTGTTGCACAATGTCACATTTATAGTCTAAAATCTGTTTACAATGGCAGAGAGACGAGCTACTGAATGCTTATGTAACAGAAGAAAAATCCATATATTTTTTTTCATATAAATAAGTTTCAAAAACAGCATGGAATTTAACATTAAAGACTCTTATTAAAATGTTTATTTTTCCAACAGCCAGTGTGTCAGTGCCAGAGAGAAAGATTGTCCTTCTCGGGAAAAGAGGAGATGGCAAAAGCAGCGCCGGGAATACAATTCTTGGAGAGAATGTATTCACCACTAAAGCTTCAGCTTCAAATGCAGGAGTTGAATGTCAAAAAGCAGAGAGGAAGGTTCATGGAAGAAAGATCACGGTTATTGACACACCTGGAGACATTGATACAGATTGTGAAGATGAAGCGCTGAAATCTGAGACCATTAAATGTCTGGTTGATTGCGCTCCAGGCGTCAATGCATTTATCATTGTCCTGAAGGTCGGAAGATACACAGAACATGAAAATGTGGTGATACAAAAACTCCTGAACACATTCAGTGAGGAACATGTCCTGAAACACACAGTGATCTTATTCACTCATGGTGAGCAACTCGAAGGCAAGACCATTGAAGAATTTATGGAGGACTGTTCACAACTAAAGAAGCTGGTTGATAAATGTGGAGGACGCTGTCACGTAATCGACAACAAATACTGGAATAAACGTAAACGAGGGAACAAGAGCAACAGAGTCCAGGTGAAGAATCTTCTGAAGACCATCGACGAGATGGTGAAAGAGAACGGCTGCTACACCAATGAGGTGCTTCAAAAGCTGGAGGAAGAAATTCAAAAGGAGATGGAGAATATAACTGAATACAATTCGCATGCAGAAGAACAACGAGAAAAAGCTAAAAAAAATATTGAATCCAATTTTCTCAAGAAGTGTGTAGGAGTAACAACAGGGGCCGTGCTTGGTGCTCTTTTCGGCATGGGTTTGTCTGTAGCTTTAGTTATGACTGTTTTAAAATGTTATGTAACTCTAACAGCAGCGTTTACAGCAGCAGGTGTAGGAGCAGTGGAAGGAGCAGCAGCAGTTGGTGCAGGTACGATGGCTACAGGTGTGCTTGTAGCAGGAGGTTTTGTAGGAGCTGTGGGAGGCATTATTTCTGCATGGAATGCTGCAGATGAAGCTGAATCTGTGTGTGATGTTATAACAAAGGCAGCAGTGGATACCTGGGAGAATGGCTTATTTATGGTACAGAAGGCAGAAGACATGTGTAGTCTTAATAGCAAAATGGCAAACTTACATTGAGTGAACAACATTTCATTCCTGCTTATTGAAATAAATGTGTATGTCAAACTCTTCAATCTTTTTATTCCCAAGGACAACATGGTGAAATGAACCTTAACTATTGGCAAACTCTGTTTCTCAGACATCATGAGGGTAAATGATGACCGAATTTCCATTTATATACACCATTAATATTTGTAAGGACTTCATCTTAGTTTGATTTGGTCAAGATGGAGCCGCTGTACATGGCATGCCGTCTCTCGCTTTGCGAGTTTGTCTTTGTTGTATTTGTGTTCGTGTCTTTCTGTGTGATAAACTTCTCTGCACTGATAACCTACGATCGGCAAATGCTCTTAGATATCAAATCATCAATGGACGATGCATGTTTTTATAAACAAAAAGGATTTGGCTCTAACTACCTGCCACCTGGTCGCTTGTTCCCGTTCCACCTGTGCCGACCGCTGTGCGCGTGCAGACGCCGCAGGAGACGTGGATGACGAGGTGGCTTTAAGGCAAAGTCTTGCTCTGTCTTGCTCTCATCTCCTCGGGCCGCCACTCGAGTGGGAAGAAAGGTGGTTCTTCACCGGGCGACCTTTTGAATTCTCCTACAAGTGGATTTTGTCGGTGAGTCCGCGCGACGGAGCCATATCTTCAAGCTACCGGGCCCCAAGGCTTTGCAGACGAAAAGTGCACCTGCAAAATCTCCGGCAAGTTCGCAGAGAACTAAACTTGGAGGTACCCACCGAACTGACACTGGCGGTGATGAATGTGCTTTCGTTATTAAATAAGACATTCATTTTAAATAACTTTTTTATTGAACGCAGCCTAGACTTTTTGTTTTTGACTGAGACTTGGCTAACCCCCGATGATTTAAGTCCTTAGGACTCAGGGTCCTCAGCAGTTCTTGTTTTACTGGACCTTAGCATTGCACTTGACACCATCGACCATGAGATTTTATTCACACGCCTTGAAAATGATGTTGGAATTTGTGGTACAGCACTTGCATGGTTCAAGTCCTTTCTTTTAAATATAACCTTCTCTGTAAACATTGGTCAAGAGCACTCACAACCCGCACCCATGCTCAGTGGGGTTCCACAGGGGTCCATTCTAGGACCAATTTTGTTCTCTTTGTATTTGTTACCACTTGGGTCAATTCTTAGGAAACATGGAATCCTTTTTCACTTTCATGCAGATGATATGCAAATTTATCTCCCTCTGAAAAAGAATAGCAAAAACCAAATAGAGTTGTTGTGGGACTGCTTACATGACATTAAATCATGGCTATCCTTAACTTTTTTTAAACTGAATGAAGAAAAAACTGAAGTTGTGTGGTTTGGAGTTTCAAATAATTCTGTTGATCTGGGTGATCTAGCCCCTTTCTGTAAGCCATAAATTCGAAATTTAGGGGTTTTGTTTGATAGTGATCTCAAGTTTGAGAGACAGATTTATTCTGTGGTCAAGTCTTGTTTTTATCATTTGAGATTATTAGCAAAGGTGAAACCATTTTTGACCATGCGTGATCTCGAAAAACTCATTCATGCTTTTATATTTACAAGACTAGACTACTGTAACTCACTATACGTCGGCATAAATAAATAATTGATTAATCGCTTACAATTGGTCCAAAATGCAGCTGCGAGACTCTTGACAGGTACTCGTATCACCCCAGTTTTGAGCACTTTAAAATGGCTACCGATCGACCACAGAATAAATGTAAAAATTTTATTTTTTGTTTATAAATCATTGCATGGTATGGCTCCGCTGTATTTAGCAAATCTGATTAAGAAATATGAACCGAAACGGTCTTTAAGGTCAGCTAACCAGCTGGTTTTAACGACTTCTAGAACTAAACGGAGAAGCGGAGACCGAGCTTTTGGAGCAATTGCCCCCAAACTCTGGAATGACCTACTCATTTCTATTAGATTACTGTTTTTAAACAAAAGCTAAAGGAATATCTTCTAATTTTAGCAT
Organism: Meda fulgida; assembly: GCA_030578275.1. NCBI lineage: Eukaryota > Metazoa > Chordata > Actinopteri > Cypriniformes > Leuciscidae > Meda > Meda fulgida. Next base: position 49,627,189 of record CM060622.1, read on the forward strand.
TTAACGAGGTATAGTAGCTGTTCTTGTGGGCTTTCTAGTTGAGCTGTTTATTTTATTGTCACTTAACTGTGGCGTAAACGTCTGTGTGGTTTTGTATGGTTGTGTTTTTTTGTCTCCATTCTTGTACAGCACTTTGTTCAACGACCAGTTGTGTAAAAGTGCTTAAATAAATAAATAAATGAAAATGAAATAAATGAACTTACTGTCCAATAATTCTAGCTGGTCTTGGAAATGATTGGCTGGAGTTTTTCGAGTCCTGCCAGTTCCACAGATTATTAAATTGTTTCATTTTCATTTCAGTGCTTCTAACTCAGTTGTTGTAAGTGGGTTAGGAATAGGATTTCAAGTGAATTTGAAAAAATGGACAAAAAAGAGAACCACATACGCCACCTTAAACATTTTATTTTCCTTTATAAATATATTTTATGTCTTTTCTGAAACTATGCCTTATTTAGGAAGAGAATCAAATTGTTTTCTCAGTATTAAAAAGCGATTTGAGTATAGGCCTATGCATTGGGTTTACAATGATGTTATTTTGTGGTGTTCACACTTTGTGTTGTTGTCATGTCTTTGTGGTTTTGACAGCTTCAGCTCTCCTGCCGCTGCAGCTTTACTGTAATAAAACACACACTGAACCATTTCATCAGTCTTTGTCTCTTTATTTAAATGCACCCAAGATCTGATTCCTGCAAAACAATTACAGTTTTTTTCAATTTGCTAACACACTAAATTGACATGCACAGCACAATTATTTAAACTGACACACAGAGTGCAAAACCTCTTCTCAAGTCTCCAAAAGTCTAAACACATTTTCTGCTTTACACACATTTTGCAATTCAAAATGGCACTTTTTAAATGCACTTCAACACGGTTCTCTGCATAAGTCACAACAATCTGACATAAAGTCACATGTTTGCCATTTCAAAACACTGCCATTCAAGATGCCACTACATGAGCTAATGGCCAATCCATGTGCCACCTGTCCAAACTCCTCAATGGTAATTGTTAACACTTCAATCAGGATGTAAGCACTATGAAAAGACCACTTTATTATTTTTCTTGCCTCTTTTTTTTTTCTAAATATTTGTTCTGCAATTTTCTTTTTCAGATTACTTTTTCAGATTACTACAGATTTTTTTTTGTGAGCATATTTTTGTTCAGTCCAATGTAAATATATCTGCTGTGAATATGTTGCACTGACTTGTTTGGTGAAAAATAAAATAAATAAATGTTTCAACAGCATGTGTTTGTATTTGCAAATATTTCTGTGCATGTGAACAATCTGAAGAATTTTCTACAATTTGAACTATTTTAGTATTATGGAAAAGTATACTAAAGATGAGTGCTTTTCATTATGCCCAACAGTGTGCAGTTGGTTAGACAAAAATCTGGTAATATGAATGAAGTGTGTGCCATTTCATGCAAAAGTTTGATTTTGATAATGCTATATGTAGTTTTGGTTGCAGTGCTTCATTTTGCAGGATATATATTTTGCAGTTTGGGTGTGTGGTGTTGTGAATTGTGTTAAGTATCTTGATAAAACCAGCCTAGTTTGCAAAATTGTGTGTTGGCAATTGGAAAAACTGTGAAGAGAAACTAAACACAACCACAGCAGGTGCAGCTGAACCTGGAAGTTTAGCAAGAGTAGTACAATATACAGGTGTGTGTGTGTGTGTGTGTGTGTGTGTGTGTGTGTGTGTGTGTGTGTGTGTGTGTGTGTGTGTGTGTGTGTGTGTGTGTGTGTGTGAGAGAGAGAGAGATAGTCTGGATGTGTGTGTGTGAGAGAGAGAGATAGTCTGTGTGTGTGTGTGTGTGTGTGTGTGTGTGTGAGAGAGAGAGAGAGAGACTATATGAGTGTGTGTGTGTGTGTGTGTGTGTGTGTGTGTGTGTGTGTGTGTGTGAGAGAGAGAGAGAGAGAGATAGTCTGTGTGTGTGTGTGTGTGTGTGTGTGTGTGTGTGTGTGTGTGTGTGTGTGTGAGTGTGTGAGAGAGAGAGAGAGTCTGTATGAGTGTGTGTGTGTGTGTGTGTGTGTGTGTGTGTGTGTGTGTGTGTGTGTGTGTGTGTGAGAGAGAGAGAGAGAGAGTCTGTATGTGTGAGAGAGAGAGAGAGTCTGTATGTGTGTGTGTGTGTGTGTGTGTGTGTGAGAGAGAGATAGTCTGTGTGTGTGTGTGTGTGTGTGTGTGTGTGAGAGAGAGAGAGAGAGTCTGTATGTGTGTGTGTGTGTGTGTGTGTGTGTGTGTGTGTGTGTGTGTGTGTGTGTGTGTGTGTGAGAGAGAGAGAGAGAGAGTCTGGATGTGTGTGTGTGTGTGTGTGTGTGTGAGCGAGAGAGAGAGAGAGTCTGTGTGTGTGTGTGTGTGTGTGTGTGTGTGTGTGTGTGTGTGAGAGAGAGAGAGAGAGAGAGTCTGGATGTGTGTGTGTGTTTGTGTGTGTGTGAGCGAGAGAGAGAGAGAGTCTGTGTGTGTGTGTGTGTGTGTGTGTGTGTGTGCATAGGCGCCGATTTATGTTTTCCTCCGTGGGTGCTCATGGGCGCACGGCCCTTTAAAAAATTTTTTTAAAAAGTAGTCAAAAAATGTTTGCATTTCAGAACCTTGGGAAATGGACAGCAGCCGACACGAACACACACAACTATTTACTTGATAATAATGCCGTAAAATAGGCTATCTTTCAACTCAGGACACTTTTCACAAATAGGCTACAGACAGGATTGGAGATGAAAAGGTTAACTACCGCGATCAGCTTCGTGGGAAATTAAGAATCAATGTCACACAAGTCCACATAGTAAAAATTTGATTTGTTTACTCACCGGTTAATTCTTCAGGAGGAACGTGTCTCTGCGTACAGCAGTGCGCTTGATGAAATTATCAGCGATTATGTCCAGGTCCTGCTGTCGAGCCACTTCTTTGTGAGAGTTCATTATAACGATGTGATTTAGTCGGGCTTGCCCCATTGTTGACCGTAGATACGTTTTCAGTCTGCGCATCCCAGAAAATGACCTCTCTGAGCAGCAAGATGTTACAGGGACAGCCAGAGTCAGTTTCAAAAGCTTTGTGACTTCTGGTAGTAACGTTCTCAAGTGCTCGCCTCCTTCTCCTTTCATGAAGTCATATACATCTTGAAAAGTTGCTAGATGTACACCTTTCTGTTTTGCGAAGTCCAAACACATGTCTCTATGCGATGTCAGCCTGCTTCCATCTATATCATCCCCATAGAACTGAATAATGTCTTTACAGACGGCCTTCCCAGTTACAAAATCTTCAACATCTTGCATGTGTTTTAATACAGAGGGATTAAATCTGCAGTTCAGAGATGCTGATGCTGTATCCATGACCTCGAAGTACTGCTGTCGGTACATCGCCTCTGGTGTTTGAAAACTGTGTGCCGCACCTCCACTGTCCAATCGCCGGGGGATTCTTCTTAGTCTGGGCACTTTTGGGCTATCCAAGTCAAGGACAAGTGCTTCTGCTGTAGTATTTTTCCAAAATTCTTGAAATCCTTCATGAAGACACTTTATGTCTTCTCTCAGTGTGTCAATCCACTGCCTAGCTTTCTGTAGGTGCAGCTGGCTGTTTTGAAGTGCAACATTGACTGTTTCCATGCGAGAGAAGAATTTCAGTTTCAAGGAGAAAAAGGTGCTAAATTTTAGCAGGTGCGTTAGAAGACCGTTTGCTTTCCCTCCTGCCTCTCCCCTTTCTTTTTCAGACAGGTCCTCCAGAAATTCCAGCAGCACACTGTAGTTGGATGCAATGGATTGTAACAAGGCCGTTTTCAAGGTCCATCTGGTAGGGCACAGAGGTCTAAGAGATGGCGCGTTGTCGTCTTGAAACTCCTGGAACCAGGCCAGTCGCTTTGGTGAATTTCTGATGAGCGTGACCAGGTCACGTATATTTGTCAAAAAGTTGCGACATGCAGGAATGTTTTCGGAGACATCATGCACAACCAAATTCACAACATGCGCGGTGCAATGGATGTACTGTGCTCGAGGCTTGAGCACTGCAGACCTGTTCGAATACCGGACACATTTGATGCGCCGTCATAGCACTGTCCTCTGCATTTATTGACTGGCAGGGCGAATCTCATCAGAACGTCTTTTAAAAGCTGAAAAAGTGTGTCTGCTGTTGTTTTTAATGTCTCATAAAATCCTAAGAACCGTTCTTCTAGCTCCAGATTTTCAGTCACATAACGTAAGCAAACAGATACTTGTTCTTTGACCGTAATATCGGTTGTCTTATCCATAATTACAGAGAAAACCCCAGCAGACTGTACTTCTCCAATTAGCTTTCTCAAGACATCATGAGCCATCATTTCAATCATCTCGTTTAGGATGTCATGAGAGAGCCACTTGTTCTCCTGACGAGCCAGCCATGACTTTAACTCTGGGATATCTTTAGCACGCACATATAGCAACTGCATTAAATTGGACTCTTGGTCAGTTTTTCCTCTAATGGCCACTCCTTGACAGGAAAGAAATTGGAGAGTAGAAAGAATAGCCAGCAAAGCGATTCTGGCATCAGCCATCTGCCTTTGTTTACCAGCAGAGAGCGAAGCAGCAACATTAACACCTGCATTAGAAGCTGCCATAATGCTAGCGGCAGTGCGATGCAAATTGCACTTTTCGTGTGCTCGAAAGACCATCTTGAACGAAAGCGTTTAAAGATTCTTGGTCGTGGGTTGATGATGGAAGAGGGACATTCATGTTTTTAGCTGTATAGTGCAGATGTTACAAAACACTTAGCCTACTGCTAGCTTCACTGTAGCTCCTACCTTCGCTGATTCTAGCTGCGCTGTTGTTATGTGCTTCTGACAGGGCACTTGTTGTGGTGGATGTCGATACACTCGCATCATTATTAGGTTTTGCTTTTTTAATTACAAATCTGTCCATTTTATTCTCACTCTGAAATCTGAATCTAATTATCAAACGCACGTGCACACGCACGGCACTGTATAGTGGGGAATGAAGCGGGAATCTGCAGGATCACTAAAGAGGCGTTTTCATCAGAGAAACGCTGTGATTGGTGGATACAGGATATAGAGCAGGCGACTTGACAGCGACATAACAAATCACAGTGTGACAGACGCTTCACATAGCACCAGGCCCGGTTCTAGAACCAAATCACTGAGGGTGCTTCTGAAAATAGTGAGGGTGCTTACTGCTTACATAAACATAGGAAATGGCTCCCAATCGTCATCAGTCTGAAAATAGTAGGGAGATAGGGAGACTGGGGATGCATTTAGAGTGATTTACTGCAGTTAGAATGCAGTTAGAATGGTCAAAATTCAAAATAGGAAGGAATGCCCTGTACGAGTTTTTGTTCTTTACATTTATATCATATGATGTAGTTAAGAAATGTTACACAAAGAGTGCTGTTTTTCCCAAATATCAGCAGTAGGCCTATTGCAAATGTATGAAGTATTGAAATTGATTTTATTCTGCAGTTGAATAATGAAATTAATATAAGTAACTTACATTTTAAACATTTAGTTTCTGACGACAATGAATCAGTCCTTTTGAACGAAACAGTTGATTTAAAGATTAAGGTCACTCGGCGGCAGAGCCATCGGCCGCGACACTAGGTTTGTCGCCGGTGTTTGCAGGGGTGTCAAGAGGTGAGAGTGAGGTTGTAGGGCGGGGTTCACTGCTGTCACTAGTAGAGGTTTGAGCTTTCTTGAGCCAATATCTTATGTCCATGATGAAAAATGGACAATTCATATTTTTAGGCTATCTAAAGCCCCGTCTCAGAAAGTCAGCGAACTAATTTCCTGACTAAACACGCAAGCAAAGTGGGCAATTTAAGAGACAGCTTCACCTATGCGTATCACGATCGCAAAAGGACACAACCAAATACATTCATTAAACATGAAAGCATAATTAAATAAATTCTGATTTGAAAAATCGTGTTAATGGATTTAATTTGTATGTGTGCGAAATCCGTCTGTGATTCTATTGTCGGCGAAATCTCGTTTACTACATGTGTGCTATTAATAATTTCATCTGAGGGTGCTTTCACTTTTGTTTGAGGGTGCTTAGCACCCTCAAGCACCCCCGTAGAACCGGGCCTGCATAGCACCAACTGCAATGTTTAATTTTAAATGAATTTAGCCTACTGGCAGTCTGGCACACGTGGGTGCTCGCTATTTTCCGTGGGTGCTCGAGCCCCGGAGCACCCACGGTATCGGCGCCTATGTGTGTGTGTGTGTGTGTTAGAGAGAGAGAGAGAGAGAGAGAGAATCTGTCTGTGTGTGTGTGTGTGTGTGTGTGTGTGTGTGTGTGTGTGAGAGAGAGGGAGAATCTGTGTGTGTGTGTGTGTGTGTGTGTGTGTGTGTGTGTGTGTGTGAGAGAGAGAGAGAGAGAGAGAGGGAGAATCTGTGTGTGCGTGTGTGTGTGTGTGTGTGTGAGAGAGAGGGAGAATCTTTGTGTGTGTGTGTGTGTGTGTGTGTGTGTGTGTGAGAGAGAGAGAATATTTCCCCCCCAGAAAATACCAAACATAAACACGTCTTGTATAAAATATTAAATCAAATTAATCACGTCTTGCTGAAAGTATAAAAATGTAAAATATTTTTGCAGCAAAAATATAAAATAAACACTTCAATAAATAAAGAAATAAGGAAAAAATAAATATATTAATTTTTCCTTGCTCACAATTTGTAATATGTAATGTGTTTTGAGAATGTCAATCAAAACAATTACAAAATTGTGAGCAAGGAATACAAGCTGGTCAACTGTGTCAGGTTTCAGTGCTGATCTGCGGCATGTGATAATATTCCCACTTGTGCTGAAAGCCCGCTCGGATGGGGAACTTGTTGCAGGGATGCAGAGATATTTTTTTGCCACTCTTGGGAATTGGCCTTGTGCTGCCTCCGCCATTCCAGGGTGTTTGTCTCACCATCAACTTCAGGAGCTGGCAAAGGGAGCTGGCAAAGTCACCAATATCACCAGAACAGGTTGTTTAACCATCCAAATGATTTCTAGAAAGCTTTATTAAGTTAAAAAAGTTACCAAGTTCTGCTTTAATAGAGAAGGCAGACTGACTAAAAGCAGTTTTCCTGAAATTAATAACACAGTCCCTTAAGTGTTTTCCTGTAGTGAGACGACTGTTATCCGATCTTAAACTCAGAAACTCACTAAGAGGTGGTGGGGCCAGGCCATTAAGAATTTTATAAGCTAAACAGCCAGTTGAAAACTTAACAAAAGTTGCCCAAACTCTTCTTTTTCTAAGCAGGAATTTCTTCAGCTGCTTCGACTGGTGGCACTCCCTCTGCAGACTTTCTTTGTTTAGCTGCAAGACTCTCCATCTCTGCTGCAGCTCTGACCTTCATGTAGTCCACTCTCTCTGCTTCCATGTGTGTGGTTTTAAAGCGAGGGTCGAGAAGCGGAGCCATGTCAAGCAGCTCCTGGGTGGATTGATCTGCATATTTCTCATTCAAATAGTCAAGAATCCGCACGTTCATGTTGGTGAGCTGGGTATCATCATCCTGTGGCTTAAGAACCTGCTCATTGAAAAGATAAAGCACAGGTTTCAAGTTAGTTAGTTAGTTTTTATTTCAGTCAATTTCAACAGAAAAGGGAAAAAAAAGAAAAAAAAAAACAATTTACAAACAAACATGGAAACAAAAATTTAATAACAATATAAACAATAATAAAAATAATAATAAAAAAAAAATATATATAAATAAAAAGTTGCTTGACCGAAAAGGTGTCGGCTGAAGCTTATGCTTATTGCGCCGATCCTTTTTACATTTTATTTATTTAACACACAACACCAAAGTCATCTTGCATAAATAATGACTAAAAAGAAAAAGAAGCTAAATTCATTCAGATAATAATGATTAGTGATAATAGTGATAATAATTCGTTTTATTAATAATTCGTATTGCACGTTTTTGCAGAATAAGAATTGGTTTTATTGTTGTTTTGTATGTATTTCCCCAGATCTCTACGCAACAAGTCATGTATGGCACTATTAGAGACTGGTACAGTATATTTAAGGCCTTTGAATTGAGAATATGTTGTGTTTTAGACAGGATAGCCTGTCTAAAACAAGTATGAGTATGAAACGCTCACATACTGTTCCCCAGACAAGGAACTCCACAAGAGGGCCTAATGCTTTATTCACAGATTCGAGAACATCCATGTCTTGCCATGTTAGAGCTAAATGTCTGGTCTTTTTGTCAGCTTGCAGGACTTGTGTTAGAGCTTTCTCCTGCTCTATGACCCTTTCAATCATTTGTTGCCTGGAGGACCATCTGGTTGGAGTCTCAGTGATGAGTTTATGAGGAGGCAAGCCTAGTTGTGTCTGAGCAACGGCCAGTTCCCGCTGTCTTTTCCGAGTATTTGAGAAGGGACTCACGGCTCTCTTGCAGACCCCGACCGCACCATCAACCTGGGCCACCTTCACACCTCTCTCTATTTAGACATAGGAAATAGTGTATAAGCATTCTGTAGTATTATTAGCTGACAATCACACTTTAGCAAGATAAACAACATGATTAACATTATAGTTCTATAATTAGGAACAAGATGTATTATCTATAACAAGTTAAAATAGTGATAAATAATTATTTATTATTATTATTATTATTATTATCATAAGAAATTAAATTTTTAATATACAGTTACCAATTGCTAAATGAAGATGGAGGCCAAAACACTGTAACCGCGTCCAGTAGGGGTGCAACGGTTCACAGAATTCACGGTTCGGTTCGATACGATACACTTGTGTCACGGTTCGGTACATTTTCGATACAGCAATTTTTTTTTTTTGATAAATTTTTTTTTTACTCAAGCAATGATGGAGCTGACTCTTCTTAAGAGCATATAAAACAAAACAAAACCTGCTCCTTGAAAAAAAAATTAAATGTAATATTGTATTAGTGTAAACAAAGGTTTATTTTTATTTCAGATTAACATTTGAGGGAAGCAATTTTATTCATAATGTCGAAATAAAAACTGACGTAACGTTACTTTAAAGCATTGTAGCCTATAACTTACTATTCCTGACAAACTTCCATTGTTACAGTGAGTGTACTACAGTAAATCCACAGTGAATGTCGCTGATCTGTGGACTCTGGATAGTTCTTTCATGCCACAATGTTTCTTCCTGGTTTCCACGTCAGCGCTGTTTGATCCTTTAAACGGAGAAATGTGAACGCTTCTGACTAGATCTTGCAGCGATGATGTTATTACTTCAGTGGCGAATTGAAATGTTTTCATTACTGGATGTCTTAGCGCTGTGTAACAGTGTCGCTTGATCGAGATCGGCTCGCGCTGCATTGGTCCTGACTGATAAACGGTCCGTGAAACACACAATAACAAGTTGCGCAGTTTCGTTCCGCTTTCATTACGTTTGCCATTTGATGTTGGGCAATGTTGTGGTCGCGCCTACATTTGAAATAACATCTCATCAGCGCTCTGATGCTGTTTGTGGCTTTTACGCTCATCTCGCAATTCCCATGACTGAAGCTCTTCCTTTAAGCTTTGCGCTATCATCTCTCCAGTGTGATCTTCGGGAAAGTAGGAAGTCTGCAGACATCGACTGCACAATGTCCAGTCATTGATGAAGTGGATTGTTAAGCTCATATACGGCTGTGTAGTTCGGCTCGTCCACAAATCGGTTGTTGTTGCGAAGTATAAAACATTGCCAAGCTCCTGTTCATGTTTCCCTCGGCATTCTCCGTACAATCTTGGCAACTCAACTTCGCTAAAGTGCTTGCGGCTCGGTATCACATATCTCGGATCAAGGGTTTTGATCAAGTTTCGAAACCCTTTCTTTTCCACAGTGTAAATTGGCCCCACATCTTTACAGATATACATAGAAATGGCCTGTGTAATTTCTTTCCATCTCTTTGAGCTTTTTTCATACGCAATACCTTTAGTAATTGATTCGGCCAAACTTGTTTGAATCTGAGGTGATTACATAGTTTTGGTTTTAGCATCGGAGGTTGACGGACCTCTTGATGTTTTGCGCATCTTTTGGCTTTCATGATATTCACGTGCGCGTTTCATTTTGAGGTGATGAAATATATTACTTGTGCTACCACTGCAAGTGGGCACATTAGCTCTACATAATTTGCGAATCACGTTTTTCTGGTCGTTGTCAGATTTTGCAAACCCAAACCATGTCCACACAACAAATGTCGCACCTCTTTTAATAAGAAGTTCCTCCTCCTGCTTGGGATTGCTGTGTGGGTCTTCCTCATGTGCTCGTTCATCTTTCTCCATGTTTCAATCGTGCAAACTTGCAGCTTCCTGATCAGTTTCATGTGCAGCCGCACCGTCTCGTTCAGTGTCACGTTGCACGTGAGTTAACCTCGCCCACTTATTTGCATGTCGTGGTATACACGGAATGAAAAAAATCTGTTACGGTTTTCGTTTTCTTCCGGGGTAACGATATATAACGTCATACTGCCCCAGCCCTAATTGGAGGCTTTCCTGGACTAGAACCTCTTCTTTACCTCGACCAGGACACCCATGTGGCCCAGATGTGTCATATATTACTGGGGACCAGCCAGTTTTGTCCTCCGTTTCCATGTAGGCCCCACATGGGTTAACGAGATGAAGTGAACACTGCTCAGTGTGCACTACAGGGGCTTACATGTAACTGAATTAGAGTTAATGAGATTATTAGGTTATAACATTCAGAATCACTGAAGGAAAAAAGAGAACAGAAAAGGAAACAACCAGAAACACAAGAACTACAACTGACTCCCAGCCACAGCTGCCACACGACTTGTTTGCATTGAGAATTAACAAAGATGTTGTTTTATTGAAAATAATACACTGTAAAAAGTGAACATGTATAATTGTTTTAAGGAGGTATTTCTTCTTGATTCTACCTACAATTTATAATGGTGTTGTTGTAACCTACTTCAATCATGTTGACGTAACATAAAACAAGGGAATGCTGTTTTAACTTAACTGAGTTACATTGACCCATCATTCAATTTCCATTAAAGCTCAGGATGAACAGTGCGACACATGTGCAACTGCTTATTGCTGATCGGCAAATCTTGCTTCAATGAGAAATTGTGATTTAGAGTTATTAAACACTACTCTGGAAATTCTCGCCAGAGTACAAATTTAATTTGCTCAGCAAGTTAACTCTGACATCGAGTATAATAAATGCTTTCTAATCTAGCAGTTTGCTCCGCTGGTAGCTGAGCAAATGGGGCTATAATTGTTGTGATGTGTCGTAGTGTTATCCAATTGCGTGCAGTGAGATTTTCAAATTCATAATTGGTGCCAGGCGATTTTCATTAATCAAAGTTGCAAGAGTTTTCGAGCACGTTAAGGGCCCCATAAGTGAGCAAAAGGTAGTAAAATAATAATAATAATATAATAATAATAATCCTAAGGAAAACAATAGGGCCTTCGCCTTTTCAAGGCTTGGGCCCTAATAATAATAAACGGAGCAATTCCAAGAGGGTCCTCACACCATCGGTGCTCGGGCCCTAAATATGTGACATACATAGTTGTTTTCCACATATTTAATAACTGTATGTAAACATACATGCATGTGATACTGATGCATTTTTAAAGCTGTGGCATATGGCTATGGTACTTTGTGGATGTATTTGTCAAAAATGACAAAGAAAACACTGCATTATTGTATAATATAAGTGAAAGTATGTACTATGGAAATAAGCATGTATACATATATGCATCTTACATATATTTAACATTTATGTGCGAGAAAATATATGCCACTTACATGAAAATTGACATTTTTGCTATATTTTGAAATAGCCTATATGTTTCATATATATATATATGAATTTTGCATATATTCTCATATAGGCAGCAGACATACATGGGCACTGACATATATTGACATATATTACATTTCTGTATGGTATTACACGCCATAAAGTGCGTATCATATGCATGCGAAAAATATTTTTTGGTGTATAAATGGCATGAGAAATAACATTCGTTGTATCGATACGCACTTTCAGGAAGGCAGACGGAGATGAGGATATATTTCCTGAACAAAGGTTGAATAGTAATTAAACAGGACGGCAGAACAGGTACCAACACACACCCTGAATAAGACGGAGATCGGACATGAACAGATGGACCTTAAATACAAACACAGATGACACTGATTTATAGAGCACAGGTGATAAAGATGAACACTGACACACCGTAACAAGAATGCACGTTGAAAGATTTACAAGATTTACAAGTCAGTAAGCTACTTTTACAAATCATTTTATTATTAATCTATTAGTCTACATTTACATTGCTTAATGCATGTCAAATATGCTTTGACCTCATATTTTTGTCCTATATATGGTTATAACTATGTTATGTGAACTCTCTGTCCAGCAGATGGCACCAGTGCAACATCAATTAATACAAGGATGCAAATATCATGTACAGTTTTCTGGCATCTTGCTGACAACGTTTCTTCATTCGGCAGTCTTGCAGCCTGAACCCCTGTAGGAAATCCACCCTTACATTATGAAGTAAGATGAGTGACAGCTTTATAGTGATTATAAAGGGAGCGATCTTTGTGTGTTTGGTGTGCCATGCCAAATCCAATGCCTGCTGTATCTGTTAAAATTATCTATTGAACACTGAAGCAGGCACTGTACATCCCCTCCTATCCCCAAGACATCTTCTCCGTGAGAGCTGCAACTTCCAGCGGGGCAACAGTGATCTTTAAGGAGGGTGAAGACATCCTACAGTATAAAGACGGTACATGTTTTCTTATTCATGAACAAAACAGGCTGTTCTATTTGCCTACTGTGCCAGTGAACAATGACTGTGTTGATCAATGTATGAGTTGCCATGATATTCAGAAGTGGCATGAGATTTTGGGACACTGCAATTTTAATGATGTTCAGAAGTTAGAGAATGTTGTGGATGGTATGTCAATCAAGGGTAAAGTACCCAAATCTATGCAATGTGATGTGTGTGTCCAAGGTAAATTCACTCAGAGTAGGAACAGAAAGCCTGATGTGAGAGCCAAGTCAGCTCTAGAGTTGATACATACTGACTTGGCAGGCCCCATTGACCCAAAGTCCAGAGAAGGGTATAGGTACGCACTTTCCTTTATTGATGACCACTCAAGTGCAGTGTTTGTTTACTTTCTGAAGCACAAAAGTGACACAGTGGACGCCACAGAGAGGTTCCTAGCTGACACAGCCAGCCCCGTATGGGAATGTTACATGTATCAGGTCTGATAATGGTTCTGAGTTTACTGGACAGGGTTATCAAGTACTACTTCGCACGAACCGAATCAGACATGAGACATCAGCACCATATTCACCACACCAGAATGGCACTGCTGAGCGCAACTGGAGAACCCTTTTTGATATGGCTAGATGTATGCTCTTAGAAAGTCAGCTACCCCGCGAGCTATGGCCGTATGCAGTCCAGACAGCAGCGGTAGTGAGGAATAAATGTTTCAACAACCGCACCAAACAGACACCTTACTTTATGCTAACAGGAAGGAAAACCAATATGTCCAGGATGCAGAAGTTTGGTACTGTGTGTTATACTTATTGACAGGACAGGAAGAAACTAGACTCAAGGTCTGACAAAGGCATTTTCGTTGGGTATGATAAGAACAGCCCAGCCTATATGGTCTACTATCCTGACAGTAGAAAGGTGATGAAACACAGACTGGTGAGGTTTAGGTCCAATATTGAGGGACAGGAGACTGATGACGTGTCTGATGACAATGACGTTGGTGTGCGGTATAGAACAACCAGACCTGACCCTGACAAACCCAAACAGTGTGACATACCAGAGACTAGGCTAGGCCCAAGCCAGATAAGTCTACAGTCAGTTGAGGTCAAGCCAGAATTGTATTCTCCAGATACCCTGAGTAGAGCAAGGAGATATCCTGGTAGAGAGAGAAGGAAGCCAGGTTTCTATGGGGTGGAGAGTGATCAGGTGCAGATCAGCATTGATTATTGCTATAAGATGGTTTCCAATGTACCTCAGACTTTCAGAGAAGCTGTGACTTCATCCAACTCAAGAGAGTGGGTAGATGCAATGGATGAGAAGATGAAATCACTGAGGGATAACACCACATTTACTTTGACCACCCTACCTGAGGGTAAGAAAGCAGTGGGGGGTAGATGGGTGTATGCTATCAAACCAATGCTGATAGATCTGACAAGTATAAGGCCCGCTATGTCACCAGGGGGTATAGTCAGGAGATGGGTGTAGATTATGGAGAAACCTTTTCTCCTACTGCCAACCTTACCAGTGTGAGAGTGTTAATGCAGAAAGCTGCTCAGGAGAATCTGATCCTCTGTCAGATGGATGTTAAAACTGCCTACCTACATGCACCGATTGATTATGAAATTTACATGGAACAGCCAGAGGGGTATGATGTAGAATCTCAGACAAATGAGAAAATGGTGTGTAAACTGGAGAAAATCATTATATGGGCTAAAGCAATCAGGTCGAAACTGGAACAAAATATTACATGACTATTTGTGTGAAAACATCTTTGTACAAAACCCAGCTGATCATTGTGTTTACAAGAGAGAAACAGAACATGAGAAAGTGATAATATTGATATGGGTTGATGACTTGGTTATTGCTGCCAGTGATGAGAGAGCTTTAAAAAATGTCAAAGAGATACTTACTGGGAAATTCCAGATGAAAGATTTGGGAAGACTGAAGAATTTTCTAGGTATCACTTTTGATCAGTGTGATGGGGGTGTGACTATGCCACAGCAGAGTTATGTTGGCAAATTGCTGGAAAGGTTTGACATGCAAGATTGTAAACCCAGGTCGACACCTTGTGAACCAAAGTTGAATTACACCGATGGTGATGAAAAGCTGTGTGACCCCCAGGAAATACAGAGAGGCAGTGGGTAGCCTAATCTACCTAACCTCATGCACTAGACCTGATCTGAGTTATGTTGTTAGCAAATTGTCCCAGTATTTCAGTGAGCCAACTGAAGAGCAGTGGACAACTGTAAAGCATGTACTGAAATATCTGAAAGGTACAAATGACAAGATGCTCTGTTACAGGAAATGTGATGAAGGGTTAAGGTTGGTGACTTACAGTGATGCAGATTGGGCAGGTGATGCAAATGACCGACGTAGTACATCTGGTTATTGTGTTAGCCTATGTAAGAATGGCCCTCTGATTTCTTGGAAGACCAAAAAGCAGCCAACTGTAGCATTATCAATATATGAGGCTGGGTACATGGCATTGGCTGCCACTATACAAGAGTGTTTGTACTTGACACAATTGCTTGAACATCTTGATGATTATCAGTATGGTGTACCTTTGATCTATGAAGGCAACCAAGGTACCATTGCATTGGCAAAGAATCCTGTTAGCAGACAGAGATGTAAGCATATTGATATTAAATACCATTTTGGGAGATCAACTGTAAACAATGGTGAAGTGTTTTTGGAGTATTGCCCAACAGATCAGATGGTTGCTGACCTAATGACTAAACCAGCTACAAAATTGAAGCTACTTACCTTTTCCACGTTCCTGTTTGGGTTATAGCAAGAGTTATTCAGTTGGTTTTCATGATGTTTCTTTGTTTTTGTTTGTGATTGAATGTGAATGATTGTGAATAACGTGTGAGCAAGTGGGGGTGTTAATTGATTGATAGGGTAATGAGTATGCTCCCAATTATTGTGGATTCCTCTCAGGTGTGTTTGTCATGTGTCCATGCCATGTAATGTTCTATTTAAGCTGCACCTGTACCAATAAACGATTGACTGTGTTCTCACTGCAACCTGTGTGAAGCATGTTTATTCTCTGTCTTTAGCTGATATCTAGTCAAGCTCTGTTTAACAAAATGATCTATTAACATATAGATGTTTCAAATAATTTATACTGGGATGTGTATATGTGAATATGTTTCAAGGAAATCTATTGAAATGTGTTGTTAAAGGGGAAGTGTATCTCAGCCGAACACTGCAGTTGGTTCATCCTCCACATCTGTGGCCTAGTGTGTAAAAAAAACAAACGAAAAAACTAAAGTAAACATGCAAATGTAAATTGTTAAGTCTAAATCATGCACTGTGTAGTTGCAATTGAATTAGTAAAATGTATGTTGTTCAATGTTTTTGAAGCATTGTTTTCAGCTCCCCTCTTTTGCAATACCTAAAAATTATTTAAAGAGGCAAATTGTCCAGCAAAGCAGATTTGATCATTCTGAAACTGCACATCATCACTTTCCCTTCTCTTATTCACTTCCCTTTTCCTGATAATATTAGATGCACATTCGAGGAATAATATTTGAGTGCAAAACCTAAAGCAAGTCAAACTGACGACGTGGCATAAATCTGAAGACATTGTTAAATTGTTGAAATATTAATTAAAAATCTCAGGGGGCACTTCAAGTAAATATTTTAGGTCAAAGGGGTTCACAGATGACAAACGCTTGAAGTAAGATTTTATAAACTTTATGACTTTCTGTAAAGGGCAAAACAAATAAATTTGACTTGACTCAATACCTGTCACAGTGGCATTTGGGTTAGTTGGTTTTCATTTGGACTTGTGCCTGTCATCACATGTTACTTGTCATTTTCACTTTCGTATTGAGTTCAGCTGTATCACCTGAGTTTCGTTAACCAGTGTCATCTGTGTTTGCTTTTAATTTCTGTCTGTTCAGTCAGTCTTTGTCCGATCTCTGTTGTAAATCGTGTGTGTTGCTGTCTTGTATTTTGATCATCATTGAAACTTCGTGTTGAAAAGATACCTTCATCTTGTTCTGTCTTCCTGCAACCACCTGTGACAATACCAATGTACTTTTACTGAATACAGTGCATGACACTGAAAGATTACCATTTTTATGATATTTTTATGGTATTTGTATGGTTATCCAAGAGAATATGGTATTATTTTATTATAATCAATAATCTGTTGGTTATTTCTTGGATTAATCAGAGCAACAGATTTGTATATTATTGAAAAATCTAAACTAATAATGAATTACTAAATGAATCCAATCCAAACTGTATGTTAATTGTCAATCATATTCAGGGACGTGCACAGACATTTTGAGGGGCAGGGGCTCAAGTGAAAAAAAGGGCACTTCTCATAATTAAGTTTTTTTTTAAACTTTTTTTAAACAAAAAAGTATATATATTAACACAACTCTGACTTCCTTTTTAAAAAAATACTTAAAAAATGAATACCACAAGCAAAATAACTTTTTAGCTTCACACAAACAAGCATCAGAATATTGAATTGCCTTAATGTTTTAATCAAATACATTAATATTATAATTGCTATGTACACACACACATACACAATAACTGATGGTGACATGGACTTTTCTAAATTCACCAATTTAGATTTCTAAATTTCAGGGGAAAAGACTCTTGATGTATGTAAGTCATTAACTGGGGACGTTCTGTGGTGATATGCTTTAGCATGGTGCCGTCAGGTGTGTGTGTGCATGTGCAGATGTCTATCTGTCTATATGCAGAGAAGCAGGGGAGAGAGAGAGAGAGAGAGAGAGAGAGAGAGAGAGAGAGAGAGAGAGAGAGAGAGAGAGAGAGAGAGAGAGAGAGAGAGAGAGAGAGAGAGAGAGAGAGAGAGAGAGAGAGAGAGAGAGAGAGAGAGAGAGAGAGAGAGAGAGAGAAATGAGTGAATCCAACTAGACAAAGAAAACTGCAGAAGTGGAGGAAATGAGTGAAAAGTCTTAGGAATTGCCCTGCACTTTTTTTTCTTCAGCATGCATATGCTGCTGTTAATTGCCAAGGCATTGTAATGCAAACTGCCAACATAATCTCTTATCATATTATACTTTTAGGACTAGATCTCCATCTAAGGCTACGTCTAAGATACATTTGAAAACGCTCGCGTTTTCAGGCGTTTTTCCGACGTTTCACCTTACCGTGCATGCGTGAAACCTCACAAAATCTCACTGAGATGATACAGATGGAAAAATAATATCTCACCATTCACCGATGAAAAGCTCCAAATGAGAAAAATATACGTTTTCAAACGAAAACTTATTAGTGTGGACATGGCCTAAGGCCCTGTTTACATGAGAACGATTCCGGGTGAAAACGTAAAAATATTTTATCGGATGTGCCTTTCGTTTACAGGGTGACGGCGTTTTTGGGGCTTAAAAACACAAAAAAGTGAAACCACCCTCCAGAGTGGAAATCTTAAAAACGCTCCACCGTCGCGTTCCCGTCTAAAGGGTAAAAACGCAAATCTGCTCTCGTTGCGTACGCGTTTACGTCACAGGCATGCACCAGAAGAGAAAATAACAACCAACATGTCAGATTATTTCCATACGTCGGACCTTCAAGTTGCCCTCGCAGCTCTGATAAACGTACAAGAGTCTTTTCAGCAGTTGTACAAAATATTCTCAGATATTGGTGTTGTTGTGTGTCAGTGCTTCACATCGCCACCTCGGCGCCTGGAGTGCACACTACATCGGATTTCACACACTTTTGCGTCACCATATGCACGCAGATTTCCCCCCATAACGCTCGTCTAAAAGCAGGATAAAAAGTGATAACGCAACGCCACTTTTGAGTTTTCTCTTCAGATCGTTTCCGTGTAAACATAGCCTAAGTGTTCCTATTGTCAGGTAACAAATGACAGAGGATTCATTAGGAGGAAGAGCGATCAGGAAGGAAGAGCGATCAGGAAGACACAATCCGTAATCCAGACACGTAACTCAGGGAACACAAAGACAGGAACATGACACGAACCCTAGGAACTCCAAACGATCGGTCAAACACAAGGCGAACGACAATAAACGACTATAAACAAGCCTGATCTGATCAGTTGCTGATGATCAGATCAGTGGTAATCAGCGGCCACACACACACACATGCACTCACACACACGCACGCACGCACGCACGCACACACACGCACGCACACACACACACACACACACACACACACACACAGACACACTCACACACACACAGCTGTGTTTTTGTGATTTGTGAGGACATTCCATAGGCGTAATGGTTTTATACTGTACAAACTGTATATTCTATCTCCTTACACTGCCCAAATGCAACTGTTTGTTGACCCTACAATATTGACACGCACAACCTTTGATTTTAATATAATAGTTCATGTTGAATTTAACAATTTTACACAACATTTGTTCATAACAAATGCAACCTTACTGAAAAACGTTACAGAATTTCTTAAAGGCAAAATCTCAAAGATTAAAAAAACATCCACCAAGTTTTGCTTAATTGCAAGAAATGTGTTTGCGGTGAATTTCCAAGAAACGGTGCATTTTCACTCCTTCCTCTTTTACACTCAATAAAACTCAGGCAAATGAGCAGCTCACACACTTTCTGAACTCCAGCTCAGACTCAACAAGACTCTTTCATTTCCACGAGCTCAAGAACGACACACAGGTAAATCTATATATACTGTACAAATGTATATCATAGTTCAGATACTGAAGATCATCTTAGTAATGCATCTACTGTCTTTAATCGTCCCATTTTAATCTGTTACAACTAGTCTTGAGGACTTTCACATCAAGATATGAATCTGTTGTCATCAAGGGCTTCCTGTAATTCCGACCAAAATAAAAGCTTAATACAATGTAAAATATTATTATAAATAATAAATAAAAAATATGAAACGGAATAAGAACTATTAATGTGACAATATTTCACTGCAAAAATAAGAGTATTTAAGAAAAAAATATTATTATTACTTTAGTCATATAGAGATATATTCATAAAACCATACAGCCGTGTTAGAAGTTGTTCATTATGTTATCAACAGTCGACTTCCACTCATTGTGAGTGTCTGTCACTCTCTTGTTCTCAGGATGGGATCTGCGGTTCTCCTCGTTCTCCTCGTCTCTCTGATGTTCACTGATGCCAGTTTTCCCTGCGAGAGATATTCGAATAACAACGCTTATAGTCGTTTTAAAAGCAAACATATTCTCTCCGAAACTTTCGCAAGAAACGATAAAGCTGATTGGGAAACGTACCTAAGGGAGAATGGACTTTGTGGCACTGACAGACCTTCCAGCCAGTCCTTCCTCCGCAAACACAACGAGAATAGCATTAAAGAAATCTGCAATGGACAAGGCATCAGATACAGCGGCAACCTGTGCACCAGCAAGAAAACGTTCACAGTGTACAAAGTCACAAAAAAGCAGCAGCAGTGGCCGTGTGAAGTTGAGACTATAACAAGGAAAAGGTACTATGTGGTTGTAGCCTGTGATATCGTTGACAACCAGTGTTTGCCAGTTCACTATGAGACACAAAATAACAGCCGACCAGATCAAAATGGTGTGATCTGCCAGCCGGAGACACATAGGCGACATCATGGGTACAGTGGGGTTGGAAAGCATTCGCTCAATAGAGGCTTCAGAAGGGTTGAAAAGTGAAGTTAGTTGCAAGTAATTTCTACTTAATCTCTATAAAATGTTTCACAATAGCATCATTATCCAAGACAAATGCAAACATGTTCACTTCTATCATCTAACATCACTTCTACATCTGCTTTTAGTGCTTTCAGGTCTGAGATTCTCATTTATGTATGTGACCGCTTCAGTAATCTGTCCATTAGTGAATCAGTGAATGTGTTTCAAAACGGGTTTCCTGAAATTATTGCTGTTTATCACTGTTTTCACTTCAAATTATAGCAATTTCTATGCTTTTCCATGTCATTTTGAGAACTAAACAAGAACTAAACTTCTTGTTCTTTTATTTTCTTTAAAAATACAACTGTGTAAAGCTGTGGTGTAATGGTTTTGCAAAACCAAAGTTGTGTTATGCCTGCTAAAAATAAATAATCTTACAGTCTGTCAGTGTGAGTGTCTTACTGTCTATTCGCTTGACGTCAGTTTGGCCGATCTGTGTGTGTCTCACACTGTGATCCTGCAAACTCACAGAAAGAGATGAACGTTTGATAATGTTCATGCATTTATAATGAATTAGAAGTAATAATGGGAAGCTGAAAGTCAAGCTGTGTGACGCATTAAACCAACCAGAGATCTGGGCTCTAGAGGGCTTTAACATGACTGAAACAATGATAAATCAAGATATTTCTTACATTCACCCCCTCATCTATTATATATATGAGGAAGCGTAACTTTAAAAGTGTGATTTCCAGGCGAAAAAAAAAAAAAGGAAATTAATGAAATCCATGGGTATTTTAAAAAATGAATATATTTTTTATAGTTATGCCAATCTCTAAAATATGTGATGGCGCTCATGCAACATAAATGAACTAGTGTGGATTTAAATTTGGTGATCAGAAAAGCACAATGACAGGCCGTCGATTCCTGTTACTGTTTTAATATTTCAAGACTGTGATTACAGGTCATGTTTGTTCATTAGAAATGTACTGTATTGAGACTTCCTTGAATAATTATTCTGAAAGTTTCTCACCAATAGGCTTACTTATTTAAGAAGAAAGTGAAAGCTTGGTGTGATCAACGCAGCTCGAGTTCTTACCAGAACCAGGAACCATATTAGCCCGGTTCTGTCAACACTGCATTGGCTCTCTATTAAACATCGTATACATTTTTAAATATTGCTGATTACCTACAAAGCACTAATTGGTTTAGCTCCGCTGTACTTGAGCGAGCTCTTAACGCATTATAGTCCTTCACGTCTATTGCGATCTCAAAATTCGGGCCAGTTGATAATACCTAGAATTTCAAAATCGACTGCTGGCGGTAGATCCTTTTCCTATTTAGCACCAAAACTTTGGAACAGTCTTCCTACCATTGTCCGGGAAGCAGACACACTAAAAACATCTCTTTGACCTAGCATACACATAATATATTATAAACTTCTATAATTCAATGTTAGGCTGCATAGATTAGGTCAGCCGGAACTGGGAACACTTCCCTTAAATCCTGATGTACTCGTTATGTAACAGTTTTACTCTGGTTGTGTTTGTTTTCCATCCAATGAAGACAACGCCGATTGAAGAGGTCTCAGGATCTTTATTCTGCAGAAATACAGAGCACAATTAATATATTCTCTTTTTGTGGGATACACGTCTCTCCCCTTCAGTCTCATACAGCTCATACAGCACGGAGAAAGCAGCACGCTCGTCAGATGAGCGAGAGAGAGCACACCGACCCCGTCAGCGGCAAATGTGCTTCCCAAAATGTTAAGTTAATCAACTAATAGTTACAAAACATAAGACAAATAATAAAATAAATTAAAATCACAAAATATAGTAAGCCACAAAACACAGGTCACCCTTAAATGGCATACAAAATAATATACAAGGGAAAATATAATTTCTTTACCACTTACTTGCATTAGTTAATACATTAGATGGAGAAAACAAATGTCAAAAATTACAGGTTAATTACTCAAATAAACTTTCACATCACTTTTGCATACAGACCTCACTTTTTTTTGTATGTATCAAACACATTTAAACCTTTCTCAACATAAAACACAATTGAACATACCTGCAGAAATACAGAGCACAATTAATACATTCTCTTTTTGTGGGATACACGTCTCTCCCCTTCAGTCTCATACAGCTCATACAGCACGGAGAAAGCTAGTAAGCAAAACCAGTCTTGGTAAAACACTCAAGCAATTAACTACATTCAATTTCATGACATCACCGATTTCATTTAACTTAAACATTGTTTATCTCATGAAGTAAGTCGATTACATAGTTTAATACACTTCAAAATGTTCTTACCAGCACGCTCGTCAGATGAGCGAGAGAGAGCACACCCGACCCCGTCAGCGGCAAATGTGCTTCTAAAGATGGCGCTGTACGCACATAGCACGAGGTATCGTTTGCGTCACCAATATGTGCCCCATATAAAACAATATTCTGAATAAATGGTTCCCACTAGAACTATGTACATTGTACCGGATTACAACGCAGCACACAAATATGAAAACAAAAATTATTACGTTTTGATGAAGTTCACTAACAAATCTACATTACATTTCACAATCTTTTTTAAACCAGCTACATACTCCCCACTGAACTTCACAAAACTAGTTCAATATGGATAAGAAGCTGTTCAAAAAGCTACACACAGAATAAACAACTTACTCTCGACGCACTCGACACAGCAACGTATGCTTCCCAAACCACAGGGAAAGTGACCTAAGCAGGCTGATCAGACCAACAAAGGGAACACTTGTAAATAGGGTGCCCCAAACACCACTACTTAAGCGTCTATGTGACAGTTACTTTCTTTTAAAATTGTGAATTACGGCTCTGGCAACTCAATATGATGATTTGAATAGGCTCAAAGGAAACACTCTCATACTACTCATGTGACTGTTCAATCCATTTTATGACAATAAAGACAACCCCTTGCAACCCCATGAACTGAACTGGTCATATTCATGTTTTGGGTCATGTTCTGAATTAATCTGTTCACAGGTTTCACAAGCCTGCCAAACAGTGTTGCTGTATTCAGACATGGGTGTTAGAGCATTGCTCAAAGCTACTCCACTGCAGTCATCAACTGATTCAGTGCCTTCACTGAATGAGAGTTCAATTTCCTCAAACTCCATTGGTAGAAAGCTAGCTTGGAGGAGCAAGTTCCTATGAACAGTCTTTTCCTGACCAGTGTGGGTGTTGCGGATTCGGTAGGTGTGACATTGAGGATTAAAGGCAACAACGGTATATGGAATGGACTCCCACTTATCCGCCAATTTCTTGCGACCACGTTCACCTCTGTTAGCCAGCAAGACTTGGTCCCCAACTTCAATAATGCAACCTTTTGCCCTCTTGTTGTATAAGTCTGCCTGATGTCGCTGACTGGTCTCAGCATTCTTCTGAGCAAGTGTCAAAGCTTCTTTCAAATCATTCCTCAATCTCTTCACGTACACATCATAATCAATGTGGACATCGTCCCTCTCCACACTGCTGAACATTACATCCACTGGGAGTCTCGGAACCCTGCCGAACATCAAATAAAAAGGTGCAAATCCAGTTGACTCATGGGCGGTGCAGTTATAAGCAAAGGTCAACGATTGCAACATCTGCGGCCAGTGTTGCTTGGCCCTAGGTGGCAACGCCCTGATCATACCACCCAGAGTTCTGTTGAATCGTTCAACATGACCGTTGGCCATTGGGTGATACGCGGTTGTTCTAGACTTCCTGACTCCAGCAACGTGTAGCAGTTCACGAATCAGTTGGCTCCCGAAATTGGCACCTTGATCCGAATGGATCCTTTCTGGGAAGCCATACACACAGAAGTATCTATCCCACAGTAGCCTTGCATCTTGTTTTGCCGATTGATCTTTACAAGGGAAAGCATGGGCAGTCTTAGTAAAGTGATCAGTTAAGACCAGGACATCCACGCTGCGACCACTGGAATTCTCCGCAGACCAAAAATCTATGCAGACCAATTCTAGGGGGCTCGATGTTTTGATGCTTTCCAGAGGAGCTCTCCCTTCAGGTTCTTGAGTTTTGCTAACCACACAGCGTTTGCAACATTTAACATTCACGCACATCCTGTTCCAAACTGACCCAAAAGAACCTCTGTCTCGCAAGGGATAAAGTCCTACCCTGACCTTGATGCCCAGCTTCATCATGAATGCCCTCAAGAACCTGCTTCACCAGCGAACTTGGAACAACATACTGCAGTCTCCTTTTTTGCATCAGGACATCCTTAGACACTCTGTAGAGTATTCCATCAAGCATTTTTAACTTCTCCCACTGTTTAAGCATTTTTATTACTTTGTGAGTTTCCCCAGTTCTCTCACGTCTAGATGGTTTCCTTCCTCTACTCACATAGAACAAGACTCTTGACAGGGTTGAGTCATCCTGCTGCTTCTCCTGTAACTCCCTCAATGAAAAAACAGGCAGAGGACTAAAACCTGGAGACAACAACTGGTGGGTATCCTGAGCGAGCCACTGGACCGCTCGATCTCTTGTGCCTACTTCCCACTCTGTGTGAACATCAAGGATTGCCGACACCTCAACACTGGTAAGTGAACATGAGTCAGAGAATGCAGAGGGATAATGTTCAACATTACAGGAGTTTGCACTCAACCTGAAAACTTCTTGTATGGTGTTATCATGAACTTGCTCCGCCTCTTCAAGCAGCGCACCATACGGCTCTGACATCAACCTCTGACTGACACAACCACGGATGAAGGGTTTCCTACTCAAAGCATCTGCGACCACATTTCTACTGCCGGGTATGTATTGTATGCTAAAACTATAGGGGGCCAGGTTAGACACCCACCTCTGCTCGCATGCATCAAGCTTTGGCTTTGTCATGATGTATGTCAAGGGATTCTTGTCCGTCCAGACAGTGAAGTCATGTCCCTTCAACCAGTGACTGAACTTGTCGCAGACGGACCACTTCAGGGCCAAAAACTCTAGGCGATGAGCAGGGTACTTAGCTTGTGCACGAGTGAGAGCTTTACTGGCAAAGGCAATAGGACGTGCCTTAATTTCTCCTTCTGGTACTTGTGACAGTACAGCTCCTAACCCATCCATAGACGCATCTGTACATAGAACGAATGGTCGGCTGAAATCAGGGTGAGCTAGCAAAACAGATTCTAACAGAGCCGTCTTTAGCTTTTGGAACGCCACACTCTGCTCATGTTTCCAATCACTGGGATTCAGTCTCCTAAATGATGCAGTGCCCCTCACAGTGGCCTTCCTTCCTCTGGGTGCAGCTGTCAAGGTGAACAAAGGCTTCGCTATGCTGGAGCAGTTTTGAATGAAGTTTTGATAATATAACACCATTCCCAAAAATGACCTTATATTTTTCTGCGAAGGTGTCACTCCATCTGGCATCATCAGATCAGATTCGGATATGGCAGAAATGGCACTAACTTTGCCTGGATCCGTTGGCACTCCAGTTTCGTCAATGACATGCCCCAGAATTTCACACTTCTCCTCAGAAAATGACACTTCTTTGGGGCCAACTTCAGTCCGTGTGCTCTGAGCCTAGTGAACACCAGCTCAAGCCGCTCAATGGCTGCTTCTTCACTTGGAGCGTACACAAGAAGATCGTCGAAATAGCATAACAACGTGAGGAAATTCTGATCCCCGAAGATGTTGGTCATGAGTCGCATAAAACTGGTTGGACTGTTACAGAGCCCTTGCGGCAGACGGTTGAATTCATACAGACCCATAGGGGTCGTGAAGGCAGTGAACAACTTGTCTTCTTCAGACATCATGACGTTATAAAAACCAGAGGTTAAGTCCATCGCACTAAAGAAGACATTCCCTCCAAAAGCTGCTAAACAGTCTGCCTGATGAGGCAAGGGGTGGGCATCCTTAACAGTTCGAGCGTTCAGCCAGCGGTAGTCCACACACACTCTAAGGTCCCCATTCTTCTTCCATACCAACACAAGTGGAGAGGCCCACTCACTATTGGACTTACGTATGATTTCATGTTCCTCCATGTCAGAGAGAACACTCCTCAGCTTCTGGTACTGTGCAGGTGGAACACGGCGGTATGGAAGTCTGAAGGGACGATCGTCTGACAAACGAATATGGTGGACACACTCATTAGCTTTTCCGCAATCCAGTTTGTGTTTGGAAAATACGTCCTCTTACCTCCTAATGAGCTGCACCAGCTGACTCTTCCAATAGTGGGATGCCTCACATGACTCAATGTCCAAATCACCAAGACCAAGTTTCTGCAGACTTTTACTTAGCCTGAAGTCGGTGCAACTTCCCTCATCAATGCCTCCGACACCCTGGCTCTGCACACTCACCATCTCATTACTGTTGCGATCAGGATGCACACTGAGGTCCTCAACAGCTACAACAGGGAAGACATCAGCTATTTTTGAGTTCATTCTCAGTGTAATAGCCTTATCAAAGGGATTCATGATCCTGACTGGGACCCACCCATCACCAGACATAGAGGCTATGACTCTTCCCACCATAATACCTTTCTTGTGGGTCTGTTATTTGGGTGGCTCAATCACAATAGTACTTCCCATGGAAATAGGTGTGTTCGGCGGAAGTTTGCCCCACACGAGGTGTTCTTGTCGGGGCAACAAAGTGACGGCCTGAGCCAGTTTTGCAGTGCCCACAATATCAGGAATTACACGATCCTTCCACCTGTTAATGCCTGACAACATGTTTAGAAACTGCTCGACTTCAGGTTCTCCAGATGACTCAGGGCGATTCATGACGTTCCAATAGCTAGAGGTTTGCTTGAGTTGAGTGAGGATGAATTTAATAACATTAGTACCCAGCATTAACTGATCCCTCTGTCCCGGGACAACAAACGTGGGTACACTCACCAATGTGCCACACACATCCATCTGCAACTGATAGACCCCCTTTGGTCTTACTCTAACACCTCCACAGCCAACAAGAAGAACGTCCATGTGCGACTGGTCAACCTGTGCAGACATCCCCATACTCAACAGTTCATGCTATGTTTCCTCATTGATTGTGCACGCCATAGATCCACTATCCAGCAGCGCTTGAACTGGGACTTTGTCATTCAATAATACTGAAGTATAGAACAGACTGTCTGCCTTCCCCAACTTCGTGACATTCTGAAACAAGACGATACCATCACTGGAGACAGACTTGCAACATTCATCATAAACAAATAAATCATCGTCCACATTGAGGGTTTGATGCTTTGCACTCACATAATCCCCTCCTGTACGTGAGTGAATTAGTTTCCCTGAACGTGTGGGTCAGAAGCAGGTGGACTAGCAGAGCTGACAACGTTGATGCATTGCTTCTGCTGATGCCCAATCTCCATGCATGACAGACATCTCCTTTCTCTCATACAATGTGAACGGGTGGAGTGATTCCTATCACTGCAGACTCTGCATGGGGAAAAACTGCGCCACTGAGTTGTTCTCTGCCGTGAGGCAGGAGCACTCTGACTAGTGCGCTCCAATACCCTTTCCAGCATACTCAAGACACGTTCCAAAGTGCCTGATTCCGAAGTTGCGGGAACAGCAGCCTTCGAACAATTTACAGGGACATTAATGGGTGCGTCCGATTTCAAAGTCTCTCCCTCGGTGACAGCATGAGGGTAGGTTGATAATTTAGCTACAGCGACTTGGACCGCATTAACATTATGTGCGACCATTTTTATGTAACAGTTTTACTCTGGTTGTGTTTGTTTTCTATCCAATGAAGACAACGCCGATTGAAGAGGTCTCAGGATCTTTATTCTGCAGAAATACAGAGCACAATTAATATATTCTCTTTTTGTGGGATACACGTCTCTCCCCTTCAGTCTCATACAGCTCATACAGCACGGAGAAAGCAGCACGCTCGTCAGATGAGCGAGAGAGAGCACACCCGACCCCGTCAGCGGCAAATGTGCTTCCCAAGATGTTAAGTTAATCAACTAATAGTTACAAAACATAAGACAAATAATAAAATAAATTAAAATCACAAAATATAGTAAGCCACAAAACACAGGTCACCCTTAAATGGCATACAAAATAATATACAAGGGAAAATATAATTTCTTCACCACTTACTTGCATTAGTAAATACATTAGATGGAGAAAACAAATGTCAAAAATTACAGGTTAATTACTCAAATAAACTTTCACATCACTTTTGCATACAGACCTCACTTTTTTTTGTATGTATCAAACACATTTAAACCTTTCTCAACATAAAACACAATAAACAATTGAACATACCTGCAGAAATACAGAGCACAATTAATACATTCTCTTTTTGTGGGATAGACGTCTCTCCCCTTCAGTCTCATACAGCTCATACAGCACGGAGACAGCTAGTAAGCAAAACCAGTCTTGGTAAAACACTCAAGCAATTAACTACATTCAATTTCATGACATCACCGCTTTTCATTTAACTTAAACATTGTTTATCTCATGAAATAAGTAGGGATGGCTGACGCGAAACAGTCGTTCCGAAGCTTTGCGAGATCCCGAAGCGCAGATGTTTCAAAACACTGATTCGAAGCGTGATTCAAAGCACCCATGTCACGTGACTTTGGCCAAACGAAGCCTCGAAGTGTTTCACTAAGTGTTTCATCAGGTGTGGTCGGCCGAATCAGCGTTTGATTGACACGGTCGGGAACAGACCACACAATCGCACATCTGTATAAAAGTGAAATCAACGCAACCTCGTGGGTTTTTGTGAGAGGAGTTTGATTTTGAGATAGCGGATTTTTGGTGATATAGTGACATTTATAGCGCGATTTGTTTAGTTATATTTAGGCTTACATTTAAATTTACACAACACATTGACTGATAGGCTATAGAGAACATACATACATAGGAGGCTCCCCAGAAGAGATGCCGTACATCTGTGGTGTGGGAGCATTTCCATTTGGAAACCCCAAATAAAGTGAGATGTGTGTATTTGTCACGGGAGGACCGGGAATAATTCCGTGGATTCATGTGCAGAGCAAAAGTCTTTTAATTAGACAAAACATAAAATAAACAAACCAAATCAAAATCCAAAAACAGACTAGGCAGGGCAGGAACAGGCACAGAATACAATGTGTAACAGATACAACGAACCAGCACAGGACAGCAAACACAGGAAGACTAAATAGAGAGGCAAACAAAGGAGGGTAACGAGACAGACAGGTGGAGCAAATAAACCAATAATCAGAAAACAAGGGGGAGGGATAAACAATAACCACAGCACATGGCACAACACAACAAACACCCATGTGCAACACAAGACAGGACAGACATGTGACATAACCCCCTCCCTACGGAGCGGCTACCAGACGCTCCATCCGACCCAGGCGGGACAGGCCAGGGGGGGGACAGGAGAGACAGACCAGGGCAAAACACAGTCCATCGGGTGGCCAGGGTGAAGCAGACAATTCATCGGGCGGCCAGGGCGAAGCAGACAGTCCATCGGGCGGCCAGGGCGAAGCAGACAGTCCATCGGGCGGCCAGGGCGAAGCAGACAGTCCATCGGGCGGCCAGGGCGAAGGAGACAGTCCATCGGGCGGCCAGGGCGGTGAGGACCCCTCGGGCGGCCAGGGCGGAGACGAACCCTCGGGCGGCCAGGGCGGAGACGAACCCTCGGGCGGCCAGGGCGGAGACGAACCCTCGGGCGGCCAGGGCGGAGACGAACCCTCGGGCGGCCAGGGCGGAGACGAACCCTCGGGCGGCCAGGGCGGAGACGAACCCTCGGGCGGCCAGGGCGGTGAAGACCCCTCGGGCGGCCAGGGCGGTGAAGACCCCTCGGGCGGCCAGAGCACAGGAACAGACACCGGCTCGGGAACAGACACCGGCTCGGGAACAGACACCGGCTCGGGAACAGACACCGGCTCGGGAACAGACACCGGCTCGGGAACAGACACCGGCTCGGGAACAGACACCGGCTCGGGAACAGACACCGGCTCGGGAACAGACACCGGCTCGGGAACAGACACCGGCTCGGGAACAGACACCGGCTCGGGAACAGACACCGGCTCGGGAACAGACACCGGCTCGGGAACAGACACCGGCTCGGGAACAGACACCGGCTCGGGAACAGACACCGGCTCGGGAACTGACACCGGCTCGGGAACTGACACCGGCTCGGGAACTGACACCGGCTCGGGAACTGACACCGGCTCGGGAACTGACACCGGCTCGGGAACTGACACCGGCTCGGGAACTGACACCGGCTCGGGAACTGACACCGGCTCGGGAACTGACACCGGCTCGGGGGCAGACAACACACACACTGGCTCGGGGGCAGACAACACACACACACACACTGGCTCGGGGGCAGACAACCCACACACTGGCTCGGGGGCAGACAACCCACACACTGGCTCGGGGGCAGACAACCCACACACTGGCTCGGGGGCAGACAACACACACACTGGCTCGGGGGCAGACAACACACACACTGGCTCGGGGGCAGACAACACACACACTGGCTCGGGGGTAGACAACACACACACTGGCTCGGGGGCAGACAACACACACACACACACACTGGCTCGGGGGCAGACAACACACACACTGGCTCGGGGGCAGACAACACACACACTGGCTCGGGGGCAGACAACACACACACTGGCTGGGGGGCAGACAACACACACACTGGCTCGGGGGCAGACAACACACACACTGGCTCGGGAGCAGACACCGGCTCAGCAGCCACTAGAACAGTAGCGGCCACAAGGACAGACACAAACACAGAAACAAACATTGACTCAGGAATATCAGACACCGGCTCAGGAACAGACAACACACACACTGGCTCGGGAACTGGCTCAGGAACTGGCTCAGGAACAGACAACTCACACACTGACTCGGGAGCAGACAGCACACACATTGGCTCGGGAGCAGACACCGGCTCAGGAACAGACACCAAAACTGTAACAGCCACAAGAACAGACACAAACACAGAAACAAACACGGGCACTGGCTCTGCCTCCGGCTCAGGAACGGGCACTGGCTCTGCCTCCGGCTCAGGAACGGGCACTGGCTCTGCCTCCGGCTCAGGAACGGGCACTGGCTCTGCCTCCGGCTCAGGAACGGGCACTGGCTCTGCCTCCGGCTCAGGAACGGGCACTGGCTCTGCCTCCGGCTCAGGAACGGGCACTGGCTCTGCCTCCGGCTCAGGAACGGGCACTGGCTCTGCCTCCGGCTCAGGAACGGGCACTGGCTCTGCCTCCGGCTCAGGAACGGGCACTGGCTCTGCCTCCGGCTCAGGAACGGGCACTGGCTCTGCCTCCGGCTCAGGAACGGGCACTGGCTCTGCCTCCGGCTCAGGAACGGGCACTGGCTCTGCCTCCGGCTCAGGAACGGGCACTGGCTCTGCCTCCGGCTCAGGAACGGGCACTGGCTCTGCCTCCGGCTCAGGAACGGGCACTGGCTCTGTAGAAGAGATGTGAAGCGGTCTCTGGCTCGGCAGACGGGACGTGAGCGGTCTCTGGCTCGGCAGACGGGACGTGAGCGGTCTCTGGCTCGGCAGACGGGACGTGAGCGGTCTCTGGCTCGGCAGACGGGACGTGAGCGGTCTCTGGCTCGGCAGACGGGACGTGAGCGGTCTCTCGCTGGGCAGACGGGACGTGAGCGGTCTCTCGCTGGGCAGACGGGACGTGAGCGGTCTCTCGCTGGGCAGACGGGCGTCTCCTCCTCCGTCCATGACAGCGAGAAGCCGGCCCAGAACTGCCTTCCACCGGTCCAGGATCGAAGGGGGGCCAGGATGGAGAGTGATGTTGACCCTGCTCTCGACCACCTCCTCCTCCTTTACAACCTCCCCGGGTCCCACGAAAAATTACCTGGCGGGTCCCCCGAAAATCTCTCCTCCCCCGCTCCTTGGCTGGGGAAGAGAAGTCGGAAAACCCCCCGCTGGACGGACTCAATGACGATGATCCCATAGCCGAAGAGACCGGTGAGGAAGACTCTGCTGCCCTCCTCTCCTCATTCCTCTGGGCACACAGAGAGAAATATTTAAAAAGAGAAATCCCATTCTCTCTCTCAGCCGGACACAGTTCGCTCCGCTGAATCCACATGGGCTGGTTCGTTCTGTCACGGGAGGACCGGGAATAATTCCGTGGATTCATGTGCAGAGCAAAAGTCTTTTAATTAGACAAAACATAAAATAAACAAACCAAATCAAAATCCAAAAACAGACTAGGCAGGGCAGGAACAGGCACAGAATACAATGCGTAACAAATACAACGAACCAGCACAGGACAGCAAACACAGGAAGACTAAATAGAGAGGCAAACAAAGGAGGGTAACGAGACAGACAGGTGGAGCAAATAAACCAATAATCAGAAAACAAGGGGGAGGGATAAACAATCACCACAGCACATGGCACAACATAACAAACACCCATGTGCAACACAAGACAGGACAGACATGTGACAGTATTGTGATCGGCAGCTCGCCTACTGCAACAATACATCATCCATGATGCGCCATTTGAGGAGCATTCATCCTGCCATTCTGCAGGGTGCAGAGGATGGTAGTGTTCCCCCTGTACCAAGGCCTGCTACTGACACTGCTGGGCCATCTAAGCAAGGTATGCATTGTTTGAAATATAATTATAATTGAAATATAATTACAAACTTTTGGGACCAATCACAACTGCCAATCATGTTAAAAATAGCTTCAATGTGAATATAGTATAATATAATATTGTGTGAATATACATTTTATAGATCTACATATGAGTACCCAATATACTGCTAGTAATGACATCATTTTGGTTTTCGTAATTGTTGTAGTTCTACATTCCATTCCATTTTTCTCTGCACACTGAGCATAAACGTTCATAACCTAAATTTGCTACTATAACAGCTACTTTTAATAGCTGTGCACTATTTGAAGCTGTATTTTTTCAATGTATTTGTCTGAAAGTATGTTTTATCTTCTCTTTTAAAAGGCAGACAGAGGGAATTGGATGTGAACTGGCAAGCAGTTTCAGTCTGTGTTATGTTATGTAATCTGATTCATGTAATATATACTTCATATATGCAGTCAGTTTAGCATTTTGTTACTAATTGCTGTTTTCATTTTTATTCAGAGCCAGAAATGTCAACATCAGACCCATCACCATCAACATCAACATCACCATCAACATCACCATCAACACCAGTAGAAACACAGGACAGTTTATGGGAACTTTTTGATACTCGTATTCATCAAACCCAGATGATACACAATGCTACAGCTGATGCCACAGTGGAAGTGAAAAAATACCTCAGCGATGCGTTTTTGCCCAGAACTCATGATCCTCTAACTTACTGGAAAGAGAGAGCAGTAATCTTTCCTCATTTGTATGTCCTAGCTAAAAAATATCTTTGCATGCCAGCAACAAGTGTCCCTTGTGAGAGGATTTTTTCAAAGGCTGGAGAAATTATCTGTAAAAAAAGAAGTAGGCTGAGTCCTTCAACAGCAGAGAAATTAATATTTTTGAATAAAAATATGTAAAAAAAAAAAAAAAAAAGGTAGACTTGATAAAGTTAGTTCAGCTTGATTTATTTTATTAATATTCATTTTGCAGGACCAAAATAACATTATGCACAGTGAGGAGCCTATAGGTTACAAGATTCACATATTAGAAAAGTACAATAATAAAAAAACAACAAATTTTCATGGCTCGTCAAGGTTGTTTCAGATCAACACCTGCAAGTGACCACTAGGTGTCACCGTTGAGACGGGTGTCGGATTGATTCGAAACCTCGAAACAATATGGACCATTTGGTTCAACTGTTTCATTGCTTCACGCAGCCTCGATCTGCCCACCACTAGAAATAAGTCGATTACATACTTTAATACACTTCAAAATGTTCTTACCAGCACGCTCGTCAGATGAGCGAGAGAGAGCACACCCGACCCCGTCAGCGGCAAATGTGCTTCTAAAGATGGCGCTGTACTCACATAGCACGAGGTATCGTTGGCGTCACCAATATGTGCCCCATATAAAACAATATTCTGAATAAATGGTTCCCACTAGAACTATGTACATTGTACCGGTTTACAACGCAGCACACAAATATGAAAACAAAAATTATTAAGTTTTGATGAAGTTCACTAACAAATCTACATTACATTTCACAATCTTTTTTAAACTAGCTACAGTTACATCATCATAAGAAGAATGGCATCTACGCTAATTTTAGTGTCTTTGTTTATCCCGAGGTTTTCCCGCAGCCCACCGGATCCAGGCCGTATCCAGATCTGACTGAAGTGCCAACTAGCCTCTCCCTATGGAGGATCCATTTCCCACTCGGCAGATCAAGCGCTGTGGGGAATTCGGTTCGTGTGCTAGCCCGAAGTGATCAAATAAAATAAAATTCTGCATCAAATTTATAGGCATGATCTTGCCTTGTCTAGGCAAGACAAGTCGTTTGTTTAGGCATGATTTAGGAATTACAAACCTGCGCACATATATTCAAAAGCACATAACTATAGAATCAGCTCTTAATGCGCATGTGAGCGCATCAGCGTTTCTCACAGGTTCAGTTTAAAGTCTGTGTAGAGAGAACGGCGGCATCTTAGCGGCCCCTAATTTAATAACAAATGATCATTTCAACGGAAGTGAATCAATCAAAACTAACTTCAGCTGGAAAATAACATTATTCAAGAACCGCTATAAAGATAAAACAATCTCTGTTGCCTTAAATTATGTTTATCTCTGTAAAGCTGCTTTGAATAATTTACATTGTTAAAAGCGCTATATAAATGAAGATGACTTGACTTGTTTTGTTTCCAGTAAACTGAAAATGACAGAAAACAAATCAAGTCGAACAAGGGAAAGTTTGCTCATATTGTTTTGAAATGAATTGACAGTGAAATCTGCTCATCTTTTCATCTTCAGTGAAGATAGGTGGAGGAGAACACTGAAGATGAGTTATGTTTGGCCGTTTTCTGTTTCTGATTATATTATTAATCTATTAGTCTGCATTTACATTGCTTAATGCATGTCAAATCTGTTTTGACATTTTTGTTCCATATATGGTTATAACTATGTAATGTGAACTCTGTCCAGCAGATGGCACCAGTGCAACATCAATTAATACAAGGAGGCAAATATCACGTGTACAAACAAACATTTATTGTTTCGAGAACGTTTTACAAACTTTCTGTGTTGGTCATTCAAATGTCCAGTTTTCTTGTTAGTAGAACTTTTTTTTTTTCAAAGTTATGTCAGACTTGTTTCAAAATTGTAGCATGTCTTTCTTTCTATTCTGAAACTTTTTTTTTTTAAAGAATGTTGGTAACCAAACTTGTTTGTTCTGTACACTTGCATGACCTTCACATAAATGTAAGAGAAAAGTTAGGAAAAATAACTAAAGGACAGACTAAAAAAAAAACTTTCTACTGTTCCAAGGATGTTCTTTTAAAATGGCAAACATGACCTTATTCATTAAGTAAGGGTTAATGCCTGACGAAGTGTCCATGGACAACGGTGAAGATGGTTGCCTCACTGAAGTCCATTAATACCGTGACAATGGACACCTCGAAGGGCATTAACCCGCTTATACCATGGTCACTTGCCAAATAACACATTTTTAAAACATTAGTTTATATTTTTAATTCGTTTTACAATCGAAATCTAAAGTTTTTACAAACAATAACTTGGTTTCCCTGGTTACGCCTGACAGTTAATTTAGCAACCGGAGATATTTATAGTCCGCTCAGCTCGTAGAACCCTTCAGTTTAGCTAACTTGCGAGCCAGAAATTTAATGTTTTTTTCCTCATGTAAGTTAGGCTTGTCTACCCATGGGCGTTACAATTTCGTTTTTTATTCTATCATTAAAACACATGGTTACTCACAGCTGATGTAAGCAGCACATTTATTTATTAATTTCGAACGGTAAACAGTCAGTTTCACCAGCACTCCTTCACTGCGAGTCCTCTTTCACTTTTTAATGGACACCCTGCAGCCAATCAGAATCAAGTATTCACCCAGACCTTGGTATAAAAGGATGTTCCAAGAATGTTGTTCTAAGAATGTATTTCTGACAACATTATGAGGAAATAAAAAAAAAAAAAAAACTTCTACAAACGATGTTTGGGAACATTATTAAAGACCAGATACCGTTGAACAAACATTATATTAATGCTACCGGAAGAACGTTTGTTCATAACTTTGAAAGAACGTGACAGATCATTAGCCAAAGTTATGAGAACGTTCCCTATCATCTGGATAAAGAACAACTCAAAACATTTACAAGTAAATAAGACAAAATAATGAAAACAGCAAATGAAAGGGTGCTTTCACACGAGCACTTTTGGTGCAAAACCGGTTCGATTTTCCAAATTCGGGTGCGCACCCAGGAGCCGGACCTAAGTTTGCCTATAAAGGGTGGTCTGGGGGTACGGCTCATGTGAACTACGATACAGTTCGCTGCTACGAGTGCAATAGTACTAAATTGCAGAACTGAACCTCTATGGATGACGTATAAATACTTGGGATTGTGTTTGTTTTCACTCACTTTCCTTGACAATCGCAACTGACACACTGCAATCAGAGAGAATGTATAATTAATATAAGTGCTGTTATTTATGGATGCTTTGGAAACTAAAACAAAGGTTCAAAAAGCAAAAATATGAGGTGGTACGAAGTGAGCTGGGCGATTCAGACCCAAAATATATAATGTGAAAACAGTCCAGCGGGGACAGGGAGCACTCGAACTCGGGTTCGGACCAGGCAATCAAATCATGTGTGAAAGCACCCCAAGTAAAAACACAAATCCTTGTCATTTCACTCATCAAATTAAAAATACAGACTATTAAAATATAATTAGAAGATTCACTCAGAAATTACCAAAGAACAAATTAAACATATGTAAGTAAATAAAAATAATGAGGAATGAAAACAGTGAATGTAAAACACACATTGAGGTCTTCTCACTCCTCATCTCTGCTGCAGAGGAAGTTGAGTTTGTGAGTCTCAGGACGGCTGATCCAGCGCTGATCTCCTCCAGACTGAACTGCTCCTTTTCTCTTCTCAAGGCTGCAGTTTTCCGGTGTCGTTCCGTTCCCTGGAGCCCAGTTCTGATAGCACACGATCTCTCCGCTCAACCAGAGCCACATGTTCATGCTGCAGTAGTTGTGCAAACCCAACCACACCGCCTCAGTAGATGCACGTTTAACCACATTCATCACACGACGCTGCATCTCGACTGAAAGAACCGAGACCAGATCCGTGTAATTCTGTCTGCAGTATCTCAAAGCTTCAGGCCACGTCAGATTCTCAGTGATCAGAATCAGTTTATCTGGACACAAAACAAACCACAAGCAAAAACTAGAGAGAGACTGATCAAAAACAACATGCAGAACAAACACTGTGGAGGAATCTCTCATGTCAGACATGTAGCGTGAGCTTTAAGATATCTGGAGCTGATGGATGGATTGTGTGTGTGTGAGGATCTGCTCACCTTCATGACACACAAAAGGAAACTGGGAGCTGCAGGAGTCGGCATGCCATTGACCCTGAGCGTTTGGTTCGATCACTGTACAGTTTTCATTTTCTCCTCTAACATCAGGTTGACCAGGAGCCCAGTCTCTGAAAGAGGAGTTACTCTGATCTGACCACTGCCATGGGTCTCTGACTCTGAACAGACCGATCCAGACATCATTAGATATGCGACTATCATTGATGAACTTCTGAATCTGTTGATTCTCATTCTGGTTCCTCACACTGACCAGATCAGTGTAATTCTGTCTGCAGAAACTCTGAGCGTCTCTCCAGTTCTTCCTCTGATCGACAAAGACGAGTCCTGTGTTCACTTTAAGAAAAACTAATGGAAACACATTCATGAATCAGTTTGTTCATTGTTCTTATGCTGCATTACTGTTTACACGGTGGTGGAAGCATCAGACATGCTTGAGCTATCGAACGATTAAATGAGCCGGATGCACACTGTGCGTTTTATTATAGTTCTTTACGATTGTTGCTTGTCAGACTGTACAAACATGATTAAAATGGTGGCAAAGAAATCTCTAACGTTCATTTTGGTCATGGCTTTTCTTGAAAAACGAAGACAATTTGACGGTGGTCGTAGAAGAAGTAACAATGCAGGACTGTGAGTCAAATCTTCTGACACTGCCAGAATTTATAAGGTAAAATCAGATCACAATGGTCATTAATCAGCTGTCGGTGAACATGTCAAACTAACGATCAAATACTTCAAATTTTAGCATAAGATCAGAGGATTTTTTTTAGGATTTGCTAAATTTGTCTCAGACAGCCAAATCGTGTCCAAAATTGCACTGTGTGCTCTCGGCTTAAGGGTTGCTAGATTATAAGTAGATCTTTCTATTTCTGTTATATTTTTTGTTAACAATTCAGGTATATTTGCCACAACGTTATACAAGTAGATTTGACTTGGAAAATACTACATTTTGAAGTTTTTCAGTTACATTAATTATAGTGTTTTACTATTGATGCATTCATTTTTTTTTATCAAAAGTATCTTTTGTTAAATAAATATTTTTGACATTGGGTATTTATACTCACTGTTGTTGCAAATGAAATGCTGAATAGCACTAGCAAATCATGC
Organism: Meda fulgida; assembly: GCA_030578275.1. NCBI lineage: Eukaryota > Metazoa > Chordata > Actinopteri > Cypriniformes > Leuciscidae > Meda > Meda fulgida. The sequence goes on from CM060622.1 coordinate 49,666,039, forward strand.
CATGTAGGGAGCTGCACTTACTGTTTTTAGATGAACTGCAGATGAAAGTCAGGTTATTACTACATGACAAATCATGCCATTCTCCATTCCTCATGAAAGCACACTCATCTCTGCCATCAGGTTGTGCAGATCCCCAGTTCAGATAGAGCGCAGGTTCACCTGAAGACCACTGCCATTTATCAACACTCGTCCTCTGCAGCCCAATCCAGATATACTGAACACCTCCATCATTCACACTCTTCTTCAGCTCGGTCATGTCGGTCATGTTGTCAACGGTGGCCAGATCTGTGTAACTCTCTCTGCAGAATCTCTGAGCTTCAGTCCAGGTCTTCCTCACGTTTATAAAGTGATACTGACGCTGAACACATTCAGATACGGAGCAGAGAGCTGTGAAAGAGAGCGTCTGATTTAAGGCTTTTCATAACAGGGTCAAACCTGATGAAACTATAAACCATAAATAAAACAACAAACACACTCACCAATGAGAAGGAGGAGGAAATATAGAGTTTGGTCCATTTCTGAGGAAAAAAAACACATTGAAAACTCAAAAACTCACATATTCATCTTCAGAGTAAAACATGATCATGTAATAAAAACATTTTAGCAGCATAACACGATGTACAATCAATCAGACAGTATTAACATCTCAAAGTCTTATTGTAAGTTATTTGAAGAATGAACATGTTCTTACTTTGGAGGTCGTGTGTTTCTGTCCTGAGGCTGATGTTTCTTTCTGCAGATTTACACTACGTGATTATTATATCTGCTCTCATCCCTCATTCAGCTCGTCACATCATTTGTGTATTTCTCTAGAACTCATTTTCATATTTTACTTCCTCTGTATTTGTGTATTTCTCTAAAAACCCCTATTTCATATTTTACTTCCTCTGTATTTATGTATTTTCACACATCTATTCAAATCAGGAAAACAGCTGTAGAATATCTACTTTTTTTTTTACATATTTACATATTTAAGGATCATTGTAACTGAGAAGAACCAAAACTCATAAACCTACCATAAAAGTAGTCCATTTGTTTTTGTTTTTGTGTGCATTTTTTCGAGTCTTCTGCATTCATTCTATTGCTTTATGTGAAGAATTTAAGTCATATTAACTCTAATCGTGTCCTCCCTCCTTTGAATCTGGCATGCTCTTGAGATCTCTGGCTTAGTGTTAAAAGTGAACACGATTTGAATTGAGAAGCTAAACACACAGCGCCATCGGAAGTGCGAGTCCCTGATAGGTCTGGGAGAGAAGGTTAACAGTTTTAGATCCATTACCAACAGTAGATGGTGGTAATGCTGTATTTAAGAATGCAAGCTAATGAAGAAGACAAAGAAGAAGAAGTTGTTTTGAGAACTAAGTAAGTCTCCCATTAGAGTATTCTGCACCCAATGAACAATAATGAGTTCAATAATGAGTCAATGAGATGAAGTAAAATTATCGTTTCAATGTCCTGTCTTTTGACGAGTTGAAGTGATGATGAAATCTGTTTCAAATCCACAAAGCTATTTGAGTGCGATGCAATGGTTGTAATCCTATAATCCACAATGTGAGAAAAGATCGCAGTCAAGTATATACATCAATCCATACTCACAGTTGAGCAGAAACTCAAAGAGTTCTCAACAAAGGACTTTAAAGGAGCAAGAAGGTAGCGTGAGTTCAACCATTTGGCGTGATTTTTTTCCCCAAACCACTTCAGGGTAAATCCCGCCCTGCAGCCGATTTCATTGGTTTAGGTTACATTGACTGGTAGGTTTAGGGATCAGTGTTTGGTGTAGGCAATCAGTACAGTGATTGACATGACCAATGAAAACGTCTCGGTTACGTATGTAACCCTCGTTCCCTGAGTAGGGAACGGAGACGTTACGTCGGATGACGACGAATGGGGTTTCGCTTAGAACACCTATCGACTTCGAGTATACAAAAACGAGCCAATAGCAAAGAAATGCCATGGGTCTGCGGAATTTGCATGACGTAACTCCGCCCCACCTCGTGGGTATAAAAGGAGGACGCCGGCAACATGCAGTTATGTTTCTTCGCTGAGGAGCCAAGACTGAACTCAGGCGATCCCCGCGGTACAGCAGAAGTGGCAGAAAGACGTAACGTCTCCGTTCCCTACTCAGGGAACGAGGGTTACATACGTAACCGACACGTTCCCTTTCGTTGTCACTCCGAGTTACGTCGGATGACGACGAATGGGGTTACCAGTCTAATCACGCCACCTTCACAGCTGTCTTCCAGTGCCCTGCGTAAATCTGAGCCCTCGAGATATTTAGGACGAAGGACTCCTATTTAGCACAGGAATACCAAGGTACACTGGGAAGCATATCCCATAGCTTTAGAGGAATTTGAAAATACACATATGACCCGAAGGAAACATATGGAGAAACTCTGAGGTGTCCAGCCGCAGGTGGAATATTTCAACCTCAGGGGTGGCAAGGTGGCTTGCCAAGGGAAAGACACATGCTCAGAGAGGCTTACAGTGGGAATACACGTGTGGGGGTAGCTCCGGGGTGGGACCATGCACACGGAGGCACCTAGTCGACGTCCAGGCAATAGACACTGGCGCTAGCATCAGGGGTGCTGGAGGAACTCAGGGCTTTCGGAGAAGCTCACCTGAACAGAATATCGCACGTATCCAGTCCGCGGAGTGGAATGGCGAGCAAGCGAAGACACCTGAGCGAGTCCGGAACTAGCTGTTTGAAGCGAGAACACGAGAGGACACTGGCTGCACTCGGAGATTATAAAATCTGGCGAATGTGTTAGCTGTCGCCCAGCCTGCAGCTCTGCAGATGTCTGCTAGCGAGGCGCCATGCGCCAGCGCTCAGGAGGATGCCACACTCCGGGTGGAGTGGGCGGTCACACCAAGGGGGCACGGTCGACCTGGCTGCTGGTAAGCCAAAGCAATGGTGTCCACAATCCAGTGAGAGAACCTCTGCTTTGAGAGAGCCTTCAGCCTTCCCTTCAGCTTCCCACCATAACAGACAAAGAGCTGGTCTGAGGTCCTGAAACACTGCGTCCTGTCTACATAGGCGCGGAGAGCGCGTACTGGACAGAGCAGTGCCAAGGCTGGGTCTGCCTCCTCCAAGGGCAGCGCTTGCAGGTTCACCACCTGGTCCCGGAAGGGAATGGTAGGAACCTTGGGCACATATCCAAGCCGGGGTCTCAGGACCACGTGAGAACCGGCCGGCCCGAATTCCAGGCACGCTTCGTCAACGGAGAATGCGTGCAGGTCCCCGACCCTCTTGAGAGAGGCCAATGCAATCAGGAGCGCTGTCTTCATTGACAGGAACTTAAGCTCCACTGATTGCAAAGGCTCAAAGGGAGCACTCTAGAGGGCACTTAAGACCACTGAGAGGTCCCAAGAGGGAACGAGGGGAGAGCGAGGAGGATTCAGTCTCCTCGCCCCCCTCAGGAACCTGACGATCAGGTCGTGCTTCCCTATGGACTTACCTTCCACTAAGTCGTGGTGAGCGGCAATAGCGGCAACATAAACTTTGAGGGTGGAGGGGAGACAGCCTTCGCTCCAACCCATCTTGATTGAAGGAAAGCACGAAACTGACCGAACACCTCCGGAGGTCTTCTCGGCGAGAAGAGCACCAATTGACGAAGAGGTTCCACTTCAACGCGTAGGCATGTCTCGTGGACGACGCTCTAGCGGAAGTGATGGTAGCCACCACCGCAGGTGGTTGGGTACTCAAACCTGCCTCGTCCCATCCAGGAGCCACACGTGGAGGTTCCAGAGATAGGGACGAGGGTGCCACAGGGTGCCCCGTCCCTGAGAAAGGAGGTCCTTCCTCAGAGGAATTGGCTAAGGAGGTGCTGTCGCGAGGAGCACTAGTTCGGAGAACCAAGTCCGGGTGGGCCAGTACGGCGCAACCAGAAGGACTTGCTCCTCGTCCTCCCTGACCTTGCGCAAGACCTGCGCAAGAAGGCTCACTAGGGGAAAGGCATACTTGCGGCCCCGCGGCCAGCTGTGCGCCAGCGCATCTGTGCCGAGCGTGCCCTCGGTCAGAGAATAAAACTGGGCGCAATGGGATGAGTCGCGGGAGGCAAACAGATCTATCTGTGCGTCGCCAAACTGGTCCCATATCAGCTGGACCAACTGGGGATGGAGTCGCCATTCTCCAGGGAGGGGCTGAAGCCGTGACAGCTCGTCGGCAGCACGGTTCAGGGTTCCGGGAATGTAAATAGCACGAAGGGACCTCAGATGCTTCTGACTCCATAGGAGGAGGTGGCGGGCGAGTTGCGACATACGGCGGGAGCGTAGACCACCTTGATGGTTGATGTACGCTACTGTGGCGGTATTGTCCGATCGGACTAGTACGTGTTGACCCGTGAGCAGCGCTCGGAAGCGGTGCAGAGCAAGGCGTACTGCCAGCAACTCGAGGCAATAGACATGCCATAGGCGCTGGGGTCCTGTCCAGGAGCCCGCGGCAGCATGTCCATTGCACATGGCGCCCCAGCCCGTGGTGGAGGCATCTGTTGAGACAACAACATGCCGCGACACTCGTTCCAGGGGGACACCAGCCCTGAGAAAACTGAGGTTCAACCACGGGGTGAAGGTCTGACGGCAGCTCGAAGTAACTGGTACTCGGAGCGTGCCTTGTTGCCATGCCCACCTCGGGACTTGGTCGCGAAGCCAAGCTGAAGTGGTCTCATATGAAGCAATCCGAGCTGCGTCACCGCGGCTGCAGATGCCATATGCCCCAGGAGCCTCTAAAAAAGTTTCAGTGGAACCGCACTCTTGCCCTGTATTTGTCTCAGACAAGTCAGCAGTGACTGCGCGTGCTCGCTCGTAACCTGCGCGGACATGGCGACCGAGTCGATGTCCATACCGAGAAAAGAGATCCTCTGCGCGGGGCAAAGTTTGCTCTTCTCCCAGTTGACCCGAAGGCCCAGACGGGCTAGGTGCCGGAGCACAAGGTCCCCGTGTTCGCAAACCTGGTCTCGAGAGTGAGCTAGGATCAGCCAGTCGTCGAGATAGTTCAGGATGCGAACCCCGTGAACCCGAAGGGGAACAGGGGCTGCCTCAACGACCTTCGTGAAGACGCGAGGAGACAGGGCTAGCCCGAAAGGGAGAACCGCGTACTGATATGCCTTCCCCTCGAAAGCAAACCGGAGAAACGGTCTGAGTCGAGGGAGAATGGAGACATGAAGTAGGCGTCCTTCAGGTCGATCGCTGCAAACCAATCCTGGGGCCGCACACACTCGAAAATCGGGGCATTGCCACCGACCAAAGTGGAGCGGACCTGTATCGGGGAGGAGACCGTGCGAACTGAATCGCATAGCCGAACCTGATGGTGCGGGCGACCCAGCGAGACAGTTGGGGAAGCTCTAGCCAGGCTCCCAGGAACTGAACCAGCGGGGTCATGCGGACCACAGGCGTCCCCCCGGAGGGGCAGCGAAGCGGAGTAACTGGCCCGGACGTGGACGGCATAGCGATCCGGTGTGGGGGCGCAGTTAACATCCGTGCCCTGACAGAGGAGGCCAGGGAAGGACCAGCGTTCCACGGGGGCCTGCTCTGCCAGGGGTCTGGCGACAGAGTGGGACAGGGACGAAACGGTCCGTGGACGGCACGCCGTGTCAACCGACTCTGGGACAGAGGGGGACGAGGAGAGCACGGCTGGTGGGCGGCGCTCTGTGTCGTCCGAGAACTCTGTGTGCTCAGAGACGAGAGAGTCAGTTCTTTCTGAATAAGGATTCTTCCCCAGCCCTCCACCGGGGAAAGGAGTGGCCCTGCTACCAATTCCTGGAAAGAACTGAGTCCCATCTCTGAGCAGCCCATCTCAAAAGCGCCGCTTAACCCGGCGTCTAGCGGGGGGCGGGGCTGGAGAGGGCTGAGGCATCTGCCCACGGTCTTCCAAGCCAGCCCGGGAGAACGGGCGGGGTTGGAACCGTGGGAGGGCGCCTTCGGCGGTTGGCAGACTGAGGGACCTGAGCGGACGGCAGAACAACCTCAATCTGCTCCCGGGCGGTTAAGAACTATTGGGCGGAAGAACTCAACCGCACCGCCGAAGAGGCCGACCTGGGACGTGGGGGTGAGCAGATGAATCTGCCGACCTCCAGCACACCAGACCGGTCAGCCCCAGAGTGGTAAACATCACCTGACTCGGAGAGCGCGTGGCCCCCTTCGTCGCTCGGAGAGCAAGGTCAGCGGCGGCGCGCTTGGTAGCTCATTAAGAGCCTCGAGTCAGTCCCGCCCTCATGCATAACCATGAGTATCTGGGCCGGGTAGACCACAGAACGGTCATGGGATGCAGTGAGGCGGCTGCCTTTCCTGTGGCACTATAGGAATTCGCCACAGATTAGTGTAGACGAAAAGAACTACAGGCTTCGGACGGGTGCTTAGGATAGCGCCGGGAAGCACTCTGAGGACACAGTAGCATCGCAACAGAGCGCTTCAACCGGGGGGACCCCAGTGTACCCATGGGCAGCGGCCCCGTGAGGGGGGAAAGGCGGATGAGACCAACGAGCGGTCCTGAGAAGACACGGGGGTCTTTCAGGACATCGAGATATCATCATGCACGTCCGGGAGGAAAGATATTGGGGTTTGCCGTGGACGCGGGTCGGCGGCCTTACCCAAAACCAATCGTCCCAGGAAAGCATGGCCGTCATCTCCGGATCAGACTCAGGCACCGCATAACACACCAGAAGGTGGCAGCTGTGACGAGTCGTCACTTCCAGAAGAACCAAGCCCACCTTATGATGTTACAACAGACATAGCATCTTTCTCTGTAGCTTCAACCGAAACCCGCGGGCCACCCGAAGGTCGACTCGCGGGAATCGGAGGTTCACTAGCGGGCACCGTCACACAGGAGGGAGCTGGGGTCGCGGACAGATAGTCGGCGCCTTGATCCAGACTATAACCCTCAGGTCACCCTGGCCACCAGCCGAAGTAGCACCCCTCGTTCTTTTTTTTTTTTTTTGGGGGGGGGGCGCTAGATCGGGGTGTGGATGAGGGGACTCTCACTCTTGCGAATTCATTGAGTCTCGACCTAAATGACGCGATGATCATGTTCCCAGAGAGAACATGAATCACCCACGAGCGCTGTACAAGCATGATAAAAGCCCTACACACTAGACAGCGCTCGTGCCCATCAGAGTCCGATACCAATCTGCCGCCACTTTTTTTTTTTTTTTTTAAAGCACGGGCGAGCCGTCTTTAAAAAGACGTGCCGCGTGCGAGCTCTTTTGTGAGAGGCGAAAAAAAACTCTGCGATGTCGAAGCGAGCAGGGAGAACACACTCACTGGCAGATCACTGCACAGATCAGCATGCAATATGAACTCGCTGCAGATCGCCATCACACCAACACCGGAGAGAATGGCTCGTCTCGTAGAGTGAAGTCATAAATGGCTGTGGAGTGAAGAGATACTCTTGGCTCCGAAGCGAAAACATAACTGCATGTTGCCGGCGTCCTCCTTTTATACCCACGAGGTGGGGCGGAGTTACGTCATGCAAATTCCGCAGCCCCATGGCATTTCTTTGCCATTGGCTCGTTTTTGTATACTCAAAGTCGATAGGTGTTCTAAGCGAAACCCCATTCGTCGTCATCCGACGTAACTCGGAGTGACAACGAAAGGGAACTTTAGAATCGGCTGCAGGGCGGGATTTCTGCTGAAGTGGTTGGGGAAAAAAATCACGCAACCATTTGACCAAACGAACTGATTTACTCTATGGTAGGTGAGTTTATATGTCCGGTTACCTCCAGGCAATAGCGCCCTCAAGCAGCTCCTGCTGTTACTACATGTGACCCAAATACATCAAACTAGGGCATCAACAACAGTAAATTAGCTAAAATACAATAATACAAGTAACGTTTTGTCCGTACAACGCTATACAGAGGAAAGCACCGTACGCAGCGCAAGTTGTTGTATGAGATATAGTCTCTTAGCCCACCTTTTTGCTTTTTCAATAGTGTAACTTACACTTCTACATTTCATATCCGTTATCACGAGACCCACGACACACAACAAAAACACAGCTCCGATCTCAGCATCCTCCATCCTTCAATTGTTCACATTATTGAATGCTGCACCGTTGAATGTGGTGCTTAAATGACGTCACTGTCGGGCAGCTTAAGTTCACCCAAAAATGAAAATTAAGTCATTAATTACTCACCCCCATGCTGTACCAACCCCGTAAGACCTTCGTTCATCTTCGGAACACAAATGAAGATATTTTTGATTAAATTTGAGAGGTGGATCACTGCTACAAAGGCTGCCTAAGGGAATGAAACTTGACAAGCCCAGAAAGTCATTAAAGAAAATGTTCATTTGTGTTCTGAATATGAACGAAGGTCTTACGGGGTTGGTACAGCATCGGGGTGAGTAATTAATGACTTAATTTTCATTTTTGGGTGAACTAACCCTTTAAGTCACTTCAGAGTTCCCAATGCCCTGTCAGCACACACATTGCAAGGGTGGCAACCAGGAAAAGGGCCGTGTTAAAAATTTAGTTCTTACTTACTTACTTGGTGGCCAGCTTGCTATAAGTTCATTCTTATAACTATCGAGTGCGAAAGCTTGAGACAAGGATAGCCAGAGGTTGGGGTAATGGGTGTGCCGAAAGGTACACAATGCTACAACAAAAACTAAACCTTAAACTACCCCACACAATAACAGGCAGCTTCCGCAAGCAATTGTAAGGAAATCTTGAAACATCCCTACCTTTTTTGCAGGCCCAGATACTCCGACCTGCTGATGCCCACACTTGGAGACATTATTCCCTTACAATACATCTGTAGCTGGCGCCACACATTTTGACAGCCACTGGAATAGTCTACTCATTTGGTTTGATAGCTTTGCTGCTGATATAGTCCCATTCCTGATGAACACCTTTTATATGTTTAACTGAGAGGCCTGAATGTTTTATCAAGTGGGGACAGAAAATACTATCAGTGGTTTAAAAGAGTTTCCAGTACACAAGAATCAACAAGACTGGAACGTCCAGCTTCGAGTATGAATTAAATATACATTACATAACAGTGTAATGTCTCGAGAACGTGTTGTGTTGGTGAATTGTGTTTTCTTAGCATTCATCCAATTATTTTTGTTTAATTGAACTTTAATTGTACAACATTTATAGTCAAGTAAGCTATCTCCACTGGACTGCGGAGTTCATGCATTCTTGTGCTTTGATAACCTTGTTTGGTTTGTTACCATCATATGGATTATTACCATTGCTTTGATTATTCTGAATTGAGGATTATGCATGAATTTGGTGTGGACTATTCATTGTTATGGACACCATGCAGGCCTACCAATCTGATCAATTTCCTTTTGAGCTTGACTGACTGAGGGTATGTTTACACGACAATGATGTACTTGAAATGTTTTTTTTTTCTTTTCAAAGAAAAATGTCAAAAATATTGGAGATGGTTTTCTCCCAGGCCCTCCTCCTCAGACTCAATGGTCTCACAGGTTGCCAGATTGAGGACACTGCAGGAGGGAGAGCAATTGACTGTTCACAAAGACCCGCCCTCTTTAGTTACTGTTGCTATGTCCAACAAGCCATGCCACTCTCACACCACACAATTCAAATCCAGCGACATTAATCAACTAAATCTCCTCACAAAAATTGTGTATTCGTTTCATTGCAGATTATGATTGGTCAGATCGCCTGTCAATCAAACTCCATGCGAAGGGTGAATTGACAATAGAAAGAGACAAGGCCTACTCTATACGTTGATCAATGTATGCATTGTAGGTCAGATAGAATTTGGGATTTCTAACCCAGTGTCTATACTATTGGGTAAATTGGCTGTGGATGGGATCGCATCATCACACAGACCAAAATAAAAACAGATATTCTTGCACCGAACACACATTTCAAAGCAGAATAACTGGTTGTAGTATTGAGAAACAAATATTTGCATGTTTCCTAATTCTCTGCAAACATAGTATTTTTATTCAGAGGTGGGAAAATACACAAAATACAGAGGAAGTCAAATATGAAAATTAATTTTTAAGAAATAAACAAATGATGTGATGTGCTGAATGAGGAATGAGAGCAGATATGTAGTGATCAGGAGGCAAACATGGGGGCAGACTCCCCTCATCACAACGCAAATCCCCTTTATTCTGATGAAAAGACTTTAAAACTCACTCCTCCAAAAGAAGTTCTACAAACAAAGAACTAGGTGGGCCAGGAGATAAGCCTGCAAAGACCATTGCCAGGTACCATTTGTGGAAGGGAAGAATGATGCCATTAGCATGTCATTGATAACAGACTGATCCCATCCCCATTTGCCCATTGTTCACGCCAGTCCCTCAGCCCTGAAGCCAAGGTGTGAAGGACCACAGACTGGTGGCCAGGTGGCTTGTGGCCATAAAGGATGGATTTTCATTGACCATTTATTTATGGACACATAAAACACTTACACGTTTTGCATGAGGCGTTCTTACATAGCCTAAATATTTATAAGGCATTTACAATAACAGTGGTTTATAAATAGTCTAATATTAAAAATAACTTTTAAAATACATGTTCAGAGTGCAGACCAATTTTCCTCTTTTTTTCCTGTTTCTTTTTTTTTCTTTCTTTTTTTTACAAATTCACTTTTAAATTGGTTCTTTTTTGTCAAAGCAAAATTTTCTATAATGATGCTAATTTAAGACTGTCTTATGAATTATATTTTTAAGGATTATTTTATTATCTGATATGTTATGTGAACTCTCTCTCTCCAGCAGATGGCGCCAATATGAACGCACACACACACACACACACACACACACACACACGTTGTGTTCTCATGTTTTATGGGGACTTTCCATAGACATAATGATTTTAATACTGTACAGACTGTATATTCTATTCCCTTACACTAACCCTATCCCTAAACCTCCCCATCACAGGAAACATTCTGCATTTTTACATTTTCAAACAACATCACTTAGTATGATTTATCAGCTGATTTCTTCATGGGGACCAAAAAATGTCCCCATAACGCAGGGTTTACCAGGCCACACATACACACACACACACACACACACACACACACACACTCCAAAACAGACTCACGCACACACACACACACACACACACACACACACTCATTAAATATATATTACATTTGTGTTGTTGGACAAAATCAGACTTTCATATAGTTGGATACACCAATGTTTCACCGAGCTATTAGGCATCTATCTGCACATAGTTCATTCATATAATTTGTGCACTTAATTTATCAGGGGAAAAAAAAAAAAGCTTATTATATTATAATTTGGTGAAGGGCACATTGAAAAGTCTATTAAAAAGTCTATCCATGTGCAACATGAAAAATTAGGTCTATAATATATTGAGAAAACTGTTTGCATTCATCACCAGAGTCTAGAACCTAAATTCATTTATTTCCATCCATAGGTGCATAATTATTTTTTGATCAAGACGTTATATTGTCAATGCAAGAGTCCAGCACTCTGTAAAGTCTCCTCAAGCACATCCCAAAGACTTTCAATGAGTTTAAGGTCTGGACTCAGAGGTGAAGATGATCCTTCATGTTCCTCACAACCTTTCTTTCACAGTTTGAGCCTGATGAATCTTGACATTGTCATCCTGGAATATGGCCACAATGCTTCTCCCTACATGGTTAAGAAATTAAAAGCTACAAACTCCATTAATTCGGGTTAACTGTTGCCAAATATACAGTATAGCATGCTAGAAACAATAATGCAATAATGATCCAATCATTTGCCTATTTTAATCCAAACAGTGACTTTATTTATGTATTTGGCTGGGTAGAGTACTTTTGCAGTGAAATCAAAGTTATATTTATTTATAGTATTTGTTTCTATTATTACAAGAAGATGATGGAGGTTGTAGTTTCTTAAATGATGGTTGTTTTATTGTGGACGTTTGATAGGAGTGTGTCTGGACAAGTTAGGGTGTGTAAGAGTTTGGATTCATTATAGTTATGAGTCAGTCACTGATCATTTATGAGTGGACACAATTGGATGAAAAAACAAAAGAGGAACAAGCCAAAGCAAAAGGGATCTTTTGGTTATTAGTTTAATCCAGCAACTGCAGTGAGAGAACAGAGAAGAACAAAAACAGAGTGCGTCTTTAAATACAGGATTAAATACAGTATTTTTACTGTATAAACAATTATGATCAATAAGCTATGAAAAATGTGTGTTTTTACATTGCTTTAACTCATCATCTAAATTTTAAGTCTGTTTAATGTAATTTAAGTTGAAATGACTTAAAACATCCAAGTTGATTGTCCTTAAAAATTTAAGGCTGTAACTTTTTTATTTCTTCCAGTGTTTCCATTACATTAGCTGGGAAACAGTGTCATTGATCTCCAGGATGGACATGATGCATGTTGATGTTATATTTTTTCATGGTTTTTAACATTTGTCATCACAATCTATGAACCGTATTTTCTCACATTACATGGAATCAAGGTTCAGTAGCAGTTTTCCAAGAGTGAGAATAAAATCACAATTTACAGTAAGTAAGGATGTACTGAAGAATAGATTTCCCTAGAAAGTGAATAATGAAATATAATTTTCCATGCAGCCGTGCTTTAGACAACCCACACTGAGTCACTTTTCACATCGATCCTGTTTATTGCAAATATTTTTGTTTTAAAAATAATATCCATTAAAACTGCACTCAGACCCACTCATATCCCACCACAACTCACGTAATGTCCCTGTCGAGACGTTCATAAAGCGTCTTTACCCTGATAAACCTGACAGGAAACCTGATCATGACGCTACCATCGACTGGAAAGGATTTCATGCTAAATGGAAATATTTGTCAGATAGAAGAAAGATCATCTGAAATATCATTGATCCCATGAATTAAAAAGTATCTCACAATTTAGACACAATTTTCTCATGAGAACCAGAAAAAAATAGTTTTGTGATCGTAGTATTTTTCATGTCATTACATTGTTTAGGTCCCTGCTGATACTGATACAACTCTCATAATTTAAAAACAATTCTACTTATATATTCTATACTTATATATATGTATATATATATATATATATATATATATATATATATATATATATATATATATATATATATAAGTATAATTGTTTTAAAAATATGAGAGTTGTATCAGTATCAGTAGGTACGTTCTTAAACCACTGCAAACGTTCAGTTAAAATGGGCCAATATAAAAAAAGAACAACACAGTTCTGCTGAAATCACCTGAATTTATTTATTAACAGTAAATCGACTTTAGTGTGCAATAGCAACACCATGGGTGCATTTCAGTCAATAGAAAGTTGAACAAATATTTCCTATATAATGCAATTAAATGGTGACTAAAGGGTTAAACAAACACACGTTTGTACACGCATCTGTATGAGCGCAGGATGCTGATTCAGGAGGTGTCACTGACGCATTTCAAAATAACTTAGGACACAGATCAATTGATAAGATACGGAGAGGGCGAAGAGAAACTCCACCTCTCCATGCTTAGAGATAGAGAGAGAGAGAGAGAGAGAGAGAGAGAGAGAGAGAGAGAGAGAGAGAGAGAGAGAGAGAGAGAGACTGATAACAACACGCTGAGACATGAGGCTGCTGAGAATGTAAAAAGAGTCTGAGAACTATGTTGACTATCGAGAGAATCAGGAAACACTGAATCACCTTTGGAGGAACTAAGAAAAAAAGAAAGAACAGGGAACGAATAAACTCAGCTTTCTCTTATCTGTGTTTCAGCCACTGGAAGTCCTGGACGGTAAGAGTTGTTTCATGTCGTATCTGTGTCGGTCATTCTGTTTGAAGTTCACCGTTAATTATTAAAAATCATTATAGCGACAGAGATGTTGAGAGAGCTGGTCAATTAGCCTCAATTACTAATTACTAATATTTTAATGCATAATATCAATGCACATGTCTGCCTTTAACCGGTGCTTTAACCAAAGCATTCAATGTAAACATAGTGACAGTATGTGTTTTCTCTGGGAATCAAACCTATATCTTGACGTTGCTAGCACCTCCGACCATCTGAACTGCAGAAATCATTCTTATAGCAGGTTAAGTGAACTTTATTAATTTATATTGATCGACTTTTTGAATGTTCTACAGAAGACATGCAAATGTTCAGTATTTACATTCATTTGGAAATAAAATAAAATGTATGGAGCAAGAATTAAATTGGATTTGAGTCAAATGCTCGTAGATCGGTCATTTTTCCTCTCGTTATGTATTGAATATTTTTTTGTCTTTTATCTGAATACTATAATTGAAAGCTTACTGATTACATTATGAAACAACTACAATTGAATTAAATACAACTACAATGTCCAAAATGTCCCATCTTTCCAAGCTCAACAAGGGGGCGTTGAAACTGCTCAACCCACAATGAAGTTTCTCAACTCTGGTCCTTACAGACTTTATCTTCAACCCTAATCAAACTCCTGAACAAGCCAAGCAAGGTCTTCAGGATCACAAAAAAAACAAAAAAAAAAGAAATCACAGGCAGGGAGTTTGATCAGGTTTGGAGATAAACACTGCAGGACTGTGACCTTCAGGGGCCCGAGTTAAAAGCCCTGAAGCGTGTGCCGTTATTCAGTGTGTTGATGTGATTTCCAATGAATAAGGAATACAGGGCGGGACAATTTGTGTGGGTGTGGGTGTGTGTGTGTGTGTGTGTGTGTGTGTGTGTGTGTGTGTGTGGGTGTGGGTGTGTGTGTGGGGTGTGGGGAGTGAAGAGGGGGGGGGGATTTCACTAGAAAAGTGCAGACACAAACAGAGTGATACCAAAAGTGAAAAGTTTCGAAGGTAAAGGTATTAATTTACACACAACAGAAGACAATGGCTTGTCCTCATTCACTTTTGTATTATCAGACGTGTAGGCCTGTATGTGTGTGTGGAGTCTAACACACGTTTGTACAAGCATCTGTATGAGCGCAGGATGCTGATTCAGGAGGTGTGTCATTGACATCTATATCTTGAAATATATTAGGACGCAGATCGAACAGCTCTTCCTCTTTTATAAAATAGCCATCAGTGTTTAGTTTGTATCACAGCGAGAGCTGTTGAGCTCGATAAAGCTGCAGTTTCCTCCTAATCTCGAACCGTTCCTCCCCCTAATCTCCTCCATATCGCTTTATAATACAGCATTGTGTGCAGACTTCATTGATCATATGATCTGTGTGTCGTGTCTCTGGACTGGAGCTGTGGCGGCTCACGTGACACAACGTGAAACCAGACTTCATTCGCTCCAATGGAAAGCACATTTACACTGTCTGAATCGTTCCCTGCCCCCTATATAGTGCACTATGTGCATGTAGAAAATAGTAAATGTGTGAACATGTGACTGAGTGCAGGAGGGGCGGAGCTTCAGATTCTAGAGAGCATTTGATTGGACAGAAAATCTGATGAGAAGCTGAATGGCAGAGTGATGTCATCAAAACCATTAATCCATGTTGGCGGAAGTGAGAGAGTAAGTTTTGAATGCTTATATCTTCTAAATGTGAATTTTGTCATTGTTTTGGGGCAAACTAGCTTTTTTTAAAGAAAAAAATAACTTTTGATTTTATGAGGACTTCAAAGTTGGCATGAAACAGTTGCAATAGTGAACTGATAGTGAAAAGCTTCTGAGACAAGACACATGTAAGAATGCAAAGAAATCATATTTCCACAATTTGACTTCATTGTGAATTTCAACCCTGACCGACAGCCAGTGGCCAGCTCGTCTATGATTAAGGCTTGGTGGTATTTCCTGTGCAAATACATTTACACTCCCTGTGTGCTGCAATAAAAAGCCTGTAAACGCGATTAATGATATGCCATTATCATAGCTGTACTGAAATGCATCACTCTATAAACAGTGATAATTAAGTTAATTAGTTAAACATAATAAAAGTAGCACTAACCAGTATAGATCTGCAGAATGCGAGTCGTATGCATGACAAAATATGCATGCATGCATGAACAAATACAATGCTACTATTTTGGAAATGCATCACGTCACTTTTTGAAATAACTTACAAATACCAGTCCATAAATCTGGATCATGATACGTCCATCACTGAATGCTCCAGGTGTCTCTGTGCATCACTGCCACGGTATGCAACCTGTGCTATATTTGGACAGTAGACAAAGATGTCAATGTTGTTGTTTTAGAGCGATCTCTATCAGCAAACTGGGACAAAGTGTGGCTCATGCCCGCTCACATCTCACATATATTATCAGGTTTTTTTCTGTGCACGTCACTTGAATATTGTCATAAAGCGTGTTACGACGTGCTACTTCCTTTTCAGTGCTTTGCAGTACAACATCTTCTTGATTTGGAAACAAGAATAATATACAGTGTAATTATTCTTGTAAAAGCTGAAAATGCAGTTTTGCACAAAGCCGCAGATGCATGGGTAACACTTTAGAATACGGTTCCTCCGTTAATGAATAACTACACAGGAACAAATGAGTAACACAATATTATGAATCTAGTAACTACTATTAACTAACAAGAAACTCTTAACAAATAAGTAATAGCACACACATGAAAGTGGTAGTTCACTATTAACTAATCAATAACTACTATTTTTTTATGCTTCCCAGATAACTACTGAAAAAGTTTCATAATTCATGCAAAACTAATCAATAACTAATGCAGGACAAATGACTAGACATACGACTCAAGTGTTACATACTTCTAAAGGAATTACTAAATATTTGGATCCGTATTCTAAAGTGAAGATCATGGTAACTAACTAGTAATGACTCAAGTGTTACTACATACTTACATACTTACATACACTACATACACTACAACACTACATACAAGTGTTACTCCATACATTACTAGTTAGTTACCATGATCTTCACTTTAGAATACGGATCAAAATATTTAGTAATTCCTTTAGAAGTATGTAGTAACACTTGAGTCAGTACTAGCTAGTTACCATGATTCTTACAGTAGTTACTAGTGAAAAGCCAATCCTAAAGTGTAGAATTTTCACAAGTGCGAGTCCAGAGGAATGCCAGAAAATTGGCCACAGGACGAGTACGGTCGTGACAACTGCATTAAAAAATCCATTTCTTTAAAATGATTCAGTTGATAAATAGTTCTCTAGGAGATAGCATAGGCTGATTATTAAAAGTTTTCCCAAATCAGTCTGCTATGCTATAACATAATGAAAAAAATCTTGTGTTGTTTACAGTTAGTCATTTGTCCTGCATTAGTTATTGATTAGTTTTGCATGAATTATGAAACTTTTTCAGTAGTTATCTGGGAAGCATAAAATAAATAGTAGTTATTGATTAGTTAATAGTGAACTACCACTTTCATGTGTGTGCTATTACTTACTAATTCGTTAATCAGAGTTTCTTGTTAGTTAATAGTAGTTACTAGATTCTTAATCTTGTGTTACTCATTTGTTCCTGTGTAGTTATTCATTAACCGTATTGTAAAGTGTTACCCATGCATGTTTATTGTGTTGTTGAGAAGATGCTGTGATTTGATTCAGAATCAGATCTGTGTACACGTGTAGTCAGCCGCTCAGTTCTCGATCCCGTTCTCACCAAAGGGTGTGTTTGTGTTTATACTGGGTGTGAGAGGATTTTCACGTCTGTTGGAGGTGAATGTCTCAGAAAATGTCAAATCTCCGAGACATCTCCTAGACAAACTCAGCAAAGACTGGCCACGTTCAAACGGCAATGTCAGAAAGTCAATCCAAGCGTGCTGAACTTCACTTGAGCAAATCTCACCTTTCTTCCTTCTTATCCCAGTTTTGTGCGACTTTGGTTTTGGTGGAATAAGGAAATAATTGTGAAAGATTTCTGGAGTATATTTACACTAGCTGTGTCATGCCTGGTCTCGCAGGAAACAGTTACAGTTGAAAAATATTTCCAGTAATTCCAACTTCTGGCTCACTTTCACATGAACCCCTGACTACAAAGAAATGGCTTGTGCCTATGGTTTTGCAATACTGATTTATTACATTTAATTCACTGAGTAGCACAAAACACATCATTTTCAGACTTTTATCTGCAACAAATGAAATTGTTTTTGTTCAGCTTATACCCAACGGACCCATCAACACTAGTAGAAAACAGTGTAACAATTTGTACATTCATTTATTTGTTAGTCAAATCTACTTTTTAAAATAACTTTTTATAGGCAACATTTAGACGCTTGTGTGTCTTAGTCACTCTTACATTTGGCTTTTGCACTGACATTTTTTTCCCAGTCTTTGTATGATAATGATTCACCCCTTTTGCTCTTTTTTTAATTGGTTAACCGGAGTGTTACATGCCCAGTGCCCTATAATTAGACGATACATTACCTTAACACAATAGCGCACTCACAAATCAAAATTGTGTCTCAGTCACCCTCATGATGTTGTTCCAGACATGGTTTTCATTCTTCAACACAAAATACATGATCTTTATCAAGCTGTTGTTTCCCACACTACAAAACCAGCAGTGAAGCTCCTGAAAAGTGAAAATGCCAACAAAAAAAAAAACTGTGGTTTTCAATCCTGGTGCTTCTTATCAAGCAAGTTAAGGAAGTTCTCGCCTAATTAACTGATGAACCAAATCAGGTGTTAAACAATGAAGACCTAAATATGCAGTGCTGGGCCATCTGAATTGAAAACCACAATAAACTATTATTAGGGGCTGCTTACACGACACCGTTTCAACTAAAAAGATAAAACTTTTTATGCGTTTTGGCCGTTTGTTTACACGACAACAGCGTTTTGGGCGCGTGAAAACGCAAACTTTTGAAAAAGGTTTTCAAAGTGCACGTTTTTGAGAACGGTCTCCATGTAAACAACAAAAACTGAATCTCTGAAGACGATGACGTCATGCTCATGCGTATTACGTGTTCAGTCTATAGTGTTTCATCGCCATCTACTGGCCTGGCAGCAGAATACAGCGCTTGTAGTTTGTAGTCTCCAGAAGGTTTCAGGATCTCAGAGACTTTGCTATGGTAAAAAATTCAGAAGTTTGGTTTCACACTTAATTCTTCACCTTAATTCCTATTTTTTTTTTTTTTTTTAACAGTTAACATGTGTCTTTTCTTCTTGGCCTGTTTTTGTATGACCCTGCTGAACCAAAGAGTGTTTTCCTGTCCACTGGTCATGCCGTAATTTAAAACATTTCTAGTACTGCATAAGTATTGCATCATTCTCATGAGCATTAAATCAGTTTTGACTTTTCAGTGTGAGTTTAATCTCTATTTTGGCCCATTTTACCTGTAAAATTAAACCAGCTTAATATGCACACCTGAATGTAATGCATTTTTTCACTTCCAGCCTTCCTTAACAATTATATATCACTTATAAATTATTTTAAAAAATAGTAGTTGGTTTGGAATAGGTAAAATGTGCTATAAAAATGTGATCAGAATATCAACTTTCATACTAATTATGGACACAATGTATATTTAAATATTTTTGGTTGATATAATGCAGTCATTTAAGGGATAGTGCGGTCTGCCGGAAGCTAGTTATGATAGTCGATTAAAGTTTTAAATATACACGAACGCATCGCTTCAGAAGGCCTTTATTAACCCCCCAGAGCCGTTTCGAGCACTTTTATCTCGGATGGGTGCGCTTTGATGGACTTCCAAAGACATACACACATTCACTCCCATTATAAAGCTCGGAAGAGCCAGGATATTTTGAAATATAACTCAGATTGTGTTCATACACATATGATGGCTTCAGGGTGAGTAAATCATGGGCTAATTTAAACTATCCCTTCAAAACAGACTTGTTGATCTGCCTTATCAATCTCTCTTTCAATGCTAAATAGTTTTGTGCAAACACCTACAATTGCTGAAAGAGAAATGACTGACAAAAGTCAAGAATCAAGAGCCCAACTAAAGCAAACACAGATCACCAGAATGGAGACCTCAAACCAGACATCTAAACCTCTGTTAATTCTCAATAAGAATAGAGCATTATTCTGTAGATGTCTGGCAGAAATAAAGTCAGTCTGGTTAGTAATAAGAGAAGCTGGTAATGCTGTTAGTGGAGTTGTTTAATCCTCTGCTGAGATCCTCACAGATTTAATGTCTTCTTTTATCTTCAGTGGATTTCATCTAACGCTGCGGCTGAAAGTCAGCTGTAGTTTCTGTTCTTGTAGTTTCTCTTTCCTTCAGTGATTCTGCTTGTTAACAGCAGGTGTTTGAATGTTTCAGGAACCACATATTAACCTTCAAATAATGTTCTATTAACATTAAGGAAACTGTGCATTTTTATGTTCTTGGAATGTTACAAATCAATGTTCCTAGAATGTTGAGTTTTTGATAAAAAATCAACTTGAAAGAATGTTTCAGAAACATCATAATAACCTTTTAAACAACGTTCCTCTAAATTTAAGAAAACTACTCTTTTTAACGTTTCCATAACCAAAACATTTTGTTTGGAAAACGTTCTTGGAACAACAATTTGTTAAAAAAAACTGATTGTGATGTTCCATATTTGAATGTGTATACAAAAAAAAAAAAAAAATGTTTTACATAAAAGCATTATGACGTTTTTTTTAACAATCACCTTTTGTGTTTCTCAGAAGTAAGTCGTGCAGGTTTAAAGCAACATGAGAGTGAGTAACAGATGAAAGCTTTCATTTCTAAATGAACTGTCGCTTTGATGATTCAAATCTTTGTCCTCTTTAAGACTCTTGCCTTGAGAATGTTCCCTGACCTCTTATCAGCCAATCTGACCACAGAAGCTTTGCAGCATTAATGCTATAGTAGACAACTCATCACTGAACAAACGCCTTGATGACAAACTACACACATAAAGGTCAGGGGGAAATAAAGACTGCTTACACAAGCATCATTTCTTAAACTCAAGGCAAAAAAAAAGAAAGAAAAAAGGCAAAGTTCCCCAGAAATAACAGAAATGGGTTCTGATGCAGGACAGTGATGGAAATCTCGACTGTGGTCTGCTGCAGAGATAAGGTTGGCCATGTGAATGTAATCTCTACAGAGATTCACAACTCTAAAAAGACCTGAATCTGTTTCTCGTGATCTTTAAGGCCTTTTGTCTTGCAGACTTCAGTTCTGTTAAAAAAAACTGTGAAACAGAGCCAACATGCATCAAGTCTGTATTATTATTATTTAATGGAACATTTGAAGTGCATATGCTAAAGCATCAAGTCCTTCTTCAGTAGTTCTAGAAAAAGCAAAAGCATCCTAGAATGAATTCTTAGACAGAGAAGAAGTTTCCAGTTGTTAAACACGTTTTAGTCACCACTTCATTCCCTTCCGTGTTATTTCATCATTTTGATGACTTTACTGTTGCTATTAATGTTGTGCAAAACTTTTTGCCATTTTGTAGGCAAGGCAAGTTTGTTTTTATAGCACATTTTATGGCACACTTTTATGTCAAAGTGCTTTACAGAAAAAATATATAAAAAAATAGCACTCATAAAGGTTTCATGAGAATATAAAAATAGTTTTAAATTTTTTGTTGATCAGAACAACTTTAAAGAAGTATTTTGGATTATATTGAAAATGCTGAAAATTATTTGCTGTAGAATCACAGTATTGCCGTAATCAACAAGGTAGACATAACTCTCTAAATGAGATTTGTGATTCAAATCAAACTATGAGTGTCAAAACATAACCAACACCACCTGATCTGAGAATTACAGCTCAGATACAACAGCCAAACAAAATCTAAAGTTAAAGATTCAAGTTGGGTTTGCCCAACTAAAGCAAACACTGATCTCCATAATGGTGACTTAAAATTAATTTTAGGATAATTGAACTTAATTAACTTAATTGTTTTGGACAAAATTAAGACTATTAACCTTATTCAACTAAACTGCATTGGATTAATCTTATGTAATTAACTTAAGTTAATTGAAATAAATAATGTTACATAAATCCAACATAACCTAGTTACATGGGACCTGTTGACATAAAAAAGTTAATTAAAGCAAACACAGCATTTTTTATGTGCATACAATTCCCATGATGCTATGGGAATCAGAGTTATTTACTGTAAAGAGAAATAGCAGTATAATACTGGGTGATTTAAAGTACATAACTGTAGAAATTACAGAAAAAGTCTAACCGTGTAGTTATAATTTTCTCCCTGAAATTATCGATCTTATAAGTGAAGAAGTTCATGAAGTCATTACGGTTGTGCTGCTTGGAAACTTCTGTGCTTGAAGCTTTCTTTTTCGTTAGTTTAGCCACAGTTTCAAATAAATACCTAGATTATGTTTATTTTCTTCTAATAGGGTTGAAAAATAAGCAGATCTAGCAGCTTTTAAAGCCTCTCTGTAAGCAATCGAGCTCTCTTTCCATGAAATCCGAAATACCTCTAGTTTTGTTTTCTTCCAGTTGCGCTCCATTTTTCTGGCTGCTCTCTTAAGGGCATGAGTGTGTGTGTGTGTGTGTGTGTGTGTGTGTGTGTGTGTGTGTGTGTGTGTGTGTGTGTGTGTGTGTGTGTGTGTGTGTGTGTGTGTGTGTTTGTGTGTGTGTGTGTGTGTGTGTGTGTGTGTGTGTTTGTGTGTGTGTTTATGTGTGTGTGTGTCTGTGTGTGTGTGTGTGTGTGTGTGTGTGTGTGTGTGTGTGTGTGTGTGTGTGAGTGTGCTCGTTGTACCACGACGTTGGACTATTTTCTTTAATCCTCTTTAAGCGCAACGGAGCAACTGCGTCTAAAGTGCTGGAAAAGAGAGAGTTAAAAGTTTCTGTTGCAATATCGAGTTCTTCTAAGCTATCCGGGATGCTGAGATGATGAAACTGATTAGGAAGATTATTGATAAAGCAATCTTTAGTGGCAGAAGTTATAGGTCTAACATATTTATAACACGGAGTCGGCTTTGCAGCCTTGGCTAAATGTAATTTACATGAGACTAGATAATGGTCTGAGATGTCATCGCTCTGCTGCAGAATTTCAACGGCATCAACATCTATTCCATGTGATAATATTAGATCTAGAGTATGATTACGACAATGAGTGGGTCCTGACACGTGTTGTCTAACTCCAATTGAGTTTACAATGTCTTTAAGTGCCAATCCCAATGCATCTTTTTCATTATCTACATGTATATTAAAATCACCAACAATTAGTACTTTATCGTTAGCCAATACTAATTCTGATAGAAAGTCCGCAAATTCTTTGATAAAATCTTTATGGTGCCCTGGTGGCCTGAATACAGTAGCCAGCAGAAATCTCAAACGTGATTTATCGTTTACACTATATATTTTTACATTAAGCACCAACACTTCAAAAGAGGTATATTTAAAAATAGATTTCTTAGTGGTTTTGAAAATATTACTATAAATTACAGCAACACCTCCCCCTTTGCGTTTTAGACGAGGTTCATGTTTATAACAGTAATCTTGTGGGGTTGACTCATTTAAAGTAATGTAATCGTTTGGTTTTAGCCAGGTTTCTGTCAAACACAGCACATCTAGATTATAATCTGAAATCATATCATTAACTATGAGCGATTTTGAAGTAAGGGATCGAATATTCAGCAACCCAAGCTTTATCATTTGTTCATCTGTATTATATCTGTTTTTTATTTGTTGAACATCACTTAAATATTTAACCTTAGATGGGTTTGGACGTTTTTTTCTATTTCCTAATTCGAGGAACAGACACAGTCTCTATATGATGATATCTAGGTGAAAGAGGCTCTATTGGATGGGGTTTATCTGATAAGCACAATTTATACCGGCCCCTTTGTGTGTGTGTGTGTGTGTGTGTGTGTGTGTGTGTGTGTGTGTGTGTGTGTGTGTGTGTGTGTGTGTGTGTGTATGTTTTTACCTCTAAACTACTAAACATTTGAGCTGTCCATTACAAGTACATTTTTCCCCTATATCATTCTACATGAACTTCTGCCATTTGTATTGAAATATTTTTTTTATATGTATCTCTTGTAATAATAAAAAATGTGTATTATTACATGTGTGTGTGTTTTTACTAGCATGATTTCCAAAGTCATTAGCAAGTATTTGAACACTGTTTTCTTGTACAGTTGATTTAATGTTCAAGCAAGGCCTCTGAAACTATATTTCGCCAAAAATGTGTTTGCTTTAGAACAATTCAGAAGAATCACTCACGTTATGAGCAACTTCACTGCTGACATCCTGAAATCAAATCGGAATGTGTTTTTAAAAGCTGCTCTCAATATCATAGTGGTTATGTGGATGATGTCAAAGATATTGCAGAGTTTGAAAAGTTTTTGAGATGATGCTTGAATGCCAGACAGAAACATAGTGTCAGCCCAGATCCGGCCCACATCTGGCACGCGTCACATGTATCATATGTGGCCTGGATCTGGGCCGACAATGTTGGCTGGTAACGTGTAGATTCACCTTCTAGTAAAAACAACAACAACAAAAAAACTCAATCAGCACAAACATTTCACAAATCATTTCCTGTATGAACTTCCTGTAGTGATGAACACACGGGTTGTGGCCGTATAACTGGGTCTACTCTCACGCTGTAGACTTGAGCTGGCACAGTTTTCATTGTCAGATTCACTCGGCCTTTGTATTTTTCTAAGCTTTTCCTTCCCTGCTCTCTTTCCTCTCCCCGAGGGCCTCTAATGGACCTGCAGTTTATCTGTGTTCTGGTCATCTGTGTTCCTGCACTCAGTGTACCGCACTGCTTACTGTCAGATTGAATTTGGTCGATGCGCTCGGAGATCTGGTGTGATGAGATAATGATCACGTTATGCAGACTCCTGTTATCACTTCAGCTAAACTTTGTGTTTGTACTGCACCAGGGAGCCTGTCAGCGTCTGCCGTGTGCTAATGCGTTCACTAATGTACAGTAAAGTGGCTCTGTGGAGAGGAGGTCTGCTTTTTTGCCGGCCGCCATTGTTATCTAATGACCACAGACGTCATTCATGGTGGCTCACACCCTCTTTATAAGCGTCTAATATCTAAAGCATCGCCAATATGCAAATACATGTGTTTGCTCAGGGTGCTTGCCAACTTACTTAAAGTCAGTATAATGTCTGTTGGGGACCAACAAAATAAATTGTTGGCAAATATTAAGCAGAGAGTCTACTCATCCTCTAATTACAGTTAGTTGACATGTAGCTGCAAAGTTACACAGTAAAATGTCTAAAGTGGACTATCAAAATAAAGGGATACCAAAAAAAAAAAATTCTACATAATAAATGCCTAGACATTGATTTTTAATGATTCTGCATGAACCTTTCATGACAGACCAACCATGAACTCTGAGGTTATTAATTAATGTTGTTTTATTCTTCTCTTAATTCTATTTTCAACTTTAATTTTGTAAAAATTCACTGAAATAACCAAAAGCAGTCTCATTTCTATATTTTTGTATATTGTGCAGGAAATTTAAAATGCAGATTTTATTGAAAACCAATGACGGAAACTTTCTGACTAGTGTACAGTTTTGTAATCAGTAATATCATATCATGTGAAATTTTTCACTATTAATCCTTCATTCCTACACAAAACACAAAGAAGGCCTATACCTTTGTCTTTTTTACTGATGTTATCATATTTTCAACATTTATAATGTATTGATTCACCTCAGAGATGGTTGATTAGTTTAATGGCTTAGATCTTATTTATTGAAATGAAAGGGAAAGCAGAATCAATACTGCTGAAAAGTGTCATTGCTCAGCTATGCTTTTATCTACTGACTTGCAAAACCATAGATTGAGCGGAAGTCATTATCAAATGAAATTAAACATGTTAGAAGTTCATTTGATATCAGTTGATCAGTAAAATGATGCTTCATCAAATAACTGTGATGAGAGAAAAAATCAGAAAAACAACTGTAAAAATTGTAATTTGGACATTGAAAGTAATGTACTATCTGGATCACCTCAAGTTCGCAACCTTGATGTAATTTTTGATTCTCACTTAACATTTGAAGCACATCAAAATCTGCATTTTTCCATCAAAGGAATATTGCGAGGATCAGGCCTTTTCTTTCATTAGCTGATGCTGAAAGGCTTGTCCATGCACTTGTGACCTCTAGGCTTGATTATTGTAATGCCCTTTATCTCGGCCTACCTGCAAAGTCTATCAAGCGACTGCAACACACGTGTTCTTACACATACTCCTTTTCGTCAGCATATCTCCGGTGTACTTAGGAACCTGCATTAGCTTCCGGTCCATGCCCGTAAAATCTTATTCTAGCATATAAAGCTGTAGATGGAACTGCACCGTCATATATATGTGATTTAATTACGCTACCGGTACGATGGGTGAAAGAGCTTTCTCTGTGGCAGCCCCCAGGTTGTGGAATGCACTTCCTCTACTCGTTTTTTTGTTTTGTTTATTTTTTACTAAAATGACATATAAAAAAGAAAATCAATTCTAATCAAGATATGAGTGGAAAAAATTCAACAAATTTACAAATGAAGCAAGGTTTTTCATAACTATTGACTTTTATTTATTTGAACTTCATTAGAAATTTAACCCATTCAGGTCAGTTTACACAACACAAGCTGAACACACACAGTAGCCATGTCAGTCTAGATGACACATCAGCCCCATTGAACACATGTACAAACTGTATAATCTGCCCCCTACACTAACCCCACCCCTAAACCTACCAATCACAGAAAACGTTGGCATTTTTTTGAATTACAAAAAACACCATGTGATATGTTTTTTTAATTGTTAGGAATGCTACAACATTAACGAGTTTTAAGAAACAGTTAAAACCCATCTTTTCAAGATGGTGTTTGTGTCTTAATTGGTGACACTGGATGCATATTGTATTATATCTCTTGTTGCTTTTTTATGTATTTTTAATGTATTTACTTTTGTACTGTACTTGTAGTGCTTTGGGTACAAGAAAAGCGCATTATAAATAAAATATATTATTATTATTATTATAACTGTGTGCTATTGAAATTAAACTGTTTTAAAGATTTTGGGGCATTTCTAATTGATTGCGCAATTTTGAAACTTGTAATATGATTAAAATGCGTATTACTTTTGACCACAAGGTGGTGCTGTTACCAAATTGATGTTGTGAGGTCAGTGTGAGAAGACAATAGATGCGTTCATTACCCTTTAAATTGCACAAATTGAAATTGCGAATTGAAAATACGCCCCATGGAAAACGTAAATTTCGCAAAAACTCCCATTTATCGCAAAAAAGTTTTTACGGTCGCATGAGGCGGTTTTTCAGCCAATTCGAAAAAGGAATATTTTGTAAATCTGCAATGGAAACAGTTTTTTTTTCACATTTACAGGTCACCTGGCGTACGAAAAAAGTCGATCATTCTTTAAAGAACACATGGTATGTTTGGACAGAAAACGAGAAGGAGCTTTTTATTAAACTCATAAAAGTATTACGGGAATACTAGATTCTAAACAACAAAGAAATGCCACGATTGATAAAGACCTTGAAGTAGATATGAGGGAGAAACACCCAGAAACACCTCATACCTGCCCTGGCAACTATAAGGGTCTTTCCTTGCCATTAATGCTGGGATACACGCCTACGTCTCCTTCAATTCAAATAATGGCTTGTGCGGTGTCTGCAATGTACGTAAACCATTCGTTGCCATTATTTTTGGAATCACTTATTGCGAGAGGAAAAAGTTAAGTTTTAGTCATATAACATCAGTTGATAGAAATGATTTTGTGAAACTACATTTCGCAGTAATTAATTTATCGACATTTAAAAAATATCGCAAAAGTTTTGCGCAAATCTGTAGTGGAAACACAGCTAATGACACATACAAAGTTTGGTGTCAATATGCCAAAAACTGTTGCAGAGTTAAGCCTCAGAATCAGCTTGGCACTATGCCATCAAATTTGTTGAGGCTTTTTTTTTTTGAGAATGGTTTAGTCAATCAAAACACGTTTAAAATAATTTTGCCGGCATGGTCTGAAGATGATCTGAGACGATTATGGAGAAAATCGGACCCAAAGGTCTGGAGGAAAGAGAGGTTTTCAAAGAAATTCAAAACGGCGGACAGCAAGTTCGTATGCAATATGGCATAGTTGGTCCTCGATATCACTCAATGAATCTATAAAGACCAGTTTCATTAAAATAGGCTAAATTGATCAAAAGCTATTAGCATTTTTTTTCATAGTAAATTTTGAGCCTGGGTTCTCCCAACGTTTTTTTTTTTTTTTTTTTTTTTTCTCCATTAGGTCACCTGATGGAGTTTTAGGACACCAGTGGGTCACTTGATGGAGTTTTAGGACACCAGTAGGTCACTTGATGGAGTTTTAGGACACCAGTGGGTCACTTGATGGAGTTTTAGGACACCAGTAGGTCACTTGATGGAGTTTTTCTCGGTTCCTTGCCACTGTTGCCTTTTGCTTGCTCAGTTGGGGATATTCAAATTAATTAACCAAGCATTAATACCATTGATCAGCCCTACCAAACGTGGATGTTTTTCCATTAAGAAACAAAGACTTTTATGTTATTTTGATTGATACTGTGAAGCTGCTTTGATACAATCTATATTGTGAAAAGCGCTATATAAATATACTTGACTTGACTTGACTTAATTTTGACTAGAAGGTGTTGCAGATCTCAGTATCTTCAGGGCATGGTCCCGATGACACACACCTAGTTTGTAACAATATGCTAATGCAGTCATAAAATTCAGCCTTTTATGATAAATTTTGTGCATATGAAAGCGCTATATAAATGCCTAATTCTATTCTTCTTCTATAAAATTCAGAATGGCTGATGTGGGAAAAATAGGGATCAGTTAAAATGGTATGCAGCACTGAATTAAAAGATCCATTCAGAAGTTGTGACCAAAAATGATTTTTTATATGTTCTCACCAGTAGGTGGCGCTTTGCTAAAATGCTTCATGTAGCCTCAAGTTATGACCTGTAGCAAAACAAGTCTCGATTCACTAAAGCGGTGCAGAGATGTAGCCTCATGTCCAATTTGGCGTGCTCTTTGTCAAAACCGTTATTCAAGAACGGTAGGGTTTAACGGTTTGGGTTTATTTTTATGCCAGCATGGTCTGAAAATGGTGTGAGCCAATTTTGGTGCAAATCAGACAAACCGTCTAGCACGAGTTACAAATGTAGTGTTTTAGGGAGCTTGGCCCCTGAAAATATTCAAATGGCTATTTACAATTTTAACAATATTTCACTGTTTTTACAGTATTTCTGATCAAATAAATGCAGCATTGGGGATCATAAGAGACTTCTTCTAAAAACATAAACAAAAAATCATAGTGATTTCAAACTTTTGAATGAACTTTTTGTAATGCCACAACCAGTATGTGTGTATAAACAGTGCTTAAAACTTGTTTTACACTTCACACTCCCAGACTTCACTGACGAAATGCTCTCTCTTCACTGACGAAATTTCCTCTTCAGATTGCTGAGATGACTTTAAACCACAGCGAGCTCTTCTCCTCTTCTCTCCAACACATCACTCCGTCCCTAATCCCAGTTGCCATATCACAGAATTCATCCAACACAATCTTGAGCAACAGAGTCGGGGTGATCGCCGGCGCGACCATCCTTGGCATCGTGTTTCTCCTCGGCGTTCCAGGGAACATCTTCATCATCTGGAGTATCCTGGCCCGAGCGCGCCGGCGCTCCGTCACAACCCTCCTGATCCTAAACCTGGCCTTCGCCGACGGCTTCCTCATGCTGCTGACGCCCTTCTTCGTGGTTTATTTGGTCATGCGCAGTTGGATTTTCAGCCTGGCGCTGTGCAAAGTGCTGTTCTACCTCTGCTGCACCAACATGTACGCTTCCATATTTCTGATCACGCTGATGAGTTTGCACAGGCTGGTGGCGATAGTGTGGCCGAAGCGCGTGGCTGCGGTGACGGACCCCAAGGCGCTCACAAGGGTCCTTGTGGGACTCTGGGTTCTCGCTCTGGGACTCTCAGTGCCCGTTTTGGTTTTCAGGACCACGGGAATTAACACCACGGAGCCTGCTGTGTGCGATTGCAATCACACACATCCACAATATGTGAGTCTGTGCTGCTCTAATATTTCAAACCGAAGCATCACACACATATTCAAGACATATTGTGCTTTCCACAAAACTATGAAGCCGCACAACAGTTTTCAACATTGATAATAATCATAAATGTTTCTTGAGCATCAAATCAGCATACTATACTGATTTCTGAAGGATCATGTGATACTGAAAACTGGAGTAATGATGCTGAAAAATCAGCTTTGATCACAGGAATAAATTACACTTTACAATATATTCAAATAGAACACAGTTATTTTAAATTGAAATACAAATTGAAATTTTTTACTGTATTTTTGATCAAATTAATGCAGCCTTGGTGAGAATAAAAGACATTTTAAAACATGTAACATCTAACCCACCCAAAGTTCTGAACAGTAGTGTATATGAGATGACAGGATGAAGAAAAGTCATCTTAAAATATAATTTCTCCTCATGTGAAAATAAACTTGTTTTATAATTATTCATACTACATAAACATTCACAACAGCAAGAATAATAAACACATATAGTGCTGCTGTATTAGTTAAATTGTGACTGCAGTTGCAGTCTTTCGCAAGTATTATTCACCCCACTAAACTTTTTACACATTTTCTAGCTTTACAACCTGGAATTACGAGTTGAAGTTTGATAACATGTTTGAATGTTGTTTTTGTGTAACCTAAAGTTAATTAAGCCTCAAGCAATATCTGCTGGTTGTAAGTATGCATCAGTTCTTGTCGAAGCATCTTTGGCTGCAGCTCAGTGTTCCAGTGTTCTGGGAATGCTATCAGTTCCCTTTCGTAGTCACTCCAAGTTACGTTGGATGACGACGAATGGGGTTTCGCTTAGAACACCTATCGACTTCGAGTATACAAAACGAGCCAATGGCAAAGAAATGTCATGGGTCTGCGGAATTTGCATGACGTAACTCCGCCCCACCTCGTGGCTATAAAAGGAGGACGCCGGCAACATGCAGATATGTTTCCGCTTCGGAGCCAAGAGTATCTCTTCACTCCACAGCCATTTCTGACTTCGCTCTACAAGACGAGCCACTCTCTCCGGTGTTGGTGTGACGGCGATCTGCAGCGAGTTCACATTGCCTGCTGATCTGTGCAGTGATCTGCCAGTGAGTGTGTTTCACCCTGCTCGCTTCAACATCGCAGAGTTTTTTCTCCTCTCACAAAAGAGCTTGCACGCGGCTCGTCTTTTTAAAGACAGCTCGCCCGTGCATTTCTGGTTGCGGCAGATTGGTATCGGACTCTGATGGGCACGAGCGCTGTCTAGTGTGTTTGGGCATTGATCATGCTTGAACAGTGCTCTTGGGTGATTCATGTTCTCTCTGTGGGAACATGATCATCACGTCATTTAGGTCGAGACTCTGTGAACTCGCAAGAGTGAGAGTCCCCTAATCCACCCCCCGATCTTCGGCTGGTGGCCAGGGTGACCTGAGGGTGATGGTCTGGAACAAGGCGCCGACTCTGCGTCCGTGACCCCAGCCCCCCTCTTCAATGACGGTGCCCGCTAGCGATCAGTTGATTCCACGAGTCTACCCTCGGGTGGCCCGTGTGTTTTCATTTGAAGCTACAGAGGATGGTGCTATGTCTGTAGCAGCATCGTTAGGTGGGCTTGATTTTTCTGGAAGTGACGACTCGTCACAGCTGCCACCTTCCGGTGTGCATATGGCTGTGCCTGAGTCTGATCCCGAGATGACGGCCATGCTTTCCCGGGACGATTGGTTTTTGGATAAGGCCGCCGACCCGCGTCCATGGCAAACCCCAATATCTTTCTTCCCGGACGTGCATGAGATCTCAACGTCCTGGAAGACCCCCTTGTCTTCACAGGACCGCTCGTTGGTCTCATCCGCAACGGGGCTACTGCCCATGGGTACACTGGGGTTCCCTCGGTTGAACGCTCTGTTGCAATGTTACTGTGTCCTCAGAGTGCTTCCCGGCGCAATCCTAGGCACCCGCCCGAAGCCTGTAGTTCTTTTCGTCTACACTAATCTGTGGCGAAATCCTATAGTGCCACAGGACAGGCAGCCGCCTCACTGCATCCCATGACCGTTCTGCTGGTCTACCTGACCCAGATGCTCACGGATATGAATGAGGGCGGGACTGACTCGAGGCTCTTCAATGAGCTGCACTCCGCCACTGACCTTGCTCTCCAAGCGACGAAGGTGGCCGTGCGCTCTCGGAGTCAGGTGATGTTCACCATTCTGGGGCTGACCGGTCTGATGTGCAGGATGTCGGGCGGACTCGTCTGCTCGACACCCCCATATCCCAGGTCGGCCTCTACGGCAGTGCGGTTGAGTGCTTCCGCCCAACAGTTCTCAACCGCCCGTGAGCAGATTGAGGTTATTCTGCCCGATGGCCCCGCCGTCCGCTTAGATCCCTCAGTCTGCCAACCCCCGAAGGCGCCCTACCACGGTTCCAACCCCGCCCGTTCACCCGGGCTGGGTTGGAAGACCGTGGGGGGATGCCTCAGCCCTCTCCAGCCCCGCCCCCCGCTAAACGCCGGGTTAAGCGGCACTTTTGAGATGGGCTGCTCAGAGATGGGACTCAGTTCTTTTCAGGAGTTGGTAGCAGGGCCACTCCTTTCTCCGGTGGAGGGCTGGGGAAGAATCCTTATTCAGAAAGAACTGACTCTCTTGTCTCTGAGCATACAAAGTTCACGGACGACACGGTCCGCCGCCCCCGAGCCGTGTACCCCTCGTCCCTCTCTGTCTCAGAGACGGATGACAGTGTGTGCCGTCCCTGGACCGTACCGCTCTCATCCCCCTCTGTCGCCAGACCCCTGGCAGAGCAGGCCCCCGCGGAACGCTGGTCCTTCCCAGCACCTCCTTGGCCAATCCCTCTGAGGAAAAGACCTCCTTTCTTAGAGACGGGGCACCCTGTGGCACCCCCGTCCCGATCTTTGGAACCTCCACGTGTGGCTCCTGGGCGGGACGAGGCAGGTTTGAGTACCCTACCACCAGCGGTGGTGGCTACCATCACTTCCGCTAGAGCGTCGTCCGCGAGACACGCCTATGCGTTGAATTGGAACCCCTTTGTCAGCTGGTGCTCTTCTCGCCGAGAAGACTCCTGGAGGTGTTCGGACGGTGTCGTGCTTTCCTTCCTTCAAGATGGGTTGAGGCGAAGGCTGTCTCCCTCCACCCTCAAAGTTTATGTTGCCGCTATCGCCGCACACCAATGACTTGGTAGAAGGTAAGTCCTTAGGGAAGCACGATCTGATCGTCAGGTTCTTGAGAGGAGCGAGGAGACTGAATCCTCCTCGCTCTTCTCTCGTTCCCTCTTGGGACCTCGCGGTGGTTCTAAATGCCCTGCAGAGTGCTCCCTTTGAGCCTTTGCAATCAGTGGAGCTTAAGCTCCTGTCAATGTAGACAGCGCTCCTGGTTGCTCTGGCCTCTGTCAAGAGGGTAGGGGACCTGCAAGCATTCTCCATTGACGAAGCGTGCCTGGAATTTGGGCCGGCTTACTCTCACGTGATCCTGAGACCCCGGCCTGGATATGTGCCCAAGGTTCCCACTACTCCCTTCCGGGACCAGGTGGTGAACCTGCAAGCGCTGCCCCTGGAGGAGGCAGACCCAGCCTTGGCACTGCTCTGTCCAGTTCGCGCTCTTCGCGCCTATGTAGACAGAACGCAGTGTTTCAGGACCTCAGACCAGCTCTTTGTCTATTATGGTGGGAATCTGAAGCGAAAGGCTCTCTCCGAGCAGAAGTTGTCCCACTGGATAGTGGACACCATTGCTTTGGCATACCAGCAGCAAGGTCGACCGTGCCCCCTAGGTGTGACTCTCCAATCCACCCGGAGTGTGGCATCCTCTTGGGCTCTAGCACATGGCGACTCGCTAACAGACATCTGCAGAGCTGCAGGCTGGGCGACACCTAACATATTCGCCAGATTCTACAATCTTCGAGTGGAGCCAGTGTCCTCTCATGTACTCGCTTCAACCAGCTAGTATTGGACCCACTCACGTGTCTTCGCTTGCTCGCCATTCCACTCCACGGACTGGATACGTGCGATATTCTTCTCAGGTGAGCCTTATCGAAGGCCCTGATTTCCTCCAGCACTTCTGACGCTGGCGCCAGTGTCTATTGCCTGTGCGTCGGCTAGGTGCCTCCCGTGTGCATGGTCCCTCTCCGGAGCTACCGCATGTGTCTCCCAAATGTGTATTCCCACTGTAAGCTTCTCTGAGCATGTGTCTTTCTCTTGGCAAGCCACCTTGCCACCCCTAGGGTTGAAATATTCCACCTGCGGCTGGACACCCCAATGTTCTCCATATGCATCCTTCAGGTCATGTGTGCATTTTCTATGCCCCCCCCCCCCCTGTTGGTGTTAATTGCATATTTCCTCTAAACTATGGGATATGCTTCCCAGTGTACCTTGGTATTCCTGTGTTAAATAGGAGTCCTTCGTCCGTGCTAGTCTCACGACAGGGATCTCACATTTAAGCAGGGCACTGGAAGACAGCTGTAAAGGTGGCATGATTAGACTGGTAACCCCATTCGTCGTCATTCCGACGTAACTCGGAGTGACTACGAAAGGGAACGTCTCAGTTACGTATGTAACCCTCGTTCCTTGAGTAGGGAACGGAGACGTTACATCAGCCTGCCACTTCCGCTGTACCGCGGGGATCGCCTGAGCTCAGTCTTGGCTCCTCAGCGAAGAAACATAACTGCATGTTGTCGGCGTCCTCCTTTTATACCCACAAGGTGGGGCGGAGTCACGTCATACAAATTCCGCAGACCCATGGCATTTCTTTGCCATTGGCTCGTTTTGTATACTCGAAGTCGATAGATGTTCTAAGCGAAACCCCATTCGTCGTCATCCGACTTAACGTCTCCGTTCCCTACTCAGGGAACGAGGGTTACATACGTAACCGAGACGTTTTGCACATCTTCACATTTTCCTTGGAAAAACTACTTAGGCTCTGCCAGGCTGGAAGGGAATGCAGTCTGGTTGGGCTTTAACTGGGCCCTTCTGCTTTATATAATTCTCATGCTGATGTGGCCGTTTATATAAATAGTGCTTTGTGCCAAAAACATTTGGCAGAGATCTATTTTTATATTTGTAGTGTGTCCAAAAAACCTTCCGGCAAATATTTTTTCTATAAACAAACCCAGGATGATGCTGGAAATGTTCCAGACTTGAGTCAACAATACTTTTATTATTATTTTTTTGTACCAGGAAAATAAATCTTTTTTTTTCATTCTCTTTAAACAATACAATATTTGTGTTATGTAAGTCAAATGATAAAATTCCATTTAAAAACATTTTATTTTGATTGTAATGCTACAAGAGCTGTTTTCCTGGAGCGTGCCTGTTTTTATATACATTACCGTTCAAAAGTCTGGGATGGGTAAATATTTTTTAAGTCTCACCAAGGCTGCATTTATTTGATCAAAAATACAGTAAAAAACTTTATACTGTGAAGCATTATTACAATTTAAAATAACCATTTTCTAAGTAAATATATAGTAAAGTGTAATTTATTCCTGTGATCAAAGCTGAATTTTCAGCATCATTACTCCAGTCTTCAGTGTCACATGATCCTTCAGAAATCAGTATCATATGATTTGCTGCTCAAGAAACATTTATGATTATTATTACCAAAGTTTAAAACTGTTTTGCTGCTCCATATTAAACTGTGATACTTTTTTCATGATTCCTTGATGGATAAACAGTTCAAATGATATCTCATGACTGTTGTTCATCTATAGGTGGTGATGCAGTATGGTATGGAAACGGTGCTGGGCTTCTTGTTGCCTTACGGTGTGATCATAGGCAGTTACGTGTGTATCTTGCGCAGAATCCGCAAGACGCGCTTTCGCAGACGGATCCGCAGCGAGAAACTTATCCTGGTGATCATCGTCACCTTCGGGCTGTTCTGGCTGCCGTACCACATCGTAAACATGGTGCAGGTGTGTGTTATACGTCAAACGCTTAACCAGAAGTGTCTCAAATGTGAAAATGCCCTAACAATGTTTTCCTCACACAGGTGGCTTCTGCTTTACATCCAAAAGGTTCTAAGGCACAAGAGAGGTGAGTAACTTTAAGAGAATGCTCACAACGGAAACTCACTAACACCGGCTAATTTACAAACTCGTTTCTGTTCTTCCTCTGACAGTCTAAAAACGTACTCGAAGAACCTGCGAGCGCTCATGTCCACAGTGGCCTTCGTCAGCAGCTGCATAAACCCCATCCTCTACACCTTCGCCGGAAAGTCCTACATCCGTCGGGAAGGCCTGGCTTTCATGGCGCGGCTGTTCGAGGGAACGGCGCTTTATTCGACGCGGAAGATCCGCCAGAGCAACCAGAACAGCCGAGAGAAGGACACCGATGAAGGAGGAAGTCTCAAAGACAAAGACTCAGATTCCATCACCACCCCTCACCCAAGCTCCATTATTAAAGTTGTGCCGCAGAGAAACGGAAAGTGAGCGAATGGCTGTGAAATTCAATTTTGAGAGTTGCGTTTTCCAGTGTTGCATGGTGGGTTTATCAAGACAGGTTGTGTTTTTGTAACAGATGAAACTGAATCCAAGTTTCTGTTATAAAATAAAAACTGTGTACCAATTGTGTACCACAAAGCCACAAGAGAACAAGGAGACCAGTGCCTAACTCAAACTATCACCTGACCGGCGGCTGCAGGGTCTTTACTCTTTTAACAAGGAACAGGTTCAGACACATGGAAGTCCACAAGTACTGGAATCTGTATTTATTCCAGCACTTTCAAAGATCTGCCCAGAAGAGGGCTCCACACAACTGAGAGACAGACAAACGGTTACAGAAACCGCCTGCTTGCTCATCACCACAAACGGTTTGCATGGTTGTAAATGCTGTTGTTAGTGTGTAAATAGTTTTTTCTTATGCAAATGTTTATCAGTTTTTTACTATGCAAATGTTGATCACATTGGGAAAAAGTAGAAATGTTGGGGAATTTGGCAATTAACAGTAACAGTTCAATTCTGTTGAAATGACCAAAAGTTGAAAGTTAAATTTGTTTAACGAAACTCAAAGATCTGAGTCAGTAAAATGATCCGAACTTCTCATCACTTGTTGTAAATAAAGATTCAAGACTGACCGATGAGAAGAGTTTGGTCGAGTACTGAGATTTGAGAGGGAATTTTTTTTTTTTTTTTTTTTTTTTTTTTTAATAATAATAATTTGACAAGAGTTGCACTCAGAGTACAAAGAAACAACTGAGAATTAGCAAGAGGGTGTAATTAGGAAATTAGGGTTTAATTGAGACTTTTGCTGCCACGGTAACAATTAATGAGTTAAATCAAAGTTTGAGGATTTATGTTTTTTAATTACGTCTGGATCACTGTACAAATGTTTACACTAATGGCATCATTCAAAATAAATGTGATGTTTTACACTGATGCATGTCTGCATGTGTGTGCGTGTTTTGTGAGCTTAGTTGAGAGATGAAATGAGAAACTGGAGCATTTCAATTGTGACCCAGCTAACAAATATTTGTTCTAAGAATGTTTTTTAAACATTTAGTTGTGGTTATGGAAATTTTAAAATG
Organism: Meda fulgida; assembly: GCA_030578275.1. NCBI lineage: Eukaryota > Metazoa > Chordata > Actinopteri > Cypriniformes > Leuciscidae > Meda > Meda fulgida. The sequence continues at coordinate 49,703,416 of CM060622.1, forward strand.
TCCAGTTTGTATGATGTTCCTGAAACATGTTTTCAAACATTCAAACACCTGTTGTAAACAAGCAGAATCACTGAAGGAAAGAGAAACACAAGAACACAAACTACAACTACTTCAGTCACAGATGAAATCAACTGAAGATAAAACAAGTCATTAAATATCCCAAGATCTCAGCAGAGGTGGATTAAACAACTCCACTAACAGCATTACCAGCTTCCAACTTTATTTCTCTCATAGAAAGTCATAGAATATATTTCTATTTAGTACACAGAAGTTTAGATGTTTGAATCTTTTGTTTGATGTCACCATTATGATAATCAGTGTTTGCTTTAGTTGGGCTCTTGACCCTTGACATTTGCTTGTTTATTTCTCTTTCAGCAATTTATGTTTATAAGTAATGATTCTGAATCGATGAAGAAATTGGTAAAAATAGATAAATATGCGGTGAAGGATTTGGATGTTGACTGGTGCTCTTTTATAGGTTAATGACGTTAATTAGGCGGCATTTACAAAGTGGAGAAACACACGTACGCACAATTGAGAAATTATCCGAAGATCAAATGGTTTTTACTCAACCATTCTGACAAACAATCTTTTAACATTACCGGAATAACGTTTGTTCATAACTTTGAGAATATTGCCAGAACATTAGGCAAAGTAATGAGAACGTTCCCTGTTGGTTGGGTATTGGTTGTTGTTGGTGTGAATATCAGTCGTGTTGATTTAATATCTGTTAGGTTCATGTAGACTTTAGTGTGTGTGCGAACTGTAAATCAAATTGAACAATCAACTGTCTGGTTTTTATGTCCAGATTTTAATATAAAGATGATAATCAATGTTTGGAAATGTATTCTGAAAATGAGGAAAGGAAATGATGCTCAATAATTTAATCATTTTCTGCAGTTTTCTACAAAATGTCATACATCGTTTTTAAAGGGTTAGTTGACCCACAAATGCAAATTATGCCATCATTTACTCACCCTCATGTCGTTCCAAACCTATAAGACTTTCTTTCATCTTCTGAACACATGAAGATCTGTTTAATGAAATCGATTAGATTTATGTCCCTCCATAGACAGCTACACAAATACAACTTTCAAGCCCCAGAAAAGTGGTAAAGACATCATTAAAGTAATCCATGTGACTCCAGTGGTAAGCTCAATATTTTGAAGTGGTTTGTTTGCGCTAACAAAACTTAAAAACCTTTATTTACAAAATTCTATTCTCCAACGCATGTTCATGAGAGAACCACGACGATTACTTTAATGATGTCTTGACTAACTCTGAAGGGCTTGAAAGTGGTAGTTGTGTAGACTGTCAATGGAGGAACAGAAATCTCTCAGATTCAATCAAAAAGATATTCATTTGTGTTTCGAAAATGAACGAAAGTCTTGTGGGGTTTGAAATGACATGAGGGTGAGTAATAATGACAAAATTAAAAAAATTTTGGTGAACTATCTCCATCCTTCCCTCGGGTCATTTTGGCCCGAAATGGGAAATTAGTTTTTTGCTGGATTGCACCGGGTGCATGATAGGGCCCATAATCTTCTTTTATCTTCAGGTTATTTCAGGCTGTGTGGTTTTAAGTCAGTTGTAGTTGTTTTGTTTAATTTTCTGAGAGTGGAAGCATGATGTTGAACCAACATCAAATTGTAACTGTCAGGTTTGTGTGAAGGGAGCGAGGACTCAATTGCAGGAGAAATATTGGTCTTTATTAATAAAATTAAAACACAAACAAAAATGACCTGAGGAGGAAAGCAAGACAACACGACACAACAGGACTTGACTAGACTAGAGTAGGGAAATACTCGATCCAGCACAGGACTTCTTCTTCCGTTAAACATGGGCGTTGGCATCCAACTTCAGTGGTGCATTGCTGCCATCTACTGTACTGGAGTGTGGACCAGAGCTAGACAGAGATATACTATATACAAGGTAGATTATACTAATTAAATAATTAACTAATAATACATTAAAAAATAATCAGAGCTGGGAACTATATCCTATCTGCCAGACCTGTGTTCTTTAGGAAAATAAATAAATGTGTGCTATTGTCATTTAATGTTTTTCCCAGTAGTTCCTTAAAGGACAACTCCGGTGCAAAATGAACCTTTGGCCTAATTACCATATGAGATTCCAAGACAGTTCAGCGCACTTGGTTCTGCGTTCATGATTCGACTGGTCGTGACTGTTTTCCAAAGATGGCTCCTGCCTGTATACGTGAAGTGGACTGTCTGTATAAAATATCTTCTTATTAAACTGTCTGTACACTTACAACGTTCTCAATTCTTCGGTTTGCAGGTAGGGACCCTCATTTATGCGACCGTGTTAGTGTTGGGCTATTTTGAGCCTTGTTAGTGATGTTAACTAGTGATTTTTATTTTCATTACTTTATGCCCTATATACTAGCGTTACAAGCTAAACAGTCAACCGTTCTCTGGGATTTGTTTTCATGATTATCCAATGTAAAGAGTTTTATCTCTAAAAACTATGTACCAATGTGTAATTAGACCAAAGGTTCATTTTGCGCCGGAGTTGTCCTTTAAGGGAGTTCCCTTGAACCCTCATTCTTCTTATGTCTTCTTTCATCTTTATCCTTTCCCTCTCATACTTCTGACATTCAAACACCACATGTTCAACAGATTCAATACAATTGCAAACGTCACACTTTCTTGATATATGGTTACCTATATAAATACTTATTTAACCCACAGTGTCCAACCCTTAGTCTAGTAAAAATTATTTCTTCCCTTTGTTTCCTTCCAGTGATCCTCCTTGTCCCAACTTTTTGTTGTATACTGCATAAATGTCTCCCTCTCTCCCTCTTCATCCCAACATCTCAAGTCACTTTTCCATAATTTTTATCCAGATTTGGGCCTTAGCTGCTGCTTTACTTATTGAAATTGATATTTCAAAAACTTCCCGTTTACTGGCTTGTTTTGCCAAACCATCTACCGTTTAATTTCCTTTAACGCCTACATGTGCTGGAACCCATGTAAACTTTACCCACATCCCCATTTGACAAACCCGTGTGTGACATTCCAGTACCTCATATACCATGTCCTGCCTTGATTGTGACTTGAATGATTGCAAACTCTTAAAAACTGCACTAGAGTCGGAGCAAATTACAACTTTGTCTAGTCTAACTTCTATCCACTGAAATGCCAACCAAATACCCAACATCTCCACTGTAAATACAGATAAATGATCAGACAATCTCTTCTGCACCTTGATCTCCATCTTTGGTACTCCGAATGCAGTCCAAGTTTTTCCAGATTGAGGATCCTTAGATCCATCTGTGTAAATATCCAGATAACCATTATACTCCCTATTCAGATGATTATAAAATACTTCACATATACCCCCTCCCTCCTCTTTACGTGACTATTTAGTATCTGCAGGTCCACACTGAGCTGTACTAGCAGCCAAGGTGGTCTGACTGGCATCGGAACTGTTGGACTAAATTCCTTTCCCTCCAGCCCCATCTCTTTCCAAATAACATCAGCCACCCACCCAAAACTCTGACTTTTAATCCTTTCATGCTCCCAGTATACCTGTATTACTGCCTTTGAGGGGTGAGACCTATCGTGCCCTTGTATATTTGCCCAATTGTTGGCTGCCAGCTGTTCCCTTCTTAACTGTAGAGGCATTTCACTACATACTCTAAGTGCTTGGGTTTGTAGAACTTCCAGCTTGGCCTGTGTAGTTCTTGCTGCATCTCTATATGCTATTCTACCATAATATATAAAAGACTTAATCAATGCAACATATATTTCCATCAGTGATTGCCTACTCACCACCCAGTCCAGTCTAACCAGACACCTCATTACATTTAATACCTTTTTACACTTTACTATAACTTTCTCTATGTTGCCTGCCCATGTTAACCTAGCATAAAAAAACATTCCTAAAACATAAAAGAATCTACTTTCTTCAGCACTTGCCCTATAATTTAAAATTATTATCTTCCCCCACCTTTTTCCTTATAAAGAAAACGTCTCAGGTTACGTATGTAACCCTGGTTCCCTGAGAGGGAACGAGAGCTGCGTTTGAAATGCGGTGGGAACGCTCTGCGTGATTGCGTTGTGAAGCCTCTGTACAATCAGTCCAATGAGAGAGCAGGACGTCATATGACGTCATAGACCAGGAAACTATAAAGCACCCCTGAAAACAGACCGCGACAGCTTCTGAAAGTCCTGAAGCAAGTCGATCAGGGCATGCAGGAGGTATGGCAGGCGAACGCAGCTCTTGTTCCCTCTCAGGGAACCAGGGTTACATACGTAACCTGAGACGTTCACTTTCAAGGGAACTCGAGCTGTGTTTGATACCCACTACGCCATACTGAGAAATGCCCGTTCTGTGTGAAGTCCAAGCGCACACTAAGAAACAAGCAACCTAGCCCCAGGAGTGGAGAGGTCTAGGTCATAGAATCTGACAAATATATGCGGTGAGGACCAGCCTGCCGCATTACAAACATCCTGAAGGGAGACACCCGAAATTAAAGCCTTAAAGGCAGCCATACTCCTAGTAGAATGGGCGCGGACGTCCATAGGTGAGGACCGTCCGACCGTCTTATAAGCAATGGAAATAGTCTCAACTATCCATTTGCTCATCACTTGTCTCGATGCAGGGCAGCCTTTCATGGTTGAACCAAAGCAGACAAACAACTGCTCTGATCTACGCCACAGGGCAGCTCTGTGCACGTAAGCATCCAATGCCCGAACTGGACCTGATCTGGGGTATCAAAAGGTGGAGGACAGAAGGCCTGCAGCACAATGGGACCCATCACATTAGTAGGGACCTTAGGAATGTAACACGGCTTAGGGTGTAGAAATGCCTTAAACATGCCAGGTGCAAATTCCAGACATGAGAGAGCAACCAACAGAGCTTATAAATCTCCAATTCTCTTGATGGACGAAATAGCAAGAAGAAATAAGGTCTTTAAAGTGAGGAACTTTTCTGACACCTCTTCTATAGGCTCGAAGGGTGCCAAGGCCAGACCCTCGAGTACAATGGCCAGGTCCCAAGCCGGTGCTCTGGAGTGCAAAGCAGCCCTCAGCCTCAAAGTTCCACGGAGAAAACGAGTGATAAGAGGATCTCTCCCGAGAGAAGAAGCCCCCACAGGGGATCGATAGGCAGATATGGCCGCTACATACACCTTTAAGGTGGAAGGATATAATCCAACAGAGAAACGGTCTTGTAGGAAATCGAGAACTGAATCAACCGGGCAGTCAACAGGATTCAAAGAACGTTCTGCACACCATGTAGAGAACAGTTTCCATTTCAAAGAGTAAAGTTTTCTCGTGGAGGGAGCTCTGGATTGAAGGATAGTCCCCACGACCTCAGTCGAGAGACCGGAAATTATGACCAGGGCACCCTCAGGGGCCAAGCCCATAGCTTACACAACTCTGGGCGAGGGTGAAATATCGTGCCCCCCGCCTGGGAAAGCAGATCCCTCCAGACCGGAATCTCCATCGGAGAGCCGTCCAGGAGGGACACTAGGTCCGCGAACCACACTCTGGTTGGCCAATGCGGGGCTATTAATAACAGATGAGCCTCTTCCTGGCGAACCCTTTCCAGAACTCCCGGGAGCATTGATATCGGGGGAAAGGCGTACAGGTGTAGCCTCTGCCACACCTGCACCATAGCGTCCAGTCCTAGAGGAGCTGGCTGCATGAGGGGGAACCAAAATGGACAATGGGTTGTATCGTAAGATGCAAAAAGGTCGACCTGGGCTCGACCGAAGTTCTCCCATAGGAGCTCCACCTCGGGGTGAAGTCTCCACTCCCCGGGCCTCAGCCCCTGTCTCGACAGGATATCTGCCCCTACATTCAGACACCCTGGGATGTATACTGCCCTGAGCGACAGCAACTTCCCCTGGGCCCATAAGATGATCTGTTGAGCCAATTTGCACAATAATCGGGACCTCAGACCCCCCTGATGGTTGATGTAAAAAACCACCGATGTGTTGTCCGTGCGGACAAGCACATGACGGCCTCTTAGGTCTGGCAGGAAGTACTTGAGATCCCGAAATACTGCCATCATCTCTAGTCGGTTTATATGCCAAGACTGCTGATGGCCCTGCCATAGACCTGTCGCCGAGCGGCCACTCATGACCGCCCCCCTGCCTGTAAGGGAAGCATCCATCGATAGCGTGACGCTTCGACAAGGAACTCCCAAAACTGGGCCCTGGGCAAGGAACCAAGGTTTCTTCCACATGACCAAGGCACGTAGGCATTGCCGCGTGACCTTGATCGTGCGGAACGGGTTTCCCCTCGGAGAAAACCCCTTGGTTCTGAGCCACCACTGCAGGGGTCTCATGTACAGAAGGCCAAGAGTGATAACGTTGGACGCAGCTGCCATGAGCCCCACCAGTCTCTGAAACTGTTTCACAGTGAGTGACTGGCCTAGTTTCACATTCTTTACGGCTGTGAGAATTGCAGAAATACGTGTTGGAGACAATCGTGCTTTCATAGTTGTCAAATCCCATACCATCCCGAGAAAAGTGGTCCTCTGTGCTGGGAGGAGCACACTCTTCTTGGTGTTTAGCCGTAACCCCAACTTTTTTATGTGTGACAGAACGACATCTCGATGCCGAACCGCCAACTGCTCGGACTGAGCTAGAATCAACCAATCGTCGATATAATTTAATACGCGGATGCCCTGGAGTCTGAGAGGAGCCAGTGCTGCATCCACGCATTTCGTAAAAGTGAGGGGTGATAGACCTAGGCCAAATGGAAGAACCCGATATCGGTACGCTTCGCCTCCGAAAGCGAACCTCAGGAACCTCCTGTGATGAGGATGGATGGATATATGAAAATAGGCGTCCTTCAAGTCTATTGTGACAAACCAGTCCCCGGACTGAATCTGTGACACTATCTGTTTGAGTGTGAGCATCTTGAACTTGAGTTTCTGGACTCTGCCGTTTAGCTGACACAGATCTAGAATAGGACGCGACCCCCCATCCTTCTTGGGAACGATAAAGTATCGGCTATAAAACCCTGACTCTCTGCTGGTAGGAGGAACCCTTTCTATAGCCCCTTTTTGCAGAAGCGTCATCACTTCCTGCTCCACAACCCGAGCCTGCTCGGGATCCACCACCGTGGGGAGGATCCCTATAAATCTGGGCGGACGAGAACCGAAACGAATTCTGTAACCCTTCTCTATCACATGCAGGACCCACTGAGAAATATCTGGCAGTAGTTTCCACGCTGCCATGAATTCCACTAAGGGAACCAGTCTCTCGAGACTGGCCTCGGGATTTGGTTGAACGGACACTTCGGCGCCCTGAAATGGCGAACCGGCAGGGAACAACCGAACTGACCGTTCTACGACCCTCCTCGGAGGACCGTACAGGGACGCTGACACCCCTCAGAATATCGCCCCCCAGAGGGCGCCGAGGAGGAACGATTTCTCGAAACCATCCCTCCCCGGAGGGGACCAGCCTCAGAAGTCTGACTCCTTGCGAGTCAGGACTTCTTCTTAGTCCAGACTTTCTTAGAGATGACAGTCCTCAGATCTTGCCTACCCCTAGCTGGCCTGGACTGCGACCGCCACCCAGGTTCCCCAGATTGTGGAAGAGCCCGGGCGGCGACGCTTTGTTTTTGGCGCATATTGCCCTGGATCTTAAAGGGAACCTGGTGCAGTTTTTCTTTTTGTTTCAATGTACAACTGCACTGCAAACAAAAAGCCTGGTCGGTTTCATTCAGATCACATAAAGCCAAAATCCAGTGAACTCCAGATCCAAAGAAAACGTCTCGGTTACTAATGTAACCCTCGTTCGTAACGTAACGTACGTCGAACGTGAACGACTGAAAGAAAACACTTCAGCACTGGTAGATCAGTCAAAATGTATCCACTGGACAGAAATCCCCAGCACTTCTGTTCTAATGTTGAGTGTGAAATGTCCCACTCTGATTACGACAGTCTGTGGAAACGCTTACTCTCCGTTGTTATGAAAACAATGCGAGTCGTTTGGAAATCGAAGTACACCCTGCAATTATCAGTGATCACAGGACTCCTCGTCTAAACCAATTCAAAACAGAGAGAAAGAGGGATAGAGCAAAAAAAAAGGAAACTGGATAGACAAAATGCAACTGAAAGAAAAGATACCAAAATAATAAATGGAACTGCAAAATTTTGTAAGTGTTAAATGTTCTACTCTCTTTCCTGTCTGAGGCAATTGGTCGTTTCTCAAGTCGTGCATGTGAAGAGGAAGCCATGACGTTAAAACCCCCCACTATTTAAAAGATGTTAATGATAAGGAAACTCTGAGACACTGGTTAGAACTGATTCTAACACTATTACTGGCATGCTAATGTCCTCAGCTGCGGCATTCATACTACAAGACTTACAAGACAGTCCATGTGATTATACACTCTTTATCATTGAGGTAAGGCTTTTTAATGTGTGTGTGTATATATATATATATATATATATATATATATATATATATATATATATATATTCATAATGTAAATGGGGTTCTGCAATGTGCAAAGTACAGAAGAAAATATGTTGGAATTGTTTTCTTGAGAGTAAATTGGACTTTGGAGAGTAAACTGGTGGCTGTTTTTCTTATGTCTAGCCTATAATAGTCACATTTCTGATACGTATGCTTGAAATTTTCTTCTTTAAGAATATTATAACATTTAACATTGCTACACGAGTAGCGCATCTTATCAGTCACAAGACAATAAATGTGTCTATAACATGGTTAACATCCTTTCAGCAGGAAATGTTTCACAGAATAGGCAATTAGTAGAATATTAAAGAGTAAAACACAAATTACTTATAACACCACTTTTAAGCAAAATCCTAGTCACAAAAAATAAAAAGGTCACCATAAAGATAAAAAAAAGGTGCAAACACTACAACATAAGCATATTTGAATTGAGCAATGATACCAGTGCAACAGGTTGTGGTGTGCTGAGTAAAAAAAAAAAAAAAAAAAAAAAAAAAAAAAAAGTGCTAAAAAACAACTCATATTTCAGTGTTGCTTCAGCCTCTCGAGCCACGAGTGTCGCGAGGGGAGGACTGCTCATCTGCAGCACCAGGAGTTTCTCCAATTTCAATGTCGTTATTATGTAATTCGTGACACAATGTTATTCCTAATTGTCAGCAACAAGCAAATAAAGAAATAAATATTTCTGTATAGCAGCAGATTATCAGGCACAAAAAAGAGTGATTGTTTGTGAATGTAAATCATTCATATTATTCATATTGTGAATACTCAATACTCAGTTTTCACTCAATTGTGTGCTGTTGATAGGACAGTGTCATATAAAATTAAATATTATGACTGTCCTTGTATTGAAAAGAGCTGTAAAATTGAACAAAATTCTATTTGCCATGGATACCAGGAAAGGCTAGGCAATTTTTAATATCATTTATATTTCTTTATTGTTTTATATTTTTAGTGTTAAAGATTTATTAGCACAAAATGAGCCGGTGTGTCATGTGTTTTGTATTGCGGACCGGGGACCATGGGCTGCTGAGTGCCATAAAGGCAAGGGCCACTTTTTAGTCCCAGTCCTCCCCAAGTGTAGCATTAAGATGCTGTGTGAAGTTAGAGAAGGGAAACATTTAAAACAAATCTCCAAAACCCTGCATTGTGTTGTTGTGCTGTACCAGAAACAAGAATATGCCCCAACTGCCAATACGATTAAAAGTGTTTTGCTGCAAGTGAAAAAAGGAACTGCTCTTTGTGTTGGGCAATATCATCACCACTACTGCAAAAACAGCAAAAGACTGTATACAGACGGATGGATGGATGGATGGATGGATGGATATCCCAGATAGGAACATTGAGTTGGCCCAGATCCGGCCCACATCTGGCACATGTGGAATGATGATCTGGCCCACATGCAGTGTGGAATGACGGCCCTTGGGCGCTCCTGTTTGCCAGATCTGGGCCAAAAGCAGGCCATAGCAATGCCACATGTCAGGCAAGAGCAAAGAAATAAATCAAAACTGGAACTTATCTGAGCCACAAAATCTGTGTATAGATACCGGTAGCAATCTCAGCCTTAACAAGCCTGTTATGCTATTTGTGGAGATGTTTAATCCTTCTTTTGTAATGTCTTCTTTTATCTTCGGTTGATTTCATATAAGGCTGTGGCTGAAGTCAGTTGTAGTTCTTGTGTTTCTGCGCGTCTCTTTTTCTGTTCCCTTTTTTCAGTTATTCTGCTTGTTAACGCTTGTTAAAGCTGAGATCACTATATATATATATATATATATATATATATATATATATATATATATATATATATATATATATAATTATATATTATATAGTATAATATATTATATAATATATATATACAGTTTTTTTGGCTCAGATAAGATCCAGGTCTGACGGCCCTTGGGCGCTCCTGTTTGCCAGATCTGGGCCAAAAGCAGGCCATAGCAATGCCACATGTTAGGCAAGAGCAAAGAAATAAATCAAAACTGGAACTTATCTGAGCCGTTTTATTTCTTTGCTCTTGGCTGACATGTGGCATTGCTATGGCCTGCTTGTGGCCCAGATCTGGCAAACAGTTGCGTGCTACCCAAGGGCCGTCATTCCATACCGAATATGGGCCAGATCATCCTTCCACATGTGCTAGATGTCGGCCGGATCTGGGCCGACACAGAGTTGCAATCCGGGGTGGATGGACGGAAACAATGGCAATCAAATAATTATCAGCATATTTCAATATGTCAATAGTAATCACTTGGCATACACTTATTTGACCTCTTTAGTCCGGATCCAGTTTAAACAGGTTGCAACTAACTGTATTTATAAGCTCTAAATGTTTTATATGTGCATTTGTTTATCATTTCTTTGCAGACAAAAGGGAAAGATATCTTGGTGTTTCATTCTCTCAGTTTACTTCAAACACAAGAAGCAAAAATCAACTTTGAATCCAATGGCCACTTTTGTTCCTACGGAGACCCCAGTCGTGTCTGGAACACCTCCATCTGTCGTTGTGCCCGCCTCGCCTTCCACACTACCCCTCTCCCATCAGATCGGGATTGCAATCCTGGTCATCGCGTTCGTGTTTGGTTTCCCTGGAAACCTGTTCGTAGTGTGGTCGGTCCTGTGCCGGGTCCGTGTCCGCTCCGTCACCTGTCTGCTGATCCTGAATCTGGCCGTGGCTGACGCGCTGGTGCTCCTGAGCGCACCACTGTTCCTCAGGTACCTGGCGGGAAATAGAGGCTGGGAGTTTGGCGGCACCGTCTGTAAGACGATCCATTACCTGTGTTGCGTCAACATGTACGCCTCAATCTACCTGATCTGTCTGATGAGCATGGACCGCTGGCTGGCCGTCACCAAGCCGTTTCTGTCTCAAAGATTGAGGACCAAGAGAAGGCTCCTGTCTGTCATGTTGGGCATCTGGGTGATGGCTTTTCTGATGGCTTTGCCCATGCCGTTCTATCGGTGAGTCTGAGAGATTTTTTTTTTTTCCAGTCACTACAACAACACAACACAACACAACAGAACTATGACACAAATCACACTTTGAATTAAGCAATAACAAGAAGCCATGCTATTGTAAAAATAAACGGTGCTGCATGATACTCAGCACTGCAGATTCATATGAAAGAACAATATTATGATAGATTCTATTGTTCAAGAATAACCCAAGAAGGCTCATGCGGTATTAAGACGCTATATCGACAAACCAGAAACGCCATTGGTTTCAATCGCTTCCCTTATGCATCAGTCCCACTGAAGTGCTTTGAAACGCAGCTTTGTTTGATGCGGTGATGTAATTTCCACTGAAACAGGAAGTTGAGGCGGGACATATTGAATGGCTCCTCCCCCTTTTTAAATAGCCAATAGCGTTTAGTTTACCACACAGACTGTAAGTCGTACTTGCGCTGATGATATGTTGGATTCAATAGTACAGGTGTGAATAAATTCTAGCCAATTTATTCTTAACCAGTTGGGAAACGGAATAAAACTTGAGAACTTTGATCCATTTAGTGGAAGTGAGAGATTGTACGTTTTGAATGCTTATATCTTCTAAATGCAATTTGTGTCATTTTGTTTGTAACACACCAGCTTCTGCATAACCTTAAGGCTAGCATATTCATACTAAAAGCTGATTTCAGGGGGCATTTAATGCTTTGCATGCATTTGTAAAAGCAGAATGATTTTATTCATAATCCATGTGCAAGTGCTATGAATCAATTAAATATTCAAAATATTCAAAAAAGTACATTTGCAGGGATTTATTGCAAAACCCGACCCCCAAAAATGAACAGGGCGGCCCATCCTTCAGGCGACACAGGCAGTCACTACGGCCTCAACCTGCCTGGGGTTTCATTACAGTTACTGTCAAAAAGCATCATTTTTTCTCCACTGACTAAATGTAATTGCCACATGGACAAAGGTATTATCTACAGATTTCAAACCTCCGCAAAAGTGCTCAAGTTGTCAGAAAGCTACAAAATAGGTCACATAAGTGATTACTTGACTATTTGGACTGTTTCCTGTGTTCAAAGCATGTGTGTATGGCAGGAACAGCTCTTCTGTTGCCAAAATGTGTTTACTGAATAATTCTGGGCAATGAATTCAAAGACTGTACACCTAAAGGCCTACACACAGTAATTCATCCTAACTACTCAGGTACTCTCAAAAATCGCTCGTTGGACTAATTTAAGAAAGTTATGACACGCATTTCCACACAGTTGATAAGATTTATTTGAACTTAAACTCGATTAATTGAACTGATGAGTAAAATTCATCTTAATTCAGTGTGGTCACGTACATTTTTATTTGACGTATTCTGTGAATTTTCCCTGAATGTAATTTCCAAAACAGTGCTGTTGCTGGTCAGTGTTTTTTTTTTTTTTTTAATTTATTTTCCAAAAGCATCGTTAGCCAACTGGTCGCTAGTTCAATGGATCTCTGTTGGAAATTATGGAACGTGCAACTATATTAGCTTTTGAGAAACGCTGCCCAGATTGGTTCCCTATGGAGAGCTGTGTGAGTTTTCTGTGTCAATGTTTTACAAAGGTTTTGAAGCCTCACAAAGCGTGTTTTGAAAGCGCCCATCACTACACGTAGACTGTAAATGATGTGCTGGCCCTGACTGGAATTTCAGTTAAAACTAATAGTAGTGATGTCCAGTTTGCAAATGAATCTTTATTTTGAACTGGTGCTTTGCTCAAGGGCTACTCAGTAATTTCCTGCTGGTACTGAGTTACACGTCTGATTCTCTAACTATTCGGCCATGACTGCCCCACCGGAATAGCTATTGGAAATATAACAGTGATCCTATGGCAGTAGTTCAACAAGTCGAGTCAAGAGTCGGTTAATTGTTACAGTAGCTCCCAAGTCACCAACACGATCTCATGAAAGTGCATATCTATACCACAAATGTTATTTCTCGTGCCATTTAAATGGCAAAAATGTTTTTTTGCATGCATGCTACGCACTGTGAACCCCTTGGGTAGGATTAGGGGTGCGGAGTGTGTGCGTATTACATGCCATAAAGTGCGTATCATATGCATGTGAAAATTGCGTATCATATGCACAAAAAAAAGCCATATAAATAGCACGAGAAATTAAATTTGTGGAATAGATACACACTTGCACCAGTGAACTGAGGAAATGACTCAAATGAAAGGGTTTTTTATAGTTTCTCATAGTTTATATCAAAAGGTCAGTTGATTAATACTAGCTTATTCGCTTTATTTGCGTTTCACGTCATTATTGTGCGCTTTAATAATTGGATATACGTGACGTCATTGTGTGATTAAGTAAAAAAAAAAAAAACTGGTGAATCTTTTTTTTTTTTTTTACCAGTTCATTGAAAATAACTAAAAAAGAAGTCCAGATTGCACTTTCCATCACTATTTAATAAGAAAAATAGCACTTGCTCACATGCTAAGTGTATCGCTTGCAGTATGCAAATATATTCAGTAAGATTTTTTTGCTGCACGGCATAAACACAATTGCTTATAAAGAGGAAAATACAGCATAGTTTAATTTAACGTGGTCACAGAGCCTAACCACACGCTCAACTCTTCAGCTCAGTGGTAACCACAAAGACCAACATAACAAAACGGCTCTGACATGTCAGTTAAACACACTGTTTAGTTTCACTAAATGCAAGGCAAGGCCAGGCAAGTTTATTTAGCACATTTCATACACTATGGTAATTCAAAAGTGCTTTACACAGAAAGGAATTAAAATAATCACAAAATAAAAGCAAGAAAATTAAAACAGTTATAAAAGAGTAAAAAGATGATACATATATCTTTCTCTATGATCTCATAAAACACAGATTCTCATCTCACAAAACATCGGTGTGTCATATTTTTCACAGCTGCTTGTTTTACTGCGAGATTTTCCCATGTTGAATGTACTGTGTCTGTGGACAAAACTTGCAACACGTGCAACAAAACTTATTCATGTTTAATTAAGTTTAATTAATTAAGTTTACTTAAACTCTATTTTCTATTTTTGGCATCACTTTTTTATTTTGACGGTCCACTTTAGACATTCGACTAACTATAAATATCTTTGCAACTACATTATAGTTACCCAAACCCTAACCTAACAGTCTACTACAGTCTAGTAATACTCTAATGACAGTAAGTTGATGTAGTTGCAAAGTTACTTATAGTTAGTCGAATGTCTAAAGTGGACCATCGAAATAAAGAAACTTTTTTTTTTTTTGTGGTTCGACCCATTTCAGAGGCGGCCACAATTCCAATTAAAAAATATGCAGAGCTATAGAAATGTTTCTTCATATTTACAAGTGACACTTCTTCTTTATTTAGTATCTGTATAGATAGCCATAATTTAAACCGTCTCCTCTGACTTATCTCTCTCTCTTTATAAGTTGACCTCTTTCATTTGTTCTTTGCACCGACAGCACCGTGCTGCCGTACCGTCCAGGAGTGCCCATCTACGTGTGTATACCGTACCACTGGCAGAGCAGCACTCATGAAATCTTTCAGTACCTGTGTGAGACTCTGCTGGGTTTCCTTCTGCCCTTCACCTTCATCCTGTTCTGCTATATCTCCGTGATCTGTCGGCTGCGTAGCACCATGTTCCAGCGCAAAGGAAGAGGAAACTTCCTCATCCTCCTCATCATCGCTGCTTTTACCGTCTTCTGGCTGCCGTATCACCTAATCAACATTTTACAGGTGAGTAACACCCCCCTTAATGATGCCTAATGATACATGTCCAATTTTTTACTAGGGAACTCATATTTACGGACACCCTCTCAAGTCACATTTACCACTAGGAAGCTCTGGGATCATTTTGATACCCAAGTTCCTGAGTTGTGTGGGCCATAAACATGTATTTACATACATGAATAATAATTTGAAGTGTATTGTATGTTTTTTACACAAAAATAGCCTGTATTTGACCGAAATTCAAATTCCACTTTTTTCAATATATTTGTGAGGTCAGTTTACTAACGAGATGAGTTTTTATGCTGTCAAAGCAAATACGAGTTTGCAAAGTAGTGGATAAATTGATAAAAACAGCATTTACTTTGATCACTTTTAATACATTATTCTGAAGGCTCAGCCTTCCTTTCTTGCCAATGTGTGAAATATAAAGTATGTACATTACAGGTCAATTTTCTTACATTTTATGTCATCCCATTTCTCTTTCTTGTTGGTCTGTTCCCACAGGTGATTGGCATGATGCAGGACTCCCCTTCTCTCTTAGAAGTGGCAAAAGTGGCCCGTCCCAATGTGACGGCGTTCGCATTTATGAGCAGCAGTGTGAACCCCGTCCTGTACGTGTTTACCGGCGGCTCTCACATCCGTCAGGCTGGTCTGGGCTTCATGGCCAAACTCTTTGAAGGAACCAACTCGGAGTCAGTCTCCAGCCGCACCAGGTCCAGCCGCGGATCTAATGCAGAGAGCTCTGTTTTCACCAAGCTGTCCGTCAAGCTGAGTCGTAAAGGGAACGGGACCAGAGCCGAGACCCCTGGTGTTGAGGAGGAGACTACAGCAGACATGCACAACAGAGACGAGATGAAGACTCTGACCACCCTGCATTAAAGTGCTCATATAAAGTGCTTTCATTCCCCTCAAGCTCATTTCTAATGTTAGTAAAGGTTGTTGGACTCTCATTATCCACTGAAATAATATCATCATCTTCTGCTGCTGTTTCAGAATAAACAGTCTTTATTTCCTCTGTCTAAAGACTTGATTGTGATTGGCTGGAATGCAGACATTAAAACAATGTTACTTTTTGTTAGAATTCATCTATTTGTGAAAAATATTGTTTTATATATATATAATCCTGCTTTTTTCTGTTTCTTTTTTGCTGGTTTCTAAAACATGAATACATCTTCATGTAATCCTCATCACTCAGTTGTTTATGTCCACACTACATTTAGACATGTCAGTAGGGACAATTTTTACATTTCTGAGGTGACAGAAGGAGAAACAGTGAACGTTATTGTTGTAGTCATATTTTATTTTATTACATTTCATTCTGTCTGTTTTATTTCTTTGAGCTTGACTTAAAAAAAAAACTGTCTGAAATTTTTGTCAAATGTGTCAAATGAATTTGTCATTGTTATCACAGGAAGGAAACTGTAAATATTTGCAATAATAAATTTAGAAAATTAAAGTTTAATTGGATTTATTAGATTGTGTTGCTGACACGTTCTTTTATTTTAGCACAAAACGTTTCGATAATTTATACCCAACCTTCACTCCTTTAAGAATAAACAATATTTAATTTAGCTGAGGTTGGTGCTCATTGATTCACATTCATCCAGTCATGTCTAATGTAAATACATGATTGATTCAAGAAACTCAGTTTAAGAGAGAGAGGTACAGATACTCTTAAAACACAAATGAGGAATTCAATTACTTTAATTATCTCATGATAAAACAAAAATAAAACAGTATAAACACGTATCTAATGGTGAGTATATGATGCCCTTCGACCCCTCATAAAAAACACACACAAAAAAAAAAAAGACAGAAAGAGTTAGTAAAAGCCAACGGTGATTCTGGCTGTTGTGGCTCTTAAAATGGATCAAACACCCCCAGGAATCAGACTGATGAATCAACAGAAATCCATATACTGGAGGAAAACAGACCCTTAAAAGAATAGATTAGACAATTTACAGCTCAATAACAGATTACTGAAGAAAAAAATATGAACTATTTAAACAAACATCTGAGCAGAAGATTTCTGTCTTTTTTACCCTCAGGCATTGATGGAAGAAAAAAAAAGCTTTCGAAACTTTGAATCAATTGAGCCAATTGCTTTGCGCAATTATTTCGAAAACACTCTCCAGCCAGCACAATCATGTTTTCATGTAGCCCCCACATGTGTTAGCCCAGATGAAATTAACACTTCTCAGTGTGCACACTACAGGGTGTTCAATGGACCTTGACGGAGTTAATGAGATCATTGAGTGATAAAAAGCAGAATCACTGAAAGACAGAAGAGAACAGAAAAAGAGACGAGCAGAATCACAAGAACTACAACTGACTTCAGACACAGCGTTAGATTAAATCAACTGAAGATAAAAGAAGACATTAAATCTGTGAAGATCTCAGCAGAGGATTAAACAACTCCACTAACAGCATTACCAGCTTCTCTTATTACTAACCAGACTGACTTTATTTCTGTTTGATGTCTACAGAAGTTCTCATTGAGAAGTAACAGAGGTTTAGATGCTGATGTTTTATTGAAAATAATAGTTTCGTTTGAAGTCACCATGATGGTGATCAGTGTTTGCTTTAATTGGACTCTTGATCCATCACTTTATAATGTTAGTCTTTCTCTGGCTGCTTCAACTGTGTTTATAAAGCACTTTTGTTATGGCAATAGACAATACCATCTGGTTACGGTGTGATGATGACATGTTCATTAAGTAGTAGCCTGGTTCACTGGTGTCATTCAGAGTCTAAATCTCTGACTATATGCTTGATCTGTAACTTAAGTATTGGTGATTGTAACCCTGTGATTTCAAAGCTTGAGATCCAACAGCAATATGAAAAAAATCAAAAATACATTGTGAATCAAGCCATTATCGGTAAAAATGTAATCATCAAAACCTTACCATAATGACCTGGCTATTACAAATGTGTTTTATAGACACAAAGTTGCAACAGCCAAATAACACCATTATTAAAAAGTCCCGAGTCCAACTAATGCAAACACTGATCACCATCATGGTGACTTCAAACAAAACATTCATTAAAACATCAACATCTAAACCTCTGTTAATTCTCAATAAGAACATTTGTAGATATATGACAGAAATAAAGTTAAACTGGTTAATAATATGTGTAATAATGTGTAATGGCTCGAAGTCAGTCGTAGTTGTTGTGTCTCTCTTTTTTCTGTTCTTGTTGGTAATGTAAGGTGTCACTACTAATGGTCATTCATCACCTACTTAATCGCTTAATTATCACATTAACTTTAAATAATTTTAACACCCTGTAGTGTGAACGCATATGAACACTGAGGCGTGTTCATTTAACACTGGGTACTGCCATTGAAACACACAATTCCCAGTCGGAGGACGTGAACAGTTCAGAGTAGAACGTCACGTGTTGTAATCTCATAACTACGGGAACTATGACGTGGCATAAATGCAGCTCTTGATAGGTGTTTCGAATGTGGTTCAAAACATATGATTTGCAAAGTTTTCAAAGCTTCACAAACCGTGAATCGAAAGCGACCATCACTACCCTCAGGTACAACTGCCTAATAAGGGTGAAATAATTATATGTAAAGATTACTACAAACCATGTGACAAATAAGAATAGAGGATGTGATAACAAACATTTGTTATGAAAGGTATATGTATCCTTTCACTCCTCATCTCTGCTGCAGATGAAGTTGAGTTTGTGGTGTTCAGAACGGCTGATCCAGCGCTGATCTCCTCCAGACTGAACTTCTCCAGATCTCATTGCAGACACACAGTCCTCTCCTGTGCCGTTCCCTGGAGCCCAGTTCTGATAGCACACGGTCTCTCCGATCAACCAGTACCAGATGCCCAGAACACGGGAGTGACGCAAACCCAACCACACCGCCTCAGTGGACGCACGTTTAACCACATTCATCACCTCCTGCTGCATCTCGACTGAATGAACCGAGACCAGATCCGTGTAATTCTGTCTGCAGTATCTCAGAGCTTCAGGCCACGTCAGATTCTCAGTGATCAGAATCAGTTTATCTGGACACAAAACAAACCACAAGCAAAAACTAGAGAGAGACTGATCAAAAACAACATGCAGAACAAACACTGTGGAGGAATCTCTCATGTCAGACATGTAGCGTGAGCTTTAAGATATCTGGAGCTGATGGATGGGTTGTGTGTGTGTGTGAGGATCTGCTCACCTTCATGACACACAAAAGGATATTGGTCACTGCAGGAGATGTCATTCCATTGTCCCTGAGCTTTCTTAATTATCACTGTACAGTCTTCATTTCTTTTAGCATTATTAGGTTCACCAGTATTCCAGTATCTGAAAGAGGAGTTACTCTGATCTGACCACTGCCATGAGTCTCTGAACAGACCGATCCAGACATCATTAGATATGCGACTGTGTTCATTGATGAACTTCTGAATCTGTTGATTCTCATTCTGGTTCCTCACACTGACCAGATCAGTGTAATACTGTCTCTCCAGTTCTTCGTCTGATTGACAAACACGAGTCCTGTGTTCACTTTAAAAAAATAAATGGAAACAGATTCATGAATCAATTTGTTCTTTATTTTTATACTGATATAGCCTACAGTCTAGATGTGAATAAGAGCAGCTGATTAATTAACATATGTGAATATTCTTGAAACTTTATATTTCCCCATTATGTTTTTTTTGTTTTGCATGTTACTCAAAAAGCCAACCCCCCGGTGTTAAATCAGCACTGCTCTGTGTTTATATGGACCCACCAGAATGGTGTTAATAGTAATGCTGAAGCTGTGTTAGAGTTAATTATATAATCATGTGACTAATATAGTGATGATTGTTTGATTATTGAAGACACTTGATGATAACGAGCAGAATCACTGAAGAAAAGAGAAACACAAGAGGCTTGTTTGACTTCATACAGCTCTGCGCAGACCGATCGGTGGCTGATAATATGGAATGGAGCATCGAGTAATTATAAATGTAGGAAGAAATGAATGTATATGTTTGAAGAAATAGAAAAATCAAAAATAAGGGAGAAATGATTATAGGTAAATCATGACTGCACAACAGCAAAAGTAGGTGGCGATATGCACACAGGATGCAAAGCACCAAAAAACTGAAGAAGAATAAGATCGGCGGCTGACTTGAAGCAGTGCATGCCGGTTAGAAATGTGGTCCGACTTGAAACAGCGCAGACGCCACGTGACTGTGCTGTATGCCATCAAAGTCCAGCGAGAACGATTCGAGAGCAGCCGCAGGACTCAGTCAGAGCAGTTTCTCCCCAGCGGCTCATGAGCTCTGTTCCATGATTGGCCAGCTCAAGGCTCGTTTGAGATGCTCCTCGCCTCGCTTCAAATTTAAGGTGTCAACTTAAACCACGACGCAGAAGTATAAATAGGTCTGTTGGACATTGGCTGCTGTTGGACGTAACCGATCTGCAAGAGTTGCCGCATGGAGAAGGGGAGGAGCTAAAAATGGAGACTTTCTGCTTCCCGTAGTGACGCTCGTGCTAAGATGACTCCATATTTAATATACACAGATTGTATGGCTCACATAAGGTCCAGTTTTTGTTTATTTCTTTGCTCTTGGCTGACATGTGGCATTGCTATGGCCTGCTTGTGGCCCAGATCTGGAAAACAGGAGCGGGCCACCCAAGGGCCGTCATTCCACACTGTATATGGGCCAGATCATTTTTCCACATGTGCCAGATGTGGGCCGGATCTGGGCCGTCACAATGTTGCTATGTGGGATGATGCAGCTCAAAGAAAGCCAGTGGCTTGGATCAAATTACTGCTGAACACCTAAAGTTTGCGAGCTCTCGGGATGCGGTTCTTGTGTTACCATAGATAATCAATTTGTCTTCAAAGGGGTCATGACATGTTTTTTTTATTTTTTTTTTATTATGTTCCCATCGGTGCAATTATAGTATTACTATAGTTTTTTGAAGTTTATACTACATTTTAAAATATAGTGATTTATGACGTCATGACCCCTTTAAGGCACAGCATAGTACTGAGTTGTGTATACAGTATATTCATTGAAATTCATAGCAGAATTGTGTAAAATACTAAATTCCTCTGTTATAATTGGCTTTATTGACGTCTCTAAGGCTCTTGGTAGAGTTAATCATCAAAAGTTGTTTGGTAAATTAAGACATAGTGGTGTGCCTAATAGCATAGTATACTAAGCAATTTGGTATATTGGTAAGATAATCAGACTATGAAAATAAAATGGGGTAATAGTGTCTCATCTCTGGAGTTGGTATTGGAGTGCAGCAGGGAGGTCTACTTTCACCAGCCCTTTTTAATGTTTATATGAATGAATTGTCTGAACAATTAAGTGACTGGATGTATGCTTGGTAATATCTTAATCAATCATCTTATGTATGCAGACATTTTTTTTTTCACCAAGTAGTGCTGGCTTTCAACAGCTGCTAAATGTAGTTCTGATTATGGGATTAAATTGCCTTTGGCTTGCTCAGTTGGGGATATTCAAATTAATTATCCAATCATTAATACCATTGATCAGCCCTACCAAACGTGGATGTTTTTTCACTAAGAAAAAACATTGTTATGTTATTTGATTGATACTGTGAAGCTGCTTTGATACAATCTATATTGTGAAAAGCGCTATATAAATATACTTGACTTGACTTGACTTAAATAAGATTTGCAATATAATGCAAAGGGGGATAAGGACCTTAATTTTCCAGATTTTTGTCTTTCAGGGCAAGTACTAAATGTAGGCACCTAAACTAAATATTTTTGGCATATCATTAATGATGTAATGTGTGATGATGACGATCTGTATAGGCAGCGTCACATGTTATATACCTAAGCTATTATGTTGGTGAGAATTGTATGTGTTCAGGTCAGGTTAAGAGACAGCTTTTTAGACCATACTGTACTTATTTTTATACTGCTCCCTTGTGGGTAAAGTTTTAAAAAGTGAGCCTATGTAAGCTTCAGGTTGCCTACAATGATTGAATGAGGATTATATTTAAAGACCGAGGTGAAGCAGTGCAAGTAATCTTTTATTGTATGTCAAGATTAAAACCCTTTATGGCTTTAATGTATAAATTCCTTTGTCGGCTGGATAATTCACAGAATGCTATTAAGCAAACCCTAGGCAAAGAGTGGTGTGATACCAGTCACCTATGAGAAAGTATTGGCATAATTGTCTATTTTAAATGTTTTGTATTGAATGTAATTTTGTGTTGGTTGTTGTCTGTTTTCTCTTTAATGGACCTTGAGTCTGGAAATAAAGTTGAATTGAATTAAATAGAGGGGTTTGCAATGGATATGTTGTCTTATTTCATTTTTACAACATGGAAATGTGTAGCCGGCATCTGAGGCCGGATGGTACGGCATTTTTTGTACGGTGTATGAATGAGTGAATGAATGAGTGAATGTGAGGCAATATGTAAAGTGCTTTGGTGGCCATTGGGTCTATGAAAGCGCTATATAAATGCAGTCCAGTCCATTTACCATTAATTAAAATGCAAAATGAGAAGTTGACGATTGAAAAACAAACATAGAAAGACATTTTATAACCTATCACACTGATATGTGATATGTCTTATTTACATAGCCTAACTACTTATTGTAACAAGAAGATTTGTGTGCGCGTAGAACTGATCCACTCACCGCTCAAAAAAACGGAGTTTCGCCAATATTCTTCTATTACAGGGAAAACACCCATGTCATGTGACTAGGCCAAGTTTCGACAGGTGGCGTGCTCCACCGATTCAGCGTTTGATTGACAGGGTCGGGAACAGACCACACAATCACACATCTGTATACAAGTGAAGTCAACTCATCTTGACCTCGTGAGTTTTTGTGAGAGGATTTTTTCAAAGACTGGAGAAATTATTTGTTGAAAAAAGTAGGCGAAGTCCTTCCGAAGAAGAGAAATTAATATTTTTCATAAGAATCTCTAAAAAAGTGACACATTGTGGCTTGATTTCTTTTATTAATATTAATTTTTCAGGACTAAAATAACATTCTGTACAATGAGGAGCCTACAGGTTACAGGCTTCACATATTAGAAAAATAGCTACAATAATAAAAAAAAAACTAATTTTTTAATGGCTCGTTGTCAAGGTTGTTTCAGATCAACACCTGCAAGCGACCACTAGGTGTCACCGTTGAGACGGGTGTCGTATTGATTCGAAGCCGCGACACAATATGGCACATTTGGTTCAACTGTTTCATTGCTTCACGAAGCCTCGATCTGCCCACCACTAGACTGTGTGAGGTGTGTGCTTATATGCTGCCTGTGATGAGGAGATGGTGTGCAGGTGACAGCGATCTCTGTGATTGGGAAGTGCATGCGGGTGAGGGCCAGGAGGATGATGGGAAATGTAGTGAGGAGGTGGTGCCAACTATCCCAAAGCCAACTATGATCGCAATTTCAATTGAACTCTATTGGTGACGGAACTTGCGACCATAGTTGGCTTTGGGAAACACACCCCTGGCTCATATTTCATACAGTTGGTTTGATCACATCATTAGAAATAAGTGTGAACAATTTTGAATCGTTATGTGTAAACGTTGACAACTGTGTTGTAGTTGTGTTTAACCTTTACTTGTGTTTTATGTGTTTTAATGAGCGAGAGTGTGTTTAAAGTTTTGCAAAAATAGTGCATGAGATTTGCAAACAGTGTCTAACTGCCTGTACTTGTTTAATTAACTCAGTAATTCATTCATTTTTTTATTCATTCATTTTTATTTTATTATTTTCTAGACTACAATCAGGTATAAAAAGTTTGGTTAATCTGGGTAATGCTCATTTTTATCTAGTTAGCAACAGTTAGTTAACCCAGTTGATTTCTCATGTTATTTAACTATGACAATATCATTTCATATTTAAAATAAGCAGTGGAGGTGGAAGTGGATGACTGCTCTGCCACTTTCCCTTAAATATCCAGACCAGAACAAAAGGTTGTAAATATTTTACCCAAACACCTGCTTTTGGGGGAGAAGGGAGAATTATCAGATATCTTTAAGAGACACCACCCGAAAAGGAGAACAGAATTCTCCTAAGTTTTCAATCTTTCTCATAATACCAATGAATGCAATGAAATTAAGACAATTTTACCAAATGCACTGAGACATTTAAAATGATTAAAAAAAAACAGATTTACCATATGTAATTTATAAACATTCTCAGTGAACTTTCTGTGACTTGTATAAGGGGGAAGGGAAGGGAGGAGGGAAAGGGGGATGCATAGATAAGGAAGGATTTATCTATGTGCTCTTTCTTTGAGATCTTCTCTCCAGGGGTGTGTTTTATTGCTTTATCGCAGGGGATTGATCTCAGCTTTTGTCTTAGCACGAAAATCCAAAGTATTACAAGGCCAAAGACTGGGGAGTGCATTTGTTTTAACCACGTTATGTTGCATATGTGTTTTTTTTTTTTTGCCAGAGCGATTCGGGCGCTGGCTGAGTGAAGATACATGTTGTATGCTGCCGCATGTTCAGCAAAAGTTTCCAAAGTTACAACTGCCTCCTTCCTGTTATTCAAGTATCTTACACCGAGTCCTCTGTTCCTGGGGAAAGCTTTAGACTCTGAATGAGATCAGTGAATTAGGCCATTACATGATGATAATGTCATCATCAGAACATAACCATTATGACCAGGTCATATTTACTCTCTAAAGTTGGAGCAGCCAGAAAAAAATAAATAATAATAATTAAAAAACTAAAAGTCACGAGTCCTACTAAAGTAAACACTGATCATCATCATGGTGACTTCAAACGAAACTTCTATCAATACATCAACATCTAAACTTCTGTTAATTCTCAATAAGAACTTTTGTAGATCTATGACAGAAATTTTGACAAACTATATATAATTTAAAAACTTACAAATGAGCTTCAGGGGAATGAAAGCATGATATGAGCACTTTAATGTCTTTATCTCGTCTCTGTTGTGAATGTCATGTCATTGCCTGATACTACTACTATGGAAGCTTATTTCTGTCACAGAATTAAAAAAAACGCAATTGTGACTTTTAATCTCACAATACTGACTTTTTTCTCCGAATTGTGTAATATAAAGTCTCAATTGTGAGTTATAAAGTCAGAATTGCAAGATATAAATTCACAATTCTTACTTTTTCTCACAATTCTTACTTTATATCTAGCAATTCTGACTTTATAACTTGCAATTATGAGTTTATATCACACAATTCTGAGGAAAAAGTCAGTATTGTGAGAGAAAAAGTCGCTATTATCTTTTGAATAGTTTTATTCTGTGGTCGAAAAGTTTCCATTAGCCTAGCAACCTCTGTGCTGACGAGTTAATCAGAGCAGCTGCTCCTGCTGTGCATTGCCGCTCCTATTTATGCCTCACATTTTCTGAGTTTGTTGTCAGATAGTTGTTTCCTCTTGTCCTGTTGTTATTCTCACCAGTGTATCTTTAGCTCTCTGTGTCTGCGTCCAGCCATTGTGTGGATTTACCTGCCTAGTGTGGATTGCTTTAGCCCATTGCAGTCTCTGTGCTACTAGGGCCTGCTTCAGCTGCATGACAACTTCTGATAATTTGTCTTGCTTTATTTTTCATCACTATAAATAAACTTAATTTGTTGCACTCGCAATTGGACCTTCGGCTTCTTTTCTGACAGATTGATCTTTCCACAATGGATCCAGCGAGTGTTTCAGAGTTACAAGACATTTTGACGAGCATCAACGCACACATGGAACTGCAGGACAAGAGCAAAAACGATCTGACGACAAACTCAGCAAAACATGAGGCAGATATAGGAGCAGTAATGACAAAGACTATAGAATAACACAAGACTCGTCACTCGCATTGTTTGGATGGGAGAAAGTGCAAGGCTCAATATGGCGGAATAACTCCCGCCTTCTAAATAAGAGCCAATCCCCGATTGTTGAAGTTATTGCGTCACTGTTAGAAGCTCCGGTTCCTATAGAAATAGTCAGACGCACTCTTCAGCTTGATCCAGGTGTAGGCTGGTGTAGGTGTAGGTGTAAGCCTACTGATCCTGGACGATTCACATGTATGCCCCTTAACTGACATGATTTCTCTCACCTCACCTAGGCCAGCGTCAGAAAGTTTTTGTCGTGCTTCGCAAGCAGTGGTTGGTATAGATTGTCTCAGTGCCAGCTGGTTTACAAATCTGTGAAACATAGAACCAAGGAAGTTCACCCCCATAGGCTCTCCAGTGTACCTAATTATAGGAGAAAGAAAAAATGTTGCCCTGTAACCTTTTGCATTGTAGCTGTTGTTACTTGCAATGTATTTTTCTTGTTACAGTGTAGAGTAACCGAAGTTCCACTGTAACAAAAAATATATTGCTGGCAAATGACAGTATGACGACAGATAGGTGTGCACAATATGCCACAAATAAAAAAGTAAACTAAAATTTAACTTACCATACATCTTTGGTGTAGTCTGTCCGCTTTGGATGGAGATAAAAAGCCGGTGTATTGGCTGGCAGCAACGAGAGCTATTTCTCCAATGAGTCGGCAGGACACAGATGATTCCCTGACTGCTCAGACTCAAATCTCCTTATGGCTTTCTTTGTTTCTTTTGCCACCATCTTTGTTTTTTTTGTGCATTCGTTGAATGTCTGTGTTACATACTTATGACCGCTCTCGTCCTGGCGGATGATAAATGATTCGGGCTTCAGTTGCCGGTTGCCCTCTATAGCTCTGCGTCTCATATGCATCTGTACATCAAACCAGACTTTGTTGACAAGACCCTCAGGTGTGTTTGGATTCAGTGATGCAGGTTGTTTGATTTTCTGAAAGTCTGCCTCCGTTAAAGCAGGATGGTGGGATGTTTTGTCAAGTCCTTCTCAGCGAAGATTTTTCACCACTCCAACGAAAACGTTGTTGCTAGTGATAAACTCGGGACCTTTCAACAGACACCAGGATCGGCTGATCTGTGGATCATTTATGTAACGGTTAAGCCGCGCATGTAGGCTGACATAACAGCTGAAACCGTAGGATTCACCTTTCCCGTTTTTCACTGTGGCATAAAACAGACAGAGTGCCTGGTGGTTAACTTTGGTTATTGTTTTATGTGGCGAGGGGGGCGTGGTTCGGTGAGGTCTGTGAGGGAGAGAGGATTGGGAGAAAGGTGCGGCGTGAGTGGGTTAAGTGTGAATGACAAACACCTGTCTTGTTTCAGTAATTGGCGAGGGGAGATTTTTAAAAGCCACTAGGAAATGAGATGCGAGAGAGAGACGAGGGGAGATCTTGTGGGTGCACTGGCTGAGAGGAGAGACCTGTGGAATCAGAGGCGAGAGTGACAGCCGACCCAGCTGCATTGATTTATTGTGAGCACCAGATGCGCGACCGTTCTTTTGTTTATTTTGCTTTTTGATTTAATAGAAACCCACAATCTCTGCAAATCCTCTCGCTTCCCTACGCTTAAACTTTACTACATTTTAAAATCAATAGCAAGATCTTTCTCGGCACACCAATTCTGAAAACCGCGAACAGACATCGTCTGTTTAACGGTCCCAGTTTCATTTCTTGACTTTCCAGCGCTTCAATTTCTCTCTCATTAATTTTAGAGTCCGCTTTGTTTTTGATCTTCTTTCTCTGTCCTGTCCATCTGTTTTCACCACTCATCCACGCGACCACCAATTAAATCAAAATTTACAACAAAATCTGTAATTTTGAAACAATTTGGCGCAGTTATACCAAATTGTTTACAGAGTCACAAACAGCATTTGTGCAGTACTACTAATGTAATGCGGTCACAGGTGTATGTCTGATGAGTTATTTACAACGGCTTTGAATGCGGCTCAACCAATCAGAATCAAGGACCAGAATTATCTGTGTTTTAAGAACACGTATAACCATGAACCATGACACTCAGAAGGGGAAAAAGAAGAAACAAGGCAAAGAAAAATAACTTTTACCCAAAAACCAATAAAGAAAAAAAGGGAAACACCTTTCCTTTCTTTTAATATTGTCCTTTTCAATCCCTCAACCCCCACCCAATTTCACTAATGAACTCAACCCTCATCAATCAGATCATTAGTGGGTTGTTCAGTTAAAACACAGATAAAAAGTGACCAAAAACAGAGAAACACAAATATTCATATAGAGTTGGAAAGGGATGTAACATTAGTTATACAGTCCATTAATACAATTAGAGAAACTGTTAAAAAAAGTAGAGAGAAGTAATTAATGTTCAAATGTAAATTATGAATGTTCATATGTATATATTTGTTTTATTAAGGTCCATATTAACATGGACTGATACTGACTGACACAGATGTCAATATGCAAATAAGGGGAAAGAGTTGGAAAAACACAAATATAGAGGAAGTGGAATATGAGATAGGGGTTTTCAGAGAAATAAACAAATGTGACGAGCTGAATGAGGGATGAGAGCAGATATAATAATCACGTAGTGTAAATCTGCAGACAGAAACATCAGACTCAGGACAGAAACACACAACCTCTAAAGTAAGAACATGTTCATTCTTCAAACACAATTACACTTTCAGATGTTAATATTGTCCCAATGACTATGTACAGTGAATTCATTCTGCTGTTAAGATACTAGCTGAAATTGTCATTTTTTACTCAAAAATGAATCTGTAAATGTTTGATGTCTGAGTTTTTCCATGTGTTTTTTTTTCCTCAGAAATGGACCAAACTCTATATTTCCTCCTCCTTCTCATTGGTGAGTGTGTTTGTTGTTTTATTTATGGTTTATAGTTTCATCAGGTTTGACCCTGTTATGAAAAGCCTTAAATCAGACGCTCTCTTTCACAGCTCTCTGCTCCGTATCTGAATGTGTTCAGCGTCAGTATCACTTTATAAACGTGAACAAGACCTGGACTGAAGCTCAGAGATTCTGCAGAGAGAATTACACAGATCTGGCCACCGTTGACAAAATGACCGACATGACCGAGCTGAAGAAGAGTGTGGAATGGAGAATGGCATGATTCTGCATGTAGTAATAACCTGACTTTCATCTGCAGTTCATCTAACAACAGTAAGTGCAGCTCTACAGTCTCAATCAACATTCATTTATAAAAAAAGAAGCAAAATATACTGTAAAAAAGAATGCAATACTAAATGCAGCTACTTTTTTATATGATCATAAATATAGAGGAGGCTGTGGATATTCGTCACACTTTCAACTTCTATATAGAAAATAAACAGATATTGAATACGCTGATCTTTTGTTGTTGATAACTGGGAATCTGCCATTGGAGAGCAGATTTTTTTTTTTTCAGCAATGATATATACTGGAAATTATAAATTGAAAATAAATTTTAATGAATGCATATAATGTTAACATATAATAGACATAGAATAACTTTACACATCTCAAATGATACATATACAACTCTTGTAGCCTACTGAGAACAAATTTCAGCATGATATATGAAAATAAATATGATATAATAATTTTGTTTCGATGATTGAAATTCTCAGAAATTAACCTTTTTTAAGATGTTTAAACCGAATTAAACATTTCAGACATTAATTTGTTATCATTAGCTATAAAGTATGTGATTCAGGATCTCAACACAAACCCGTAAAAACGTCATTCTTAGATCAACTTTAAGGGAACTCACTTAGACACATTGTCCATTGCAAAATAACAAAAATACATAACATAAAACATTATTATTAATATTGGAACAATAATCATTTGAATAGCCTAAATTTTAAGTCTACAATCCAACATTGTCATATATATATATATATATATATATATATATATATATATATATATATATATGACACATTTCTAAGGACTAGTTAACAAACATTAATATGCAGTGTAACATCTTCATCTGCTTGATGTTTCTCTCATTCAGCTCTTTATGTCTGAATCCAGTATTCCACAGAAATGTGTAAGGACACATAATGGAGAAATATAAAATTGCAATAAAATTGTCATAAAAATTCACAAAATGTTACTTAATGTTATTGATAAAGTTATTCCTCAATATTGTCCACGGTTTTCAGTGTGCAGCACTCTCCCACATCCCAATACAATAATTATACTGGACTTCACTCTTTGACTTTTGCTCTCTTTCTTTTTTTATTGTGAAAGTTTGATGCAGTCAATCAGTCAGGTGAAAAACTTTTAAACACAAATACAAACACCACTTTAAGAGCGCAAATAGATGCAATCAAATACAAAACAGAATTTTGCACACCACTATAAATGGCTGTTTCCCGTTTGTTCCGGGAAAAGATTCGAAGTATCATGAGTATCGGAAACAGCGCCATCTTGTGGAAGGTCAAATTTATAGCAGCCATAAACACGAGTGCACAGCGCCCATGTTTTATCTATTAAGCACAGATAAAAGTCTGACAACGCTAAATGTTCAGTTTTCTGATAATATAATTCACATATTAAAGTGTGGCAATAAATTAAATGTAACAATTATATTCATACTAATTATAAAAATACCAAAAGTGCTGCTTGATGCAAGTTAAATGGTGGTCTAATTATTTTATGGTTTCTATGCTGTATATAATATGACAAAATATAATCATGTAACATAGGTTCCCTTTCAGTCGCTCACGTTCGACGTGACGTCGACGTGGCGACGTAATGGGATCACTTCAGGGAGCCCTATCAACTTCGAGTATCTACAGAACAAGCCAATGAACGTTGGCGTGCGTGAAAGCGTCACGCGCCCCCGCCCCGCAGCGCGGGTATAAACAGGAAGCGGGCGCACGCACTCATTGTCTTTCGCTTCGGAGCCGAGCTTGACTTCTGAGCTACAGACTGCTGAATACAGGGAAGAAAAAGGCTTTATCCAGTGCTGGTGTGACGGCGCGATCAGCGGTGGCCGCGAGCATTTCACAACAGCTGTTTTCACAGCTTGGTTTCTGTGTGTGTGACTGTGTTGGTCTCGTGGGCGTTCCTACATTGAGAGTGTACCCCGATTACACTGCGGCCATCCCTGGGTGCTTCAGCACTAAAAGAGCTTTTTATTTTTATTTTTTCCTGTTTGTTATTTTTACTAAAAGAGCAACACAAGCGTGACCCTGCGTCCTTTTCAGGATGTCATTCCGCTTGTGCGTTTCTGGATGCGGTCATACCCTGGCGCTAGGCGACGGCCACAATAGCTGCATCTCGTGTTTGGGCATTCAGCATGCTGAGGCAGCTTTTGTGAATAGCTCATGTTCCCATTGCGGGAATATGACTATGATAGCGCTAAGATCGAGACTCGCTTACCTCAAGGGAGGTGCAGTCCCCTCGCCTATGCCCCGATCTAGTGTCTATTCTGGACCTCAGAATAGACCTACTTCTGTGCATGACCAGGGTGATCTGAGGATTACCGTGAGGGCTACCCCGCCGAGGCAATCTCCGTGGGCCCCTCACGCCTCACAAGCGCTACCGCCGTTGGAGCCTTCAAATGAGCGTGCTGGTCCTTCTCTTGGACGACCACTCGTCTCCTTTGGGGCTCCACCTGACGATCAGATGTCGATCGCAGCATCGGAGGGGGAGCTTCGTTCCTCTGGAGATGAGGATTCGGCTGCGTTGCCCCCTTCGGGGCGTGTAGCGTTGCCCGAGTCCGATCCAGAATGGACGGCTATGCTTTCCCGGGCCGCCGAGAAGGTCGGGCTTGTGTGGAACCCTCCACCACGTCCCGAGCCTTCCCGGTTGGACGATTGGTTTCTCGGGGCGGGCCGTGCTGGTTCTCAGCGCGCCGCCCCGGTACCTTTCTTTCCGGAAGTGCATGAGGAGCTTACTAGGACGTGGACGGCGCCGTATAGTGCCAGAAGCCGTCCTAGTGGCTCCTCCCTCCTCACCACCCTCGACGGTGGGGCGGCTAAGGGGTATGTGGATGTTCCGCCGGTGGAGCGTGCTGTTGCGATGCAGTTGTGTCCAGCGTCCGCTTCCTCCTGGCGGGGCAATCCACGCCTCCCGTCCAAGGCATGTAAGTTTTCGTCCGGTCTTACGGCGAAGGCTTACAGAGCCTGTGGACAGGCTGCTTCCGCCCTCCATGCCATGGCGCTTCTGCAGGTCCATCAGGCCCAGGCGCTCATGGACATGAACGAGGGTGGTTCTGACCCAGAGCTCTTCCGGGAGCTCCGTGTGGCAACTGACCTCGCCCTCCGGGCGACGAAAGAAACTGCACGTTCCGTTGGTCAGGCGATGTCCACCCTGGTGGTCCAGGAGCGCCACCTCTGGCTCAACCTGGCTGACATGAGGGACACTGACAAGTATCGGTTCCTGGATGCCCCTCTCTCCCAGGTTGGGTTATTCGGCGACGCGGTCGAGAGCTTTGCCCAACAGTTCTCGGCCGCCAAGAAGCAGACGGAGGCCATCCGACACATCCTGCCCCGGCGGACCGCTGCTGCTCCCACCTGTCCGCCGGCTGCAGTCCCTCCGTCTACTCGTCGCCGAGGTCGGCCTCCTTCGGCGTCCTCCGCTCCCGCGAAGCCTCAGCAGCAGCCTTCATCTAGGCCTCAGCGTGGAGCAAGCCGCAGGAAGCCGACCATGCCCGTCCAGGCCGCTGCCAAGCCAGGTGGCAAGCGGAGGTGCAAACGTCCCTGAGACGGGCAACCCGGAGGTGGATCAAGTTGCTCTTTAGGAAATGGTGAACTCGCCGCTCCTTCCCCCGGTGGAGGGCCGGGCGGAGAATCTTTTGTTTCCTTTTGTTTCTGTTCCGCCACTGGCCCCCGGGAGGGCGCGCTTGGCGGTCGACGACGCTATGCCTTGTCACCCTCAGGCCCCTCTTCTATCGCCAGCCAAAGGCAGTGGCTGTGTCCCGGACGCAGTGTTGCCTCCGCACACTCACTCTGCCCTTCGACGGAAGCAGGTATGTGTCGCACCTCACACCCAGACCCCACTCCGGGCCGCTATGCCGTCCGAGTCGAGTCCCTGCGTTCCGCCGCGCTGCCCCACCCCGGGTACGTCTGTGGTCCCGTTGGTCCCGCTTGTGCGGTGTCTGGGAGCCTGGCTAGCGCTTCCCAGCCCGTCCCGCTGGCTCATCCGTACTGTCAGACTCGGCTATGCGATTCAGTTCGCCCGGCGGCCCCCGCGCTTCAGGGGCATTCAGTTCACCCGTGTTCTGGCGGACAGTGCCCCTGTGCTCAGGGCAGAGATCGCAGTCCTACTGGCGAAGGACGCGATCGAGCCGGTCCCTCCAGCCGATATGAAGACCGGCTTCTACAGCCCGTACTTCATTGTACCCAAGAAAGGCGGTGGGTTACGGCCAATCTTGGACCTGCGAGTCCTGAACCGGTCCCTTCACAGGCTGCCGTTCAAGATGCTTACGCAGAAACGCATTTTCAAATGCATCCGTCCCCAAGATTGGTTCGCAGCGATCCACCTGAAGGACGCGTACTTTCATGTCTCGATTCTCCCTCGACACAGACCGTTTCTTCGCTTTGCGTTCGAGGGGCGGGCATATCAGTACAAAGTCTTACCCTTCGGGCTGGCCCTGTCACCCCGTGTCTTCACGAAAGTCGCGGAGGCGGCCATTGCTCCTATGTGCGAGCGTGGTGTTCGCATTCTCAACTACCTCGACGACTGGCTTATTCTTGCCCAGTCGAGAAAGCAGTTGTGCGAACACAGGGACATGGTGCTCAGTCACCTCAGCCACCTAGGGCTTCGGGTCAACTGGGAAAAGAGCAAACTCACCCCCGGGCAGAGGATCTCTTTTCTCGGTATGGAGCTGGACTCGATCAACATGACAGCGCGCCTCACCGAGGCCCGCGTCCAGTCAGTGTTGAACTGCGTGAGTACTCTCAGACGCAGAACAGCGGCACCACTGAAACTTTTTCAGAGGCTCCTGGGGCATATGGCATCTGCAGCCGCGGTAACGCCGCTCGGATTGCTTCATATGAGGCCGCTTCAACACTGGCTCCACGGTCGAGTCCCGAGATGGGCGTGGCAGAGCGGCTCGTGCCGGGTCCAAGTGACCCCGCACTGTCGCCAAACTCTCACCTTGTGGTCGGACCCTTCGTTCCTGCGGGCGGGTGTTCCCCTAGAACAAGTGTCCAGGCATTCTGTGGTCACCACGGATGCCTCTGCCACCGGGTGGGGGGCCACGTACAACGGGCATGCAGCTTCAGGTCTGTGGACGGGGCCTCAACTGCATTGGCACATCAACTGCCTCGAGTTGTTAGCAGTTCATCTTGCGCTGGGCCGCTTCAAAACGCCGCTACTAGGCAAGCATGTACTGGTCCGTACGGACAGCACTGCGACCGTTGCGTACATCAACCGTCAGGGTGGTCTACGCTCCCGCCGCATGTCACAACTCGCCCGCCATCTCCTCCTTTGGAGTCAGAAGCATCTGAGGTCGCTTCGTGACATTTATATTCCGGGCCTGCTCAACCGTGCTGCCGACGAGCTCTCACGGCAGCAGGTGCTACCAGGAGAATGGCGACTCCATCCCCAGGTGGTCCAGCTGATTTTCAGGCGCTTCGGGACCGCACAGGTAGATCTGTTTGCCGCCCCGGACACGTCTCACTGCCAGTTGTTCTTTTCCCTGACCGAGGGGACCCTCGGCACGGATGCTCTGGCACACAGCTGGCCCCCAGGTCTACGCAAGTATGCGTTTCCCCCAGTGAGCCTTCTTGCACAGACCTTGTGCAAAGTCAGGGAGGACGAGGAGCAGGTCTTGTTAGTAGCGCCGTATTGGCCCAACCGGACCTGGTTCCCGGAACTGGTGCTCCTCGCGACAGCCCCTCCCTGGCCCATTCCTCTGAGAGAGGACCTGCTCTCTCAGAGACGGGGCACCTTGTGGCACCCGCGTCCAGACCTCTGGAAACTCCATGTCTGGTCCCTGGACGGGACGCGGAGGTTCTAGGTGACCTACCCCAGGCGGTAGTTGACACCATCACTTCCGCTAGAGCCCCCTCTACGAGGCGCCTCTATGCGTTGAAGTGGAACCTGTTCGTTGATTGGTGTTCTTCTCATGAGGAGAACCCCCGATCTTGCTCGGTCAGAGCCGTGCTTTCCTTCCTGCAAGATGGGTTGGAGCGAAGGCTGTCTCCCTCCACCCTTAAAGTGTATGTTGCCGCTATCGCCTCACATCACGATGCAGTTGAAGGTAAGTCACTGGGAAAGCACGACCTGATCGTCAGGTTCCTGAGGGGGGCAAGGAGACTAAATCCTCCTCGCCCGCTCTCTTTACCTTCTTGGGATTTGTCTCTGGTCCTTTCGGCACTTCAGAGACCACCCTTTGAACCTTTGCAGTCAGCAGAGTTAAAAATGCTGTCCTGTAAAACAGTACTCCTGGTTGCATTGGCCTCCATCAAGAGGGTAGGGGACCTGCATGCATTTTCGGTCGACGAATCGTGCCTGGAATTCGGCCCGGCTAACTCTCACGTGATCCTGAGACCCCAGCCCGGATACGTGCCCAAGGTTCCCACCACTCCCTTTCGGGACCAGGTGGTGAACCTGCAAGCGCTGTCTTCGGAGGAGGCAGACCCAGCCCTGGCTTTTCTCTGTCCCGTCCGCGCTCTGCGCCTGTACGTGGACAGAACTCAAAGCCTCAGGACCTCGGATCAGCTCTTCGTCTGTTACGGAGGTCAGCAGAAAGGGAAGGCTGTCTCCAAGCAGAGGATGGCCCACTGGATAGTGGATGCCATCGCCTTGGCTTACGAAGCCCAAGGCGTGCCTTGCCCGCCCGGGTTGAGAGCCCACTCCACTAGGGGTGTCGCTTCTTCTTGGGCGCTGGCACACGGCGCCTCGCTGACAGACATCTGTAGAGCTGCGGGCTGGGCGACACCTAACACGTTCGCTAGGTTTTATAGCCTACGTGTTGAGCCGGTTTCTTCCTGTGTGCTCGCTTCAACCAGCTGGTAACACCGAAGTTCCCGCTCTTGTGTCGGCTTGCTACGCCACTCCCCTCCACATGGAGCGGATACGTGCGCTTTTCTGCTCCAGTCGAGTTCCCCACTCAGGCGAACCCTGTAGAGTTCCTCCGTACCCCTTCGGCAGTCAGACGTTGCGGAGCGTCCGACGCCAGGCCTAGTGCTCGTATGCTTGTTTAACTTGTGCTAGGCTGGGTTCCATATGTGGCGATCCCTGCGGCGATCCCATATGCGTATTCTTCCGCGATCAGCTCCCTGCGGTGAGCCCGTGTCTTCCCTTGGCAGACTCCGCTCTGCCGTCACTGTCTGGTGCTGCCTCCCCCTTCTCAGGCTGGAGCCACCCCAGTGA
This sequence comes from Meda fulgida, assembly GCA_030578275.1. Taxonomy (NCBI): domain Eukaryota; kingdom Metazoa; phylum Chordata; class Actinopteri; order Cypriniformes; family Leuciscidae; genus Meda; species Meda fulgida. The sequence continues at coordinate 49,739,682 of CM060622.1, forward strand.
CATTCCATATGTTGCACTGCCCCTCTGGCCAGTCCATATGTGTATTCTCCACATGTTACCTCCCTTCGGGCAGGATGTGGCTCCGCAGCGTCCCTCTCCCCTGGAAAGGCACGCTTTCCCAGTGTTATCCAAGAGTTCCACTGTGTGGGGTTTAATGGAACAGCAGTGAACTCCCTCTATGCAGGTCTTCCGCCCCAGCCATTTGGGGGTCTGAGAGTCTTCCGTAGGGCGCTGGATGTGGCAGCTACCGTGGCGTTTTCCATGGGATCCCATTACGTCGCCACGTCGACGTCACGTCGAACGTGAGCGACTGAAAGGGAACGTCTCGGTTACTAATGTAACCCTCGTTCCCTGGAGGAGGGAACGGGAGACGTGACGTCCCGTCGCCACGGTTGCTGACCATCGCTGTACGGCCGTCTCAATCTCGGCTCCTCAGCGAAAAACAATGAGTGCGTGCGCCCGCTTCCTGTTTATACCCGCGCTGCGGGGCGGGGGCGCGTGACGCTTTCACGGACGCCAACGTTCATTGGCTTGCTCTGTAGATACTCGAAGTTGATAGGGCTCCCTGAAGTGATCCCATTACGTCGCCACGTCGACGTCACGTCTCCCGTTCCCTCCTTCAGGGAACGAGGGTTACATTAGTAACCGAGACGTTATAGGTTTATTTATAAAAAAAAAAAAAATAGTAAATGGATTTAAACTTTCAAAAACTGTAGAGAAGTGGTCTGGGTTCAAACACTGGGTTCCTACCACAAACCGCTTTCATCAGATCTTGCTCTTCAAACTTCAACTCCGTGTGTGCGTGTGTGTTGCCAGCGTGCGAAATGGTTGAAATGTGTGTGTCTCACTGTGAATGTGTGAGACTTGGTTTACTTCCAAATCGTAAAGCGGTGTAAGAATAATGAACAAACTTATTCATGTTTCCATTTGTTTTTCTTAAAGTGAACACAGGACTCGTCTTTGTCAATCAGACGAAGAACTGGAGAGACGCTCAGAGTTTCTGCAGACAGAATCACATTGATCTGGTCAGTGTGAGGAACCAGAATGAGAGTCAACAGATTCAGAAGTTCATCAATGATAATCGCATATCTAATGATGTCTGGATCGGTCTGTTCAGAGACTCATGGCAGTGGTCAGATCAGAGTAACTCCTCTTTCAGAGACTGGAGGTCTGGTGAACCTAATATTGTAGGTAAACTTAAAAACTGCACAGTGATCGGACCGAACGCTATGGATCAATGGCATGCCGACTCTTGCAGCTCCCAGTTTCCTTTTGTGTGTCATGAAGGTGAGCAGATCCTCACACACACACACATCCATCAGCTCCAGATATCTTAAAGCTCACGCTACATGTCTGACATGAGAGATTCCTCCACAGTGTTTGTTCTGCATGTTGTTTTTGATCAGTCTATCTCTAGTTTTTGCTTGTGGTTTGTTTTGTGTCCAGATAAACTGATTCTGATCACTGAGAATCTGACGTGGCCTGAAGCTCTGAGATACTGCAGACAGAATTACACGGATCTGGTCTCGGTTCTTTCAGTCGAGATGCAGCGTCGTGTGATGAATGTGGTTAAACGTGCGTCTACTGAGGCGGTGTGGTTGGGTTTGCACAACTACTGCAGCATGAACATGTGGCTCTGGTTGAGAGGAGAGATCGTGTGCTATCAGAACTGGGCTCCAGGGAACGGAACGACACCGGAAAACTGCAGCCTTGAGAAGAGAAAAGGAGCAGTTCAGTCTGGAGGAGATCAGCGCTGGATCAGCCGTCCAGAGACTCACAAACTCAACTTCCTCTGCAGCAGAGATGAGGAGTGAGAAGACCTCAATGTGTGTGTGTTTACTTCAGTGGTGGACAGTAACGAAGTAAAAGTAATTCGTTACTGTACTTAAGTAGCTTTTTTGCGTATCTGTACTTTACTCAAGTATTTAAATTTTGGGAGACTTTTACTTTAACTCTAATACATTTCAAAGTGAAATATCTTACTTTTTACTCTACTACATTTTCAAAATCAGTCGTTCCTTTTTATTTATGAGTGGATAAAAACGTAACTGGTCAAACGAGCCACCAATCACAGTACAGCGAGCGCAATTTGTTTTGAACTTGCTTGGCGGTATCTAAGCGCGAACCAGAGCCGTTAAATATGAGAGTTGCGAATATAGATGGTTGTGACAGTGATCTCGCCGCCGCGCGGTCACGTTATTCGTGTAGCTCTCAATAGTTCCAAACAAATCGCGTTAAAATCGATTTTAAGCAGAACAGAGAGCAGCAGCTATAATTGCAGCAATTATCGGTAAGTATTGACGCATAATGTACATTGCTTACGTTGCCACTAAAATGACTTGCATATAATAGCTTTTTTTTTTTTTCTGGGGAGTAGCAGAAACACAGCATTAATACGTTTTTGTGTTTAATTTTGGAGGGAAATTGGCTGCTCCCATAACATAGAATATAGAATATATATATATATAATGGCGTTGTGCTGGTTTATGTGAAAGTATCATAACATTAAGATGTTAATAATTATGACCATAGGCGCTGGAGAAAAATATATACAGTAAATACTGTAACTGTTTTATACCTTATGGGAACATTCCCCTTCCCTCCAAAATTAAACACACAAAAAATTATTTCAATTCAAAAATATGTATATATATATATATATATATATATAAAATATATATATATATATATATATATATATATATATATATATATATGACTAATTAATGTCATTTCATTAATAGATTGGTGTGCACTTAGACTGAGTTAAGCAAGAGTCTTGTGACAAATTATAATAGGACATTATAGCCATAAAAAAATCAAAGTACTTGGATACTTAAGTACATTTGAAGGCAAATACTTTTGTACTTTTACTCAAGTTAATGTTTAAAGGCAGCATTTCTACTTTTACTTGAGTAATATTTTACCTTGAGTATCTTTACTTTTACTCAAGTACATGGTATGTTTACTTCGTCCACCACTGGTTTACTTACATTCACTGTTTCATTCCTCATTATTTTTCTTATTTACTATAATAGGTTTGATTTGTTCTTTAATAATTTCTGAGTGAATCTACTAACTGTTTTAAAATTCTGTTTTATTACTCTATGTTAATTGTCATGACATAATATGATTTTATTAAAGTTTTCAAACACTTTAATTATTCTTTAAATGTCTAATAAATTAACACAATATACATTTAGGAATATATGTGTTTTAGGAATATATGTGTCTTTATGAAAATAAAAAAATATAAAAATAATTTGTCTTATGTTTTTCACTTATCTGTAGAAATTTGCACTCCATTGTTTATAATTTACTAAAATGAAAATAAAACGATGTTGCTTTAAAAACAATATACAAGCACAAACAATATAGTCGCAATCATGTGTTTGTTGGATTCATTTGTCCATATAAGGGACTTCCTGGAACTTCATAGGTCATAATTGTATGAGTCCGTTTTGTACTTTCTGGGAGAGATTACCCTCCGGCTTCGAGTTTGAATGAAACATTCATTTTATTTAATTTCATTTTCATTCAGAATTTTTAAAAAGTGTATATATATTATTATTTTTTTCTGAAAACGGTGTATCTTTTCATTAGAGAAGACCCTTATTCGCCAGCTGGGTGTTTGCAGCCCTTTGAAGCCCTGAATATGGATTTTGTACGGTCAAAAATGACCCAGGTTGGGCACCTTTCACTTGGAAACAAAATCTTTGAATGTTTGTCCTCCAAAACTAACGTCTCTTCTGCTGAGGCAAGAAGATCATATACATATTAGATGGCTTTGGTGTGAGAAAAATATTCAGGGAGTGTGTGGTAAAGAAGGTGGTGATTGAGTTTTATTCTCAACATTTTGTCATAATTCTGTCATAAGTCTCTTAATTCTGAAGTTATAATAACAGCCCAGTTCAGATAGAGCGCAGGTTCACCTGAAGACCACTGCCATTTATCAACACTCTGCAGCCCAATCCAGACATACTGAACACCTCCATCATTCACACTCTTCTTCAGCTCGTTCATGTCAGTCATGTTGTCAACGGTGGCCAGATCTGTGTAATTCTCTCTGCAGAATCTCTGAGCTTCAGTCCAGGTCTTCAACATGTTTATAAAGTGATACTTACGCTGAACACATTCAGATACGGAGCAGAGAGCTGTAGGAGAGAGGGTTTGATTTAATGCTGTCATGAACCTGGGTTGATCTATCGATCTCTCTCTCTCTCTCTTTTCCACCCCTCTCCTCCAGATGATCGTTGCCACAATCAGCGCGCTACTGCGATGATTGCCACCTCACCTGTTCTCTCTTTGATCTAATTTTTGTATGCTACTTCTAGTTACTGTTCTCCCTGCTTCTTTGCCAGATTATTATTTGCAAAGGATTCGATCTCGTACCTTCTACTTTGACCATCCTCTTCGCTATCGCCTTCGGGAAACCCCTTGTCTTGTCCTTTCCTGTCTCGCTACATCCTCTGGTACGTTAATTTTGTTCCCTGCCCAGCTGTCCTGCTGCCCGTGACCTTCACCTTATCGCCTCTGTGAGTCCGCACTACTGGTCTGGGGATTGAGTCACCCTCGCTGTTTACCAATTCCTACCCTGGGACCACTGCTGTTGACCTGCCAAGTTTTTTACTTTTGTTTTCTCCAGTACTGAGTCCGCGTGACGGCAGACTCCTGTGTTATCTTTTCAATAAACTTTGTTTCTCTATCAGCCTCTGCCCTTGGGTCCTCTGTTATCACTGCACATAATAATCTGGCCACCATGGACCCAGCAGAGGAAACACCTTTTCGTGCAGCAGTCAAGATTCAAGGAGCCATGTCAGGCAGACACGAGGACGAGATTTCTAATGCCAGACATGCTGTGGAGAGCCTGGCGGCACAAGTGACAGACTTTTCCACACGCTTTCACCATTTTCGTCTGGAATCACCCACTTCCCAGAGAGTCCACAGTTCATCCGAACCCAGGATCAACAACCCACCCTGTTACGCTGGTGAGCCCACAGAATGTCGCTCCTTCTTAACTCAATGTGAGGTTGTATTTTCCCTTCACCCCACTTCTTATGCTGAGGACCGCGTCCGAGTGGCCTTCCTGTTTGACGGTGGGGCGCGCACGAGTGGGGAACGGCTGTCTGGGAGATGCAGAAAGACTGTTGCGATCAATATGCTCTGTTCAAGGAGGATATGATCAAGGTATTTGACCGTTCCGTTTATGACCAAGAAGCATCCCGCCTACTCGCCGTGTTACGTCAGGGGAGGCGATCCGTGGCTGACTTCGCCATTGAGTTCCGCACTCTGGCAACCACATGCGGCTGGAATGAACCTGCCTTGGTCGCTCGCTTCCTGGAGGGACTCAACACAGACCTCAAGGATGAGATCTATGCTCGTGAGACCCCTGTCCATTTTTTCCATCTGGTTGAGTTGGCCATTCGCCTTGATAAACGCTTTGAACTGTGCTGTCGCGCTCGGGGCATTGTTACCGAGCAACAAGCTGTTCCACCCACTGTTTTCTCTCCTCCTATGGGTGGCCTGGAGTCTGAGCCCATTTAGCTAGGAGGTATCCACATCACCGCTGCTGAACGCCAACGGCGGATACTGAATCGACTCTGTCTCTACTGCGGCTCTACGAGTCACTTTGTCTCATCGTGCCCACTAAAAGCCAGAGCTCGCCAGTAGACAGGGGAGTACTGGCGAGCGCTACTGCCTATTCCCCATCGCCGAAGACTCGCACCACTTTTTCTGCCGTCCTCCGCTGCCCCGGTTCTTCAGCTCCCTGCATGGTCCTTATCGATTCAGGAGCCGAGGGAAGCTTCGTCGATGAGAGATGGGCTCTCGAACGGGGCATTCCATTAATGGACCTTGAGGATTCCACCACTGTTTTTGCCTTGGACGGCAGTGTTCTTTCTAAGGTCCGACGCACCACCATTCTGGTGAGTCTCATCCTATCCGGCAACCATCAAGAGACTATTTCATTGGTTAGCGCAGCATAACCCACAGATTAACTCGGCGAAGGGAACTATCCTTTCTTGGAATTTGGATGACCGATGACAAGACACGTTTTGTATAAGAAAGCTGTATGCGAGGTAGGCGTGAACCACCATAAATATTTAGTGTTTCACACCTGAGAAAGACAAAGATATAATGGCCCTATTAGGTGCTATCAGGTACTATCAATATGAGGAGCCTTGCACAAAGAATGAGTGAATTTAAAAAAGAATGGCTTTTTGATTTTTTTGATTTACTTACAACACAACATAATCCAAAGATACACAACAAAGGACAAAAAAACTGTCATGAATCAGCCTCTCTCTCTATGCCCTTATTGTTTACACACGCACACACGCCCAGCTGGTTCTCATTATCTCAGCCTTCGCGCTGCGCACACACTTAATGCTCCCATTCATGATTTTCCCCTATCTCTCTTCTCGCAGCTGTTTCCCATAGTAATTAACACTTACACTGATTCTGTCTCACCTGTGCTCGCTTCTTTTCTAATTTACTCGGCTACTTCTAGTCACTGTTTTCTCTGCTTCCTTGTCAGTTTATTGTTGTACGTTGAGCTTTCGCTTTGTCTCTTCGTTTGCAAGACCTACCAGTATTTTCTCTCACGAGATATACAGCGTCCTGTCCTGTCCTGTCCTGTCCTGTCGAGGTGTATGTGATTTGTTTGGAGATTCATCATTGTTCTCTACCCAGTTCACCTGCTGTCTGAGGATCATCATTGTTCTCTACCCAGTTCACCTGCTGTCTGAGGATCATCATTGTTCTCTACCCAGTTCACCTGCTGTCTGAGGATTACCTGCTAGCCTGCCACCTGTGAGTTTCCTTCACTGGGCTTGGGAAGAAGTTCTGTTGCTGCTCGTCTCCTTGCCGGCGCTGAACCAGCTATTGACTTGCACAGCATTATTGTTTTCGCTTTGAACAGATCTGCGTCTGTTGACGGCAGAGTCTCCTTGTTTCTAGTAACAGAGAAATAAACTCTATTATTACATTACCTCTGCTTTTGGGTCCTCTGTTCAAGCCGTGACAAAAACGCATTATTGAACACACTGATCACACCTTTGAGCCATTCCTGAAACAGTACATACCTGTCATTTCCATGTTGTTTGATTTTTAATTTTACCATGTTTTCATGTGCATGTGAATGTTTAAGTCAGCAGGACTCCATCAGCGGCATCTGGTCCCTGTAAAAAAACAACAAAAAAAACAACTGTGAACCTTGTAGGCATATTTGTAGGGCTGTATAAATGGTTAAAAAGGAACACTTCAGTACACTACACTAGAGAAAAAGAAAAAAAAAAAATATATATATTCTTTAAACGTTATGAAATGAGATTGGAGTAAAAACATGATGCCTAATGTTTTGCTTTTCAAAGCCACAGCGCGTGCAGAGAACATTATTGAAGCGATCAAACCGCTACAAACTATGAAACATTATTGTTAGCACATTATATACATCCAAGTTTGAGCAGATATCAACGAACACAGCATTTAACAGTAAACACTTTCACTTTCATACATTTCATAATTTCATACTAGCCTACTTTTATATCATGCTTTGTTTTATTATGAACATAAAAACATCCTTGTGTTGTATAGGCTATATTTATTTATCATTGAAAGATTGCCTAACTGTCTATAGTTCATATTTCAACATGTTTCCATCGATTTCATAAATCTTAGTCAACTATTACAATGTGAAGTTTATGCACCAATAACATGCTAACTATAATAAATGGGAATAGGCCAACATGTCTTACCTTAACAATCTTATCTTGAAAAATCGCGTTCTTCTTCTTCTGAGGTAAATCCCGTGTGAACTCACAGCGTGTCTTCCAAACTCGATGAAAAGCAGAAAAATTAGGAAGTTTCTCTTCTCTCTTTGTGCTTTGTTTAGAGGTGATGGGGCGTTTACATATCTGCGTGGACGATTTGCATGGAGCGCGCATGGGTGTGGTCACATTAGAGATGATTAGCACTCGTTTGAGAAACTGTACCTCTCGTTGCTTTCATACAGATGACTTAAACAGAGAATATTTGTTTTCAATAAGAATGACATGATTTAAAAACAAAGACTCCAAGCTGAGTTAGTTCATTTTTCTGTCGCGTTTCAGAATGAACTTCACATTGAGAGAGACGGCAGAACGCGCATCATGTTTATTTTCTTTATTTTACGAAAAACACAACATTTTGTTTTTATTATGAGTGTACACAAATAAAAGAAGACATTTAAGTTTTGAATGATATGTAACACTTATATGTAAGATCAAAATCAACAGAGTATTTTGAGTTTGTTTTGCACAGATAAGAAAATAAGCGAGCAGATCACGCCGGCATGAGTGCCGACCCCAGAGGGTTAAGACGCACTCTGTGTCTCCATCAGCACAATATTTCTTCGTGTTGGATTTTGTGTAATGAACGCTATATTCACAGAATTTAATGGCCAACAACGGACATGTGCAAGAAAAGAAAAAGCAACAGCAGTAACACACAACTCTTTAATCATGGAAATCAGCAGCACAGAGAACGTCTACATTATTTAACTATGTAGGTGACATCACTCACTCTTGATATGATGCCAACTCACGGTCAACATTATACATTTTCTTCACTGGCATTACAAAATATTCTTGCATTTAATTTCAGTGCTACATAAACCTTTTACTCTTTTTAACCTATTTTCTCTCTAATACTCAGAATTCGACCTCTACATTTAACCTACCCAAGTTAGTTCACACACATTAGGAGTATTGAGTAGTACACACACACACACACACACACACACACACACACACACACACACACACACACACACACACACACACACACACACACACACACACACACACACACACACACACACACACACACACAGAGCAGTGAGCAGTGAGCAGTGAGCAGTGAGCAGCCATTTTTGCTGTGGCGTCCGGTATTGTGGGTACAGTATTGAGAAGCGAACTCGCAACCTTCAGGTTACCAGTCTGACTCTACAACCATTAGGCCACAACTGGCCCCTTTTTGCAGATGTACGTTGACTATGACTAGACATGAAATGGGGTTAGATTAGATCAAAAAGAAGGTCCTTTAATACTAAAACTCATGTTCACATTCACTTTTATGCCCTTTTTACACTGCATTATAGTATGACATATTCGGACGCACCAACTGGGAAGGATTGAGGCTGTGGCTGCATCCGAAATCACATAATCTCTTGAGTAGATACTTCTGAATAACTAAATACTTCACAACCATTCTGTATAGTGTAGTAGATTTTTCCCCTACGTACCTGACTTAGGTTGAATTATACTCAGTTGAGTTACCTCTGAACGTTTGAGTTGACAATCTAACCCCACCTAAGAGTCTCACAAAGAGTCGGACAACGTCTCGCCCCCTATCGAACACTATCACTTGGGAATAAGGTCTCTAGTGTTTCGCTAAATAACTTGTTCCACTAACTAACTTTACTATGCAGCAATTACAAACAGACAGACTTCAGCAAATGTCCCTTAAATGCTTAAATCACGGCCGGGAGATCTTCCCGAGCAGTTCTCAGGAAATCTATCCCAAGAAGCAAGGCCGGAGGATCTCAGACAAGTTCCATTGAGAGTCCCACCAGTAGTAAGAATACAACAGTTTTTATAGAATAGAGACAACAAATAAGATCATTGTGACTAACATGTCACCTTCAATATGATTAGTTCAATTGGTTCAAAAGCCTCCACCTCTTTCCCTCTGTCACTGGCATATGCAAACTCTGTTTTTGTGTTTACTTATCATCACGGGCCAGATGTTCAAAGGTAAGCTGATCGGATTTTGGTCATCCGATTGGATCAAATCTTGAAAATGGGTTGTTCAAAAGGGAAAGAAGGAATCTGAAATCAGATTATATCACAGGATCCAATCCTAGTTTTAATCTGGATCAAACCAGATTTTGTCTGTAGGATTTGGATAACTTTGATCCAAAAAAAATAGGATTATCCTTATCCCAACAGGTGGATTTCAGGAAGAAAATGTAGTAAAACTTTATAATTGCTCAAATAATACCTTTGTATCATTTAATCTATATACTTTTATTAATATTTTACACTTGACTTGTGTAACCGTTGTAACAGTGATAAAGTAGATAAAGTAGACATAGGCTACCAATTAAGCTATTCAGTATAGTAAAGTAAAAATAAAAATGATACTGTCCCCATGAAATTATATTTCAATAACAAACAAAAATAATATATTCAATTTTTCTGTCATTCATCACCGTATATTAATTTCAAAGAAACAATCATCAGAGATGAGCCTGTCAAAAATAATTTCTAACAATTGCATCCCTTACTATACCTCCAGTCAGTCCCTCATTCTGACACAACACCAGAGGTTGGTTTGGTGTTTCAACAGGCTCAGGTGCATCATAAACGTCATCACAGAGAGGGACATTGCGCCTGGTAGGGATGTTGTGCAGGACGATACACCCAAGTATTATGTTGCATGCTCCCTGTGGTTCCACTCGCAAGTAGTTAAAGCATGCAAAGTGTCTCTTCAGAACTCTCTCAGAATTTAAATGCTCAATTGCACATCTTGTTTTGTAATAAGCAGTGTTGAAACGTGGCTGCACAGGTGTGGTTGCAACAAGAAAAGGAGTCATCAGCCATGGTAGGAGTGGATAGTCACTGTCTCCTAATATTATGCCATTTGGTCGGTTGGTTGGTTTGGAGCTCTATGTATAAAGCATTCTCTCTCAGGATACGTGCATCATGAACAGACCTAGGCCACTTAACGACACAGTTTGTGATGATGAGATCAGCATCGCCCACAAGTTGGATGTTGATGCTGCGCCTCCCCCTTCGGTTGATGTACTCCCAATCCCTCTCATGAGGTGCTTGGATAAGCACATGAGTGCAGTCAATAACACCAATAGTATTGGGCATGTTCCCCAAAAGAAAAAAACTTGTCCTTGGTCTGGGCAATCTGTACATCCTTCAGAAGTGAAACAAACTGATTGATCAGGCTGGCCAATGCAATTGACACAGCTTTCACTACATCACTCACAGTTGATGTATCCACTCCTAAATTGTCACCAACAACTTGGTAGAAAGTCCCAGATGCATAGAAGCGCAGACCAATGAGGACCTAAATAAGGACCCTGACAGGCTGTAACTCCTTAGGGTTCTCCGTTGAAGTTTTGGTCTGACAAGGTCTGCAATGTACTTAATATCAGCATTCCCAAAGCGATAAGCGAGTGAGCAGTAAGCGAGCATACAGTTCTTCAGTGGTGTATTGCTCCAGTGGTTGTGCACGCTCAACATACACCCTTTGACGGTATCCTCTTCCACCAAAACGGTGGTAGCGATGGACAATACCTGCCATGTCAGTACCTCTCTCTAAGTCCTCTGAGAAAGGCTGAATATAAGATGGCTGTCAAATACCCACACACCAATTGGCTGATGTGCTGTGGCTTGTGTTCAATTAAATCAATCATGCCTAAGGCTTATAAAAAGTATGTTCAGTACAACAGATTATGTGGATCCATGGAATCAAAAGGACCAAATTTCACTGTTGCAGAAACCCATGCACTGCTGGATGGAGGGTGTTAAGTGCCATTATGCCTCAATAGTAGGAAGTTCTGTTGTGGGTGGAATGGTGACTAACAAAAGGAAGAAAGACATTTGGGTTGAAATCACACAGAATGTGAATGCAATGGGGTCTGGCCAGAAGAGGACCTTGGAGCAAGTGAAATTTAGATGGAAGAATCTGAGGGCCAGAGCAACAAAGGACCTTGCTGAAGCAAAAAACACCCAAACAGGCAACAAACCCTTTAAGAAAGGTGAATACACAGATGTGGTTCTGGACATTGTTGGAGGTGATAACTCTAAAGCTCTGCACAGGATTCAAGGTGTTGTAGGGGATGGTAAGCCTACGATTGTAGAGGAAATGAGACAGTTCCTCCAAATGCAGAGGAAACATTCACTCTGGACCTCAGCCCTATTATTGAAGAACAACCTGGATCCTCACTGGTAGAGCCAAGCAGTCACAGGAGCTCAGAAAATAGGCTTGAAGAGTCGCTTGCCGAATAATAATGATAATGATGCCTATGAATCACTTCTTAAACGAGAAACTGAAAAAGCAGAAGCACAGATACTCATGACAGAGGAACAAATCAAGCTGACCAAACTGCAGCAAACCAAAGCGAAACTTCAGATCTGCCTCCTAAAAGCAGGGCTTGGAAATGCTGGTCTCTCCTCCTCATATGAAGAAGAACCCTGAACATTCTTTATTTTGTTAACTATTAGACATTTAGCCATTTTTTAAGACGTTTTCAAAATATCCACAATGTATTTGTTAATGTATATTTGTTTTTTTATTTGTTGTGGCTCAAATGAAGGGTCATAAAATAAATTATGAATGGAAGTGGATGTTTATGTTATTTTTGTGTTTTGTCTCAAAATAAGAAACACTTACAGTGACCCCATGTTGGCTCTTCTACCTGTTCTTTACATAGCTGGTAGCCCACATTGTGATATGTTGTCCCATTTAGAGCACTGGTAATCTGGATTTAGTAATCTTGAAAACTGTGTATCTGGATCAGGGTGATCCAGTCCAACGTTGTTTTGAAAAACCGGCATAAAAGTCCCACTAAGCAAAATGATGTCCAAAAGACGTCTTTTCAACGTCTTTGTCACAAAAGTCTGACGTTGAAAAGACGTCCACTGAGGAGCCAGAATGAAAGTTTTTATGACTTTTTTTTTGCGTGTTCTGGACGTCGGATATAGACGTTCATGGACCCTCTTCGTACAAGGTTGAAAACTAGTTCAAATGTGGCCATCGTGGACATATTTTCAACATCATTTATGGTCTCATTTAGACAATTTATACTGTTTCTGGACCAAATAAACACTCAGGATGCATTACATTAAAACTCATTTTTATATCAATGTAATTTCCTTACATTGTTTTGATGAGGTTTAGATGTTGATATGTTTCATTTTAGGTCACCATTGTGGTGATCAGTGTGTGCTTTAGTTGGGCTCTTGGTGAGTTCTTCTCACGTTAGCTTTTCTTTGGCTGTTGTAACTGTGTGTTTGTATAACACCACTGTTGTGGCAGAGAAAGCCAAGAAAAAGTAAGATCGTCTGTCATCTGCTCCATGTTGATGATGACAAAATCACAAAGTGAGCATTTAATGCTGTGTTTAGATTTTGTCTTTATATATGACATTAATAACCACCAATCTTGTGGAACTGTATTATGTGGACCAGTAGGTGAAGGTTACTTACATTTAAATCACACATAAGGAAGTATAACGATATTGTCAGGAACCAATCAAGTTCAGTCACCACTCAGCGATCACTCTCAACAGAATTCTGATTCCCTGCACCTGTTCCCAATCAGCAACCAGTTCAATAAAACACCCAGCTTTCGTTTTTAGTCTTTGTCAAGCCTCCAACAGGAACAGACCATAACCATTGTCTCCTGAAATCTCCGATGTATCCTGTACCCGTCAAGTAATTTATACTAACCTCTGTGTCCTTGTTCTGCTGTCTTCAGTGTCCCCGCCTGAGTCCTTGTATCCGGTCATCCTGTATGCCCTCGAGCCTTCTGTGTTCCTCCAGAGTGTCACTTGCCTGTGGTCACATCTGAAAGAGACAGACAAGTATTACCGAATTGTGGTTGTTTGACGTCAACTAACCTGAAGAGGATTAACTCATCTGTGATCTTCCCCACACATGGTAATCTGCACCGAATCCACTTCTGAACTTTGAAATATTCAACTTTGCACTTGTGTCACTAAAATAAACTTTGTTTAGATTGACTTACCTCGTCCCTGTATCCTGACAGATATAATACATTTTTAATGAAATGTAATTTTTTTTTTTTTATATATATAAACATTTAAATGGTGGCTGTCATAAGTATATATTTTAATACAATATAATTTATTCTGAAACAATATTTCATCAGCCTTAATATACTTAACTCTGCATATTTGTGAATTTTGATGTGATTTGAACAGATCCCTAGTCGTGTTACGCTGGGTACACCAAAAGATTTTTTACATCTTGTAAGATTTTAAAAATGTGATAGACCATAAACATGAGGACAAAAAATCCTAGATTTAACCGTTTTGCTCCTATAGTGTGTGGTGTGCCATGATGTGACAAAGACAGCACAGATTTTCAACCAGAGTCTCGGACTGTGAACACAGGAAATCTCGCGAGACTTCAGAATAAGCATGGCGGATGATATGCAAAAAGAAATTGCGATGATAGTTTTTGATGAACTCACGGGGAAAAAAAGAAAATGGATTGGGTGGACTTCAACAAGCTGATCCTCCATCTTTGCTGTCCACATCAATTTCACTTTGTGCTGCGCCAAGGACTGCGTTTATTATGCTTCCATCAAAAGCCTATGTTGTATTTGATTTTGTTCAGAGTTACTTTCAAGTGTTTAGAAAAACAATGTGCTTAATTGACCAATCCCCATGATTCTGTTACTAGTCCGACATTAGTTCTTGAATTTGTGGTTGTCAAGCTAGCTGTCAGGATTTTAACTGTAACAACGTGTTGTTATGGTAGTTTCAGAGTGGAAAAAGTGGATCCAAGTAGGACTCGCTGCATCCTGCGGTGGATATCCAACCCCGCCCACATCCAAGTGTGATGTCAGAAGTCACTCCCATGTCCAATAAGTAAGTTAGATTTTAGGTGAGTTTCAATATGTAGGTTCTAGATTAAAAGGGTTTTTTAGGCGTTAGGTTACAGTGATGGGTAGGTTTAGGCATCAGCGTTTGGTGTAGGCAATCAGTACTGTGATTGACATCACCTATAGTGATGGGTAGGTTTAGGGATCAGTGTTTGGTGTAGACAATCAGTACTGTTTGACATCACCTATAGTGATGGGTAGGTTTAGGGATCAGTGTTTGGTGTAGGCAATCAGTACTGTGATTGATATCACCTATAGTGATGGGTAGGTTTAGGCATCAGCGTTTGGTGTAGGCAATCAGTACTGTGATTGACATCACCTATAGTGATGGGTAGGTTTAGGGATCAGTGTTTGGTGTAGGCAATCAGTACTGTGATATCACCTATAGTGATGGGTAGGTTTAGGGATCAGTGTTTGGTGTAGGCAATCAGTACTGTGAGTGATATCACCTATAGTGATGGGTAGGTTTAGGGATCAGTGTTTGGTGTAGGCAATCAGTACTGTGAGTGATATCACCTATAGTGATGGGTAGGTTTAGGGATCAGTGTTTGGTGTAGGCAATCAGTACTGTGAGTGATATCACCTATAGTGATGGGTAGGTTTAGGGATCAGTGTTTGGTGTAGGCAATCTATGGATATGAGTGTGGCTTCGGACATCACACTTGGATGTGGGCCGGGTTGGATGTCCACCGCAGGCTGCAGCGAGAGGCTTCTCAGTGGATCAGTTTACCCCCAGCTGGTTCACTTTACCCTCTTGATTTCTCTGGTCTCTCTCAGTTTACCCCTAAGCTGGGGTAAAGTGAGACACAAGACCACTTTTTAAAAAATAATCATATTTTCACTGCCCTTCATCCTGAATACATTCTGATAATGTCCATTGCTAGGAAACATTAACAACATTAATTAACAACATTAATTGGAAATGTGTAAATTTTACTGATATATAATTTTAGCTCGCTAAGAGGGGAGCAAATGTAAAAAATGTCTCACTTTGCCCCACTCTCCCCTACAATCCTAACAACCCGTGTACCTTTCCGGTGTCTTCAAAGTACTTTATTCTCTTTTTCTATTGGTCTCTGGAATTGCCAGTCCGCTATAAACAAAGCTGATTTCATTACACCCTGGTAAAGCACGTTTGTTTGTGTGTCGTGACTTTTGAGTTTCGCTTGGCTAAGTAGCAGGGCGTGGCCAAAGCCAGTTAAAGTACTTATTACACCTATTTGCTAGTAATTGTTAGAATTGTTAGAGTCCTGTGTTCATTCATGATTTTTTTGTGCTGTAAAGTGGAACGGATCACAGGTGACCAGGTCATGTTCGCTCGCGCTGCCACTTGCTTGAACTGAGGCGCTACAGAGAGCAGAAAAAGATTGCTTCTATGGTCTCACTCGAGTCTATATGAAATAAGCCAATTTCAAATTGTTATTGTGAAGTTTATTGTGCTTTAGGGCTGTCGATCTTCCTCTATAATACGGATTCCATTCCTTATTTTATTTAATATTCAAATAATATTTGAATATTAAATGCTCAATTCATCTTATTATTAATATTTAGGACATTACACAGGCTTATGGATCGCCAATGCCACTATAACATGTGGTTGTTTTTACATGTGTCCACTAGAGGGACATCTAACATTGCAATAAACATTTTATTCGTGCTGGATATGGTTGAAGCGCTTCCGATGGTTTTCGGCTAATATCTCTGCCAAGACACCAACAAAAATTCTGAAACTTAATATCGTTCTTTTTTTAGTTCAACTAGACTGTTAAAACAAATCCATTGAGTTTTTGCCGATATATTTGCGTGTTTCGCTTCACGGGCGCTTTTCGGGCTGCTTTTTAAGTCGTTAAACATTTATCACTTTTGAAATTATTGTTAAGATGATACAGCGTGGATAACGTGCACAATTGTGTTACGATTCAAAAACTTTATTGTTCATCAGACGAAACAAAAGCATTTCATTTTCACATGCGTTGTAAGTCAAGGCGGCGAGAAAGGCAAGATTGCATATAAGAAAAATTTAAAATATATAAAAAAGCAATATTCAAATAGTAACTTCAGCATTCGAATAGTATTGATTTTTTGAATATTCAAATTATATTGAATAAACAATTGAACTTACAAATTATGCCTGCCTATCTGTTTGACTGACAGATTTATTGATCACGGAGATAGCATTGATTTGGAATGAAGTTGGTTGAATATAAAAAGGAAATAAAAAAAAAATAGCTTAGATGTAGTAAACTACTTTTGTCATATTGCTGTAGCTTAGCTTGCTACATTCCCCAGGGTGGTAGCTTCAGTGAAGCTACATTTCATGTAGAGTAACTGCTAATTTAGCTATCCTCCAAGTAGCATGCCCAACACTGGCTATCTATAGCGCTCTGTCACTCACGTCTCCGCAATAATGGCGGCACAGGGAACTGAGTGGTTAGGCCTACTATGAGTTGTGAGATGTGGGAAATGTAGTTGTGTTCGTTAATTTATGATGTTGGTTTGCATTTTATGGCTTTATTTATGTTTGATGTTAATTATGTTAGGGTTGATTATATTTTGAAAATAAAGTATGTTTCAATCGAACATCACAATGACATATGATCATATAGTGGTAATACTTTTGTTGCAATATTACATGCCTGCAGTTTATTAATGGCAGGACAGGAATTCATGCATCACAAACACACCCTCAGTTCTGTGGTCTGTGAGGAGTGGAGAAAAGTGAACCCCTGCCCCCATTAACACTGTACTGCATCTGATCAATGACTTCAAGTGATCACATGGCTACAAATATACAATTGTAGGCATAAAAAGACAATACTCTTGAAAAAAAAAAGACTGCAGGATGTTTTAGATGCGTAATCCACCATTTTAATTATATTAAAGAACCAAAATCACCAAAGAACCCCGCCGTTTAAAAATTGGCGCGGGCGGCAAATTAAAACCAACCCATAAACAGCTCATTAACACAAAACTCCGAAAATGCACAAAAATAAACACATTAAGTGACTCAATCCAGCACTAAAACATGTCATCCATAGATATTGAGCAGAATCTTTTCTTCGTTATATTTCGTTATCATTATATTTTAACACTTTATCACAGAGCTCATCAACATACCTGTCTCGCTCAAGTCCAAAGCTGCTGTAATAACGAGAGCGAGACGCGATTTTTTTTTTTTTTTTTTTTTTTTTAACATTTACCAACTTGCTTCTCCTGCTGCCTGTTTCGCGCGCAGGAGACAGACGTTTTTTTTTTTTTTTTTTTTTTTTTTTTTTTTTTTTTTTTAATTTATTTATTAGAATTCAAGTTACAAACATACAAGCATCACAGTTCGTAAACAAATATTATACAGCAAAAATAACATCAAAATAAAGTTTAAACAAGAAAATAATAATAAAAAAAAAAAAAAAAAAAAAAATATATCCTAATACATATCTTAAATAGACAGACTTATAAACTTCATTATCTTTAAAAGGAAAGATATTTTCCTAATTTTCAATTGAACATTTTAGAGTATATTTCAATTGTTGACATAGCTTTTTTATTTTTAACCCGTTCAAGAGACTCAAAATAAATATCGGTTTCAATTTGGAAAAATTTAAAACATGGCCTTGACTTGGAGAATTTAGCTTTATGAATATGGAATTTACCTAGTAAAATAAAAAGATTTATAATATTACATAAACCTCTATCTCTACAATCATAATATGTAATAATCTGTTTCCCTTCAAGTGTTATTGTATTATTTGTTTTAAATGACAAGTAACTTTCAACATTTTTCCAAAATGTAATGCAGAATGAACAACCATAAAAGAGATGAGGTAACGATTCTTGTTCTGTCTTACAAAAACTGCAAAGATTGTCAACAGGTTTAAATTTTGAAATAAGCAAGTTTGTTGGATATATAGTGTGTAATATTTTCAAATGTAATTCCCTAACTTTGTTTGTGATACAAAATCTAAAAGGAACAAGCCACGCCCCATGCCAATTAATCTCAGAAAAAAGAGAATTCCAGAAAAATTTCCCACGAGGTTTTGTTTTCTTTGCATTCAAAAAGCATTTTCTGATATGTTTATTAGTACAATTGCTACTCATAATATCCATACCATTTACATAAAGAGTCAAATTAACACCAGGAATATCGTTTTGTTTATTGTAACTTTTCATTAGTTCTAATATGCCATTAGGTATAGACTTAAAAATCAAATTATATTCTTTAAACGTTATTGGGAATGCCTTCTCCCTGAGAAAGGAGTCATAGTTAAGTAATTGATTATTACCATCAAAAAGGTCTTTTAAAAAGATGATATCTCTATCGACCCATTTCTGCAAATAGAGTGACTTGTTCCCCCTAGTGATGCATTCATTATTCCAAATGATGGACTTATGTGGAGAGAAGTTGTGAGAATGACACAACTTCCAAGCCAAAAGAGCTTGTTGATAAAATTGAGATAGTTTTAGCGGCAATCTTGTAATATTATAGTCACATTTCAATATAAATTTTAGGCCTCCAACATTATTAAAAATACTGTTGGGGATAAAGTACCATAAGGACTCAGTTGCTCTTAAACATTCCTTCAACCATTTCACCTTAAAGGTATAATTTAAGTCACAAAAATCCAAAAGTTCAAATCCACCTTCATCCTTAGAACCAGAGAGCACCGCTTTTTTTAAATGATGGTGTCTGTTTTTCCACACAAAATTAGTAAATATGGTATTTATATCTTTACATATTGAATCATGAACATTAAGAGAGAGAGCAGGATAGACAAATCTTGAAATCCCTTCTGCTTTAGTCAAGAGCGAGACGCGATTGGGCGATTCAGTAAGTGGAAATGACATCACTCAAACATAAAACTCAACATATAATTTAAAAACAAATATGAACAGTTTTACCCGTATCTTTAAAGAATATGAGCAGCAAAATCTGCACAAAGACACAAATAAAATCGAAATATATTTAAATTATTAATGTGGGGGAAGATGACTTAAAGTTTGCTGGAATGGTCACATATCTCAAAACACTACATAAGAATAAACCAGATTTATTTAGCTGAGACACAAATAATGATTATTCTTAAGAGCTGATGCTCACTGAATCATATTCAACCATTTATTGATACAGATAAGATTAGTGAAAAACATAAAGACACACCAGATGCAAAGAGATTCCTAAAACACACACTAAATAATATCTATAATAACAATATCTATAACATATCTAAATAATAATAATTGGTGTTAGAAAACTTTGATAAAATCATACTTTGTCATGATAGTTAACATACAGAAATAAAACAGACTATAAGAAAAATAATGAGGAATGAAAAGTGAATGTAAAACACACATTGACGTCTTCTCACTCCTCATCTCTGCTGCAGAGGAAGTTGAGTTTGTGAGTCTCAGGACGGCTGATCCAGCGCTGATCTCCTCCAGACTGAACTGCTCCTTTTCTCTTCTCAAGGCTGCAGTTTTCCGGTGTCGTTCCGTTCCCTGGAGCCCAGTTCTGATAGCACACGATCTCTCCGCTCAACCAGAGCCACATGTTCATGCTGCAGTAGTTGTGCAAACCCAACCACACCGCCTCAGTGGACGCACGTTTAACCACATTCATCACACGACGCTGCATCTCGACTGAAAGAACTGAGACCAGATCCGTGTAATTCTGTCTGCAGTATCTCAGAGCTTCAGGCCACGTCAGATTCTCAGTGATCAGAATCAGTTTATCTGGACACAAAACAAACCACAAGCAAAAACTAGAGAGAGACTGATCAAAAACAACATGCAGAACAAACACTGTGGAGGAATCTCTCATGTCAGACATGTAGCGTGAGCTTTAAGATATCTGGAGCTGATGGATGGATTGTGTGTGTGTGAGGATCTGCTCACCTTCATGACACACAAAAGGAAACTGATGGTTGTAAGGGTAGGCACTCCATTGTCCAAGAGCGTTTGGTTCGATCACTGTATAGTTTTCATGACCTCCAATATTATTAGGTTCACCAGACCTCCAGTATCTGAAAGAGGAGTCACTCTGATCTGACCACTGCCATGAGTCTCTGACAGGTCTGAACAGACCGATCCAGACATCATTAGATATGCGACTATCATTGATGAACTTCTGAATCTGTTGATTCTCATTCTGGTTCCTCACATTGACCAGATCAGTGTAATTCTGTCTGCAGAAACTCTGAGCGTCTCTCCAGTTCTTCGTCTGATTGACAAAGACGAGTCCTGTGTTCACTTTAAGAAAAACAAATGGAAACAGATTCATGAATCAGTTTGTTCATCATTCTTATGTTGCATTATGATTTTTAATGTGAATTAGAGCATCAAAAACACCTGTCATTCAAAAACTGTTTACAGCTGATGATATATTAAATATTCAAATTTTATTATATATTATTATTATATTATATAATTATTTCTCCATCATGTTTTGTTACATATTTCTGTGGAATACTGTATTCAGGCACACAGAGCTGAATGAGAGAAACATCAAACAGATGCAGATGTTACACTGCAGCTAAATATGTTTGTTAATTAGTTCTTAGAAATATAACTGCAAAAAAAAAAACAATTCAAAAGGTTGAATTGTAGATAATAATACATACAAATTAATATTGTTGCAATAATAACACTATTAGTGTTTGTCTTGTTTTTAGTCTGATTGGTTTTTCACGTTGTAATGGAAGTTCAGTTCAAGTTCATCTAACAATGACGATTTTTACACGTTTTTTTTTTTTATTACAATCTGCAAAACAAAATAGCTAGCATATTTTTGTAATACGTGTAACAAGTGAACAATTAAATCCCACTGAAAAGACAACAAGTGAATTGTGTTCTCAGGACAAGAGTTTTTTTTTTCATAAATATCAAGATGGGGCAAGTTGTTGTCCATCTATTATATGTTGAAATGTTATGCATTCATTAATTCTTTACAATTTACAGTATGTTTGTCAAAACAATGGTTTGATACTTTTCAATTTTTCAAAATATAATTCTCTAGGCTCATAATGACGGATTCCCACATTTATGAACAACAAATATCAAAATGTGTTCAATATCAGTTTATTTTCTATCCAGAATTTGAAAGTGTGACAAATATCCACAGAATCTTCTACATCTATGACCACATTAAAAAATGGCAGCATTTAGTATTGCATTAATTTTGTACAGTATATTTTGCACATTTTTATAAATAAATGTTGATTGAGACTGTAGAGCTGCACTTACTGTTGTTAGATGAACTGCAGATGAAAGTCAGGTCATTACTACATGCAGAATCATGCCATTCTCCATTCCTCATGAAAGCACACTCATCTCTGCCATCAGGTTGTGCAGATCCCCAGTTCAGATAGAGCGCAGGTTCACCTGAAGACCACTGCCATTTATCAACACTCGTCCTCTGCAGCCCAATCCAGATATACTGAACACCTCCATCATTCACACTCTTCTTCAGCTCGGTCATGTCGGTCATGTTGTCGACGGTGGCCAGATCTGTGTAATTCTCCCTGCAGAATCTCTGAGCTTCAGTCCAGGTCTTGTTCACGTTTATAAAGTGATACTGACGCTGAACACATTCAGATACGGAGCAGAGAGCTGTGAAAGAGAGCGTCTGATTTAAGGCTTTTCATAACAGGGTCAAACCTGATGAAACTATAAAATTAAATTAAATCACGTTTATTTGTATAGCGATACACATCATTTCAAACAGGGCCGTGCACAGACATGTTGAGGGGCAGTGGCTTAAACCAAAAAAGGGGGCACTATAAGGAGTTTGACTGAGGCAGCATCATCTTAATATAGATAATTAATAACAACTCTTTTATAGGGCAATAAGATTACAATTAGGATTTAGTGCTAAATCAATTCATGTTGGAATAATTACTCTTCCAATTAAATAATTTAGGACATAAATAAAGACATTTAGTCTGTCTTCCACTCTAGCACATGTATTTACTGTCCGCCAGTTTAGCTGATGCTCAGTGGCTCTCCTCACTCTCTGAGCTGCCGCATCTTAATGGAAGTATTAGACATTTACAGTTATACAGGTTATTTATATATTTATATTATATATTTATATTATAATATATATTATATTATAATATATATTATATATTATGTATTCATTTGAAACAGTGGCTAAACTAACGAAAAAGAAAGCTTCAAGCACAGAGGTTTCAGGCCAACACAGTAATGACTTTATGAACTTCTTCACTTATAAGATTGATAATATCAGGGACAAAATTATAACTATGCAACCGTCTACTACAGTATCGCATCAGGGAGTGCATTGTAGTCTCCCTGAGGAAAATGTTTTATTCATTTGTTGCTGTAGGAGAGGAAGAATTCTGCAAACTCGTCAATTCATCTAAATCGACAACTTGTATGTTAGACCCTATACCGACTAAGCTATTGAAAGAGATGCTTCCAGAGATCATAGATCCTCTTCTTAATATCATTAATTCATCTTTGTCTCTAGGATACGTACCAAAAACCTTTAAGCTGGCTATGATAAAACCGCTTGTTAAAAAAATGCAACTTGATCCTTCAGAATTAGTCAATTACAGGCCGATCTCAAATCTGCCTTTTCTGTCAAAGATATTAGAAAAAGCAGTATCCTCACAACTGTGTTCCTTTCTTGAAAGAAATGATATCTGTGAGGATTTTCAGTCAGGATTTAGACCGCACCATAGTACTGAGACGGCTCTCATCAGAGTTACAAATGATTTACTTTTATCATCCGATCGTGGTTGTATCTCTCTATTAGTGTTACTTGATCTTAGTGCTGCATTTGACACAATTGACCACAACATTCTTTTAAATAGACTAGAAAACTATGTTGGCATTAGTGGAATTGCACTAGCATGGTTTAAATGATACTAATCTGACCGTTATCAGTTTGTAGCAGTAAATGAAGAGATGTCTTATCGATCACAAGTTCAGTATGGCGTACCACAAGGCTCAGTACTAGGACCGCTGCTGTTCACTCTGTACATGCTACCATTAGGACATATCATTAGGAAACATGGAATTAGCTTTCACTGTTATGCCGATGATACTCAGCTGTATATTTCTTCAAAACCTAACGAAACTTACCAATTCACAAAATTAACGTAATGCATAGCTGATATAAAAAATTGGATGACTAGTAATTTCCTACTACTAAACTCTGAAAAAACAGATTCTAATTATTGGACAAAAAACTTCCACACGTAATAACCTAGAATACTGTCTAACACTTGATGGCTGCTCTGTTAAGTCTTCGTCGTCGGTTAGGAACCTGGGTGTGCTTTTTGATAGCAATCTTTCATTTGAAAGTCACGTGTCTAGTATCTGTAAAACCGCATTTTTCCATCTTAAAAATATATCTAAATTACGACATATGCTCTCATTAACAAATGCGGAACAATTAGTTTATGCTTTCATGACATCAAGACTAGATTATTGTAATGCTCTACTGGGTGGTTGCCCTGCACGCTTAATAAATAAACTACAGCTGGTCCAAAACCCTGCAGCTCGAGTTCTTACTAGAACCAGGAAATATGACCATATTAGCCCGGTTCTGTCAACACTGCATTGGCTGCCTATTAAACATCGTATACATTTTAAAATATTGTTGATTACTTACAAAGCACTAAATGGTTTAGCTCCGCAGTACTTGAGCGAGCTCTTAACGCATTATAGTCCTTCACGTCTATTGCGATCTAAAAATTCGGGCCAATTGATAATACCTAGAATATCAAAATCGACTGCGGGCGGTAGATCCTTTTCCTATTTAGCACCAAAACTTTGGAACAGTCTTCCTACCATTGTCCGGGAAGCAGACACACTCTGTCAGTTCAAAGCTAGACTAAAAACACATCTCTTTGACCTAGCATACACATAATATATTATAGACTTCTATAATTCAATGTAAGGCTGCATAGATTAGGTCAGCCGGAACTGGGAACACTTCCCTTAAATCCTGATGTTCTCGTTACATCATCATAAGAAGAATGGCATCCACGCTAATTTTAGTGTCTTTGTTTATCCCGAGGTTTTCCCGCAGCCTACCGGATCCAGGCCGTATCCAGATCTAACTAGGAGCTTTGCCTGGACCCGATGACAACGCAGTACTGAAGTGCCAACTAGCCTCTCCCTATGGAGGATCCCTTTCCCACTCTACAGATAAAACGCTGTGATTCCGGTTCGCGTACCCACCCCGAATTGATAAAATAAAACAAAATTCTGTATCAAATTACAGTTACTGTAAATCCGGCCTCTAGTTCATAAACGCCAGAGGAGAACTGGCCCCCGACTGAGCCTGGGTTCTCCCAAGGTTTTTTTTTTTTCTCTCCATTAAGTCACTTGATGGAGTTTTAGGACACCAGTAGGTCACTTGATGGAGTTTTAGGACACCCTTAGGTCACCTGATGGAGTTTTAGGACACCAGTAGGTCACTTGATGGAGTTTTAGGACACCAGTAGGTCACTTGATGGAGTTTTAGGACACCAGTAGGTCACTTGATGGAGTTTTAGGACACCAGTAGGTCACCTGATGGAGTTTTAGGACACCAGTAGGTCACTTGATGGAGTTTTTCGGTTCCTTGCCACTGTTGCCTTTGGCTTGCTCAGTTGGGGATATTCAAATTAATTAACCAAGCATTAATACCATTGATCAGCCCTACCAACGTGGATGTTTTTTCCACTAAGAAACAAACATTATTATGTTATTTGATTGATACTGTGAAGCTGCTTTGATGCTATTTATATTGTGAAAAGCGCTATATAAATACACTTGACTTGACAGTTACAGTATCAATTGAAATGATATACAGTAGGTTACAACAGTTCTAAAGTCAAACTGGGGTAAAATGCGCATTTGACTAATTTCTCTTTTAGACACTCGATGGCACAAATGCAGCTCAGCACTTTTCTTCATAAACGCTTTTGATGATGGACTTGGAAATTTGGCTGATCCTTGACTTGATCGCGGCAAAGTTGATTCTGTGCTAATTTGATCTAATATTTTATGTTTTTTTAAATGTTTTAGACTTATGTAGCAATTTAAATACAAAGATCTCAAGAATCTTGTTTCTGTACTTTTAAAATGAAAATTTTGATGACAGTATATTTATTGAACAAACATTTATTATTTAATTTATCAAAATAACCCCCAAAATAGTCTAAACTTTGCTAAAGTGATTGTTTTGAACAAGTTTCAACTTTGGCATTATTAAAAGCATATTAATTTAGCTAAAGTATTTGTATCAATACTGTGTGTCTTTTGTACCGTGCTGGTGTTACCCCGTGTGTACCTCCTTGGCACCTCATACATGAATACGATTTTACAAAACCACCTTTATGATTTATTTTCACACAAAATCTGTTGCTCCATCAATTTTCAAACACATATTTATTCTGCAATCATACACTATGGGAGTAGTAAAAAGCTAATATTTCTTAGGGTGTGCCTTTAGCCCCCTTGTAACCTACTATACTGAGGAACTATATTCATTTAGGTTAGAACTCATTTAGATCATTTGTAGTTTATTACCTTTTTTATTATGTATAATGTTTATATGGTCTCATTGAAATATTAGAAATATGATGTAGGCCCTATGTTATACATATACTAGTATCAACTAAGGCTATTGATTATAATGGGAAATATATTCAAAGGAGTTAAAGTGTGAAAAACTGCTAAATATTCTATACATAATAATTTACTCGCTGGCTTTCTATAACTTTGAATCGATGTTTTAATGTTGAATGGGCTTTAACCTGTCTGCTCTTTCTCACTCCGTCTTCTAATTTTGTGAAGAATTGTTTTTTGTCTACAAAATCTGCAGAAAATTGTATTTATTTATTAGTGTTATTTATATTAGATTAGATCAGTTGATAATTTGATTGAACGAGAATTCAAATTTTCTTCCAAGAACCATAGCCTATGTTGCACAAGTTGTTGGCACAGGCCTATTTGAAGACCAGGAGCAAAACATTACCGACAGAAATAGAAAAACAAATTGCCAAATTACTAATTTCGTGGATCAACCCCTGTCTATAATGTGGATTGTAATTTGTAATCGACCTGTCAATGGCACGACATTCTATTCTGACACTGTCGTCAGAGAGCGGCACATGCTCGTCTGTGAGTGAGGCTGCGGAGCGAGCAGGAAAACACGGAGCGGGTGCACAGAATCAGTGGAGTGGATAAGCAGAATCAGTGGATCTTTAGCGGAGCGAGCACGAAAACACGGAGCGGGCTACAGAATCAGTGGAGCGGACTCAAATAATCAGTGGAGCGGATAAGCAGAATCAGTGGATCTTTGGCGGAGCGATCAGGAAAACACGGAGCGGATTATCAGAATCAGTGGATCTTTAGTGGAGCGATAACAGAATATTTTTATAGGAATCCTCTGGAGGGTTAGGGAGGGGGGCGAGAGGGGCACCTCAGCTGAAGAGGGCAGAAGGGCAGTGGCTCTAGCCATCGGGCCACCCCCCTGTGCACGGCCCTGGTTTCAAAGAAGCTTTACAGAATAGGCATGAGTCCATATTACAATTCAGAGTGATCTGTTATCAGAACAAACTGTCTAAAGTATTTCAGAAATGTACATACAAAGTCACAGTTAGCTAAAAATGTATTAATTGAAAGAATGCAAAAAATTAATGCAGATACAATGAGCTCATTGAAGTAATAAATACTTGTTTGTTAACACATGATTATGATATTTAAAAAATATTGCATAAATAAATCAACAAACAAACTCACCAATTAGATGAAGTATGAAATATAGAGTTTGTTCCATTCTGAGGAAAAATACACACACACACAAAAAAATTTGTTTTAATATGGTCATGTAATAAACATTCTAACTCAATTCATAATCATTGAGACAATATTAACATCTGAAAGTGTAATAGTGTTTGAAGAATGAACATGTTCTTACTTTAGAGGTCGTGTGTTTCTGTCCTGAGTCTGATGTTTCTGTCTGCAGATTTACATTACGTGATTATTATATCTGCTCTCATCCCTCATTCAGCTCGTCACATCATTTGTATATTACTCTAGAAAAAGGCCTGTTTCATTTTTCTATGCAAACATGTTCAGTTGAATGTGAATGAAGGATCTGTATTTATATTATCACAGGAAAAATCCACCTCAGTATTTTGCATTTCTATTCTTATAATTTGTTTTCCATGTTTTTTCACCATCGATACTGTCAGTGAACAAAAGCATGTTTCTGCATCCCAAACACAATTGTTACTATGTGGTTTTGTGTCCTGTCATGTTTAGTGGTTCCCTGTCTTGTCATTTAGTTATCCCAGGTGTTTCTTGTTATTTCCGCCCCCTTGTTATCCTGTAAGCTCGTTTGTCCCTGATTATTTAAGCCCTGTGTTTCTGGCCTGTCTGGGTGAGTTCTTGTCTAATGTTTAACGCTAGTGTCGGTTGTTCTTGTCCTTGTATCCTGTTTCCTGAGTCTTTTGATTAAAGTGTGCTGCAGTTGGATCCTGCTTCATCCTTGCTTCAACCACGCTACACGTTACAGAAAAAAATACTTGGGAGAACCTAGGGGGACAACCTCCGGGCTGGCAACGGACTCAGGGACAGTCTCATGGGGCTTGAGAGACATAGGCAGGGCGAGGCGCAGAGGCGGGGCCGGCAGGGCGAGGCGCAGAGGACTGGGTACGCTCACTGGAGCCTGATGAGCCGAGCGAGTCCTCCTCCTCTTCCTTCTGCGACGGCGTTTCACTGGGCTTGACTCGGTAGTCTCGGTAGACTCACTTGACTCGGTAGACTCACTTGACTCGGGATTCGGCGAAACCTCCGCGGTCTCCGGTTTGGCAAATCCAACCGGACCAGTGCGGAATACGGGCCCGAGTGGGCCTACGTGAATCGCGGGTTTGGCAAAGCTGCAGTGAGGAGCTGGCTCGGCCGGATCGGACGGGAACGTGGCTATGGTACTGTCCACGAAGCACGCCTCAGCAATGTACCGGTCCAGAGTCCAATCGGTAATGTCACTCGGCATCCATCGGCGATCCGGTAATCCAGCCCGCTCCGAAACAGGCCTATGAGCTGGATTTCATCAAGCGTTCCTAGATGGCAAATGGCGAGGAAGTCCTTAGCGTAGCTTTGGATGGACTGGTTCTCTTGAAACATTGCCGAGAGATATTTTCTCAGGGCCCGGTTGTTGACGACACTTGACTCGGGTTCGTCGAGGCTGACGTGACGTGCGGGTTCGGCTGAGCAGACGTGAAGCGCAGGCTTGTGGAGCGTGGTCTCGGCAGAGCTGAAGTGAAGCGCGGGCGTGGGCACGACCGGGCACACGTGAAGCGCAGGCTCTCGCAGCTTCTCCTCCACGCCCACGGTAAACGAAGAGCCGCTCCACAACAGGACCAGGTCGATATACCACTCTAAAGACCCGTGCGGATCAGGTTCGGGCATCTGAGACCCGAGTGGTTCCGATAATCCCCCACGGAAGAAGATCTTCAAGCACTGTGTGCTCATATCTGCGAGATGCGCCAGCTCGAGGAATTCTGCGACGTACTCTTCTATGGTGCGCTTCTCTTGACGGAGACGGAGAATCTGGACGTCGACTGGACTCCAGAAAGGCATGGCTGCTGGATCACGATGGGGGAGTTCTTCTGTAACGTGTAGCGTGGTTGAAGCAAGGATGATGCAGGATCCAACTGCAGCACACTTTAATCAAAAGACTCAGGAAACAGGATACAAGGACAAGAACAACCGACACTAGCGTTAAACATTAGACAAGAACTCACCCAGACAGGCCAGAAACACAGGGCTTAAATAATCAGGGACAAACGAGCTTACAGGATAACATGGGGGCGGAAATAACAAGAAACACCTGGGATAACTAAATGACAAGACAGGGAACCACTAAACATGACAGGACACAAAACCACATAGTAACAACAATATTAAAGACGCAAACCATCAGCACATTATTTCTTCATGTTTGATTCTGTGTCATGAACGCTAAATGCACAAAATGTAATGGCATACAACGGACATGTGCAAAGAAAAGAAAAGGACCACAGCAGCAACACACAACTCTTTAATCATGTAAATCAGCATCACAGAGAACACCATTATTTCACTACATAGGTGACATCACTCACTCTTGGTATGATACTATCTCTCAGTCAACATTATAACATGATACATTTCCTTCACTGGCATTACAAAACATTATTGCATTTAATTTCAGTGCTATTTAAACCTTTTTCTCTGTCTCTTTTTAAAAAAAAGTGAAAAAATTGGAAGTAAAAGGCAAAGGCCAAGTATGGTAACCCACCCAATTTAGTGCACACACTAGGAGTAGTGAACACACACACACACAACCCATTTTGTCTAAGGCGCTCTGGGAGCGATTGGGAGCCTTGTTCAAGGGCAATTCAATCCTTTCCTGCCAGTATTGAGAATCAAACCCACAACCTTCAGGTAACCAGTCTGACTCTCTGACCATTAGGCCACGACTGCCCCATTTTTGCTGATCATCGCTGATCATCACTTTTTACACTGCATGATAGTATATCATATTCGGACGCTGCTATGAGTGAGTTTGACTATTGAGAGAGTTTGGGACGTTTTTTGCTCTTATATTTCTTCTTTTCCTCTTCTGAGAGCCGAGACCGCTGGTGTTGAGGAGGAGACACGCCAGACATTCACAACAGAGACAAGATAAAGACATTAAAGTGCTCATATAAAGTGCATTCATTCCCCTGAAGCTCATTTCTAATGTTAGTAAAGGTTGTTGGACTCTCATTATCCCACATAAATAATATCATCATCTTCTGCTACTGTTTCAGAATAGCCGTGTCTTTATTTCCTCTTTCTAAAGACTTGATTGTGATTGGCTGGAATACGGACATTAAAACAATGTTACATTTCTTAGAATTCATCTCTTTGTGAAAATAATTTTTTTTTTCATTTCATGTTCCTGCTTTTTCTGGTTTATTTGTTTGTTTGTAAAACATGAACACATTTGAATGTACACATCCTCATCACTCATTTGTTTATGTCCACATTTAGACGTTCAGGACGGGCAATATTTACATCTCTGACGTGAAACAGGAGAAACAAAGTGTTATTGTTCTAGTCATATTTCATTACATTTTATTCAGTTTTATTCATCTGTTAGTTTTATTGAAACAACAGGAAAATTACACTATAATTGTGTCCTGATTCAGAGCTGAATTCTTCTAAGGTCACGAAGGTCGAAGTGAATGTTGTTAAACGGGACGCTCTAAAATACAGAGGATTTCCTGTTTACATTACCAGCTGTTCCCGCCCACTACTCCTGTCGCCTAGCAACTGTGACAGATGCCATCAGGACACAACACAGACGTTTCTGACAGACTTTTAAATACAAAAATGGAGCTATTTGTAGTTTTTTTTAGAAATCACC
Source organism: Meda fulgida (assembly GCA_030578275.1). Taxonomy (NCBI): domain Eukaryota; kingdom Metazoa; phylum Chordata; class Actinopteri; order Cypriniformes; family Leuciscidae; genus Meda; species Meda fulgida. Next base: position 49,770,781 of record CM060622.1, read on the forward strand.
CGGCATATCTCAGGCTGAGACAAGACCATAGACAGTTAAAATAAATATATTTCTTATGTTATTTAACTATGAGCATTTTTTTTTTTAATATTTGAAATAAGCAGTGGTGGAACGCCTCTCTCAGGGAACTTTAATCTGGCTGTGGATGAACTGAAGGCAAAAGCAATGAGAGTCTTCTACATGATTAAAAATACTATTCGACATGAAATTCCAATTCAAACCTGGCTAAAAATCCCACAAGCAATAATTGAACCAATTGCTCTGTATGGCAGCGAGATATGGGGACCTCTAAAAACCCAAGATTTCTCAAATGGGAAAAAGAGAAATTTGAAAAAAAAAAAATTGTAAAAGCATCTTAAAAGTAAACAGAGCGACACCACACAACTCTTGCAGAGCTGAAATAGGACAATACCCCCTATTGATCAATATCCAAAAAAGAGCTGTGAAATTCTACCGGCCCCGGAGCGCAGTGACCCGAGCTCATAACCGGCTGAAGCCCTGCGGTGTCACGAGCAGAACCGGCCCCGGAGCGCAGTGACCCGAGCTCATACCCGGCTGAAGCCCTGCGGTGTCACGAGCAGAACCGGCCCCGGAGCGCAGTGACCCGAGCTCATACCCGGCTGAAGCCCTGCGGTGTCACGAGCAGAACCGGCCCCGGAGGGCAGTGACCCGAGCTCATACCCGGCTGAAGCCCTGCGGTGTCAGGAGCAGAACTGGCCCCGGAGCGCAGTGACCCAAGCTCATACCCGGTTGAAGCCCTGCGGTGTCAGGAGCAGAACCGGCCCCGGAGCGCAGTGACCCGAGCTCATACCCCGCTGAAGCCCTGCGGTGTCAGGAGCAGAACCGGCCCTGGAGCGCAGTGACCCGAGCTCATACCCCGCTGAAGCCCTGCGGTGTCAGGAGCAGAACCGGCCCTGGAGCGCAGTGACCCGGGCTCATACCCGGCTGAAGCCCTGCGGTGTCAGGAGCAGAACCGGCCCCGGAGCGCAGTGACCCGAGCTCATACCCCGCTGAAGCCCTGCGGTGTCAGGAGCAGAACCGGCCCTGGAGCGCAGTGACCCGAGCTCATACCCGGCTGAAGCCCTGCGGTGTTAGGAGCAGAACCGGCCCTGGAGCGCAGTGACCCGAGCTCATAACCGGCTGAAGCTCTGCGGTGTCAGGAGCAGAACCAGCCCTGGAGCCCAGTGACCCGAGCTCATACCAGGCTGAAGCCCTGCGGTGTCAGGAGCAGAACCGGCCCCGGAGCGCAGTGACCCGAGCTCATAACCGGCTGAAGCCCTGCGGTGTCAGGCGCAGAACCGGCCCCGGAGCGCAGTGACCCGAGCTCACACCCCGCTGAAGCCCTGCGGTGTCAGGAACAGAACCGGCCCTGGAGCGCAGTGACCCGAGCTCATACCCGGCTGAAGCCCTGCGGTGTCAGGAGCAGAACCGGCCCCGGAGCGCAGTGACCCGAGCTCATACCAGGCTGAAGCCCTGCGGTGTCAGGAGCAGAACCGGCCCTGGAGCGCAGTGACCCGAGCTCATACCCCGCTGAAGCCCTGCGGTGTCAGGAGCAGAACCGGCCCTGGAGCGCACTCTCACAGCTGATGCTCAAACTACAGCCAGACCAGCACAGCACTATCTGGCCCAACCAAATTATAAAATTACAAAAACTAAATGACATTACCTATTGGAAAGATGCTACTAAATCACAAAAGAAGATGAAACTCTTTCTAAACCTGAAAAGAGATTATAAACCAGCAGAATACCTGAGCTGTGTGAAAGAGCATAAAGTGAGAAAGACCCTAACCAGGTACAGGCTGAGTGACCGACCACTGTCTGGCTGTAGAGAGAGTTTTTGTGTGTGTGTGTGTGTGTGTGTGAGTGACCACTGTCTGGCTGTAGAGAGGTGTCTGTGTGTGTGTGTGTGTGTGTGTGACCACTGCCTGGCTGTAGAGAGAGGTGTGTGTGTGTGTGTGTGTGAGTGACCACTGTCTGGCTGTAGAGAGGTGTCTGTGTGTGTGTGTGTGTGTGTGTGACCACTGCCTGGCTGTAGAGAGGTGTGTGTGTGTGTGTGTGTGTGTGGCCTGGTAAAGGATGGCAATATCCGAAAGCCTTGTTCGTGTGGGGACATTTTTTGGTCCCCATGAAGAAATCAGCTTATAAATCATACTAAGTGATGTTGTTTGAAAATGTAAAAATGCAGAATGTTTCCTGTGATGGGTAGGTTTAGGGATAGGGTTAGTGTAAGGGAATAGAATATACAGTCTGTACAGTATAAAAATCATTATGTCTATGGAAAGTCCCCATAAAACATGAAAACACAACATGTGTGTGTGTGTGTGTGTGTGTGTGTGTGTGTGTGTGTGTGTGTGTGTGTGTGTGTGTGTGTGTGTGACCACTGTCTGGCTGTAGAGAGGTGTGTGTGTGTGTGTGTGTGTGTGTGTGTTCTCTGTGCTCTCAGAGAGGTAGGTGTGTGTGTGTGTGTGTGTGTGTGTGTGTGTGTGTGTGTGTGTGTGTGTGTGTTCTCTGTGCTCTCAGAGAGGTGTGTGTGTGTGTTCTCTGTGCTCTCAGAGAGGTGTGTGTGTGTGTGTGTTCTCTGTGCTCTCAGAGAGCTGTGTGTGTGTGTGTGTGTTCTCTGTGGTCTCAGAGAGGTGTGTGTGTGTGTGTGTGTGTGTGTGTGTGTGTGTGTGTGTGTGTGTGTGTGTGTGTGTGTGTGTGTGTGTGTGTTCTCTGTGCTCTCAGAGAGAGGTGGAGACAGAAGAACACTTCTTCATACACTGTGATCACTATCACAACATTAGATCAGACTATTTCACTAGATTACAACAACTAGAACCAAATGTTATGGCATTACCAAATTCAGATAAATTAAATCAGATTTTGGGAGAAAACTCTAGCTCAATCACAACAGCAGCAAAGTATCTAACAGCCTGCCACAAACTACGAGAGTCAGCCAGTGGACAAAACTAAAGTCTGAATGTTGGTTCAAAAGTGTGTTTTTATTTTTATTTTGATATATAAATGTATTCATGCATTTGTTTGCTGATTAATTTGATTGATTATTTGTTCATTACCTATGTTATGGCCAATGGTTTGGCAATATTGTACAAGTCATGCCAGTAAAGCTAATTGAATTGAATTGAATTGAATTGAATTGAATTGAATTGAATTGAGAGAGAGAGAGAGAGAGAGAGAGAGAGAGAGAGAGAAAGAGAGACAGACAGACAAAAAGAGAGAGAGAGACAGAGAGACTGACTTTTAAACACACTTTAATTTACAAAACACTAAGAAATCAAACCAAAATAAACAAATAAACAATTACAATCTCATCACCAATTAAACACCAGATTCCCTGATTCACTTATAGTCACCAAAACCGCTCCAACACACCATCTCCATTCCAAAGAAGAGACATTATTAGTGTGTAGTATATAATAGGTATATTCAATGACCACTCTTGACTTCACCAAATGAAGTTTTATTAACTAAGTTCGGGAGGAGCACGTTCAGATAATTAAACACGAGTGGACAGCAATCAGCAATCAATGATAAGAGGGCACATATAGACTCAGCAGTCTTACCTCGATCCATTGACAGTTTTGCAGCGTTTGGCCCCGCAGTACCTTCCTAACATGTCCGAATCGAGCTTTATGTTCGATGAATAATCTTTCATCCTTCAGAATTAGGAATCTTTGCCGCAATCCTCTGGTATTATCTCATGGGCGCCAGGCCAAACAAACGGGTCCTCGCAACCGCGGGCGAAACATTCCCAATGTACTTCTGCGTATTTCTTTAAACCGGACCATTTAAAAAATTCCTGCCATAGAGAAATGGACAATAAGGCAATGCTGCCCTCTTAAACGCAAAGGAACGGGCCTTCCTCCAGCGTCAGGCCGCCGCAACAGGCCCTAAGTAAGCCGCGCTGCAGATTCAGTCCCGGCCAGTCCACACTCTCAACATCTGCCGGGTCAACTCCGTGAGTGCTTAGCTCAAAACCTTTCGTTTTCTGTCCCTGATTTGAACTTCGCATCGCTTCAGTTGTTGATTCACGAGCAAGTCATGCTATCTGGATACAAATTTGATCAGGGGAACACGTGTATTAAATAGTTTCCGTTCAAAGGATTTGCCGTTCATTAACGCAATACTTCCCGTGGCGTAAACTCACATGTAAACAGTAGGTCGCATATTACGTGCAGATTGCACACAGAACCATTAAGAACCTTTTGTTGACACTGTACTGCAATTTATTTACGAAAAAAAATAAAAAATAAAAAATAAATAAATAAATAAATAAATAAATAAACAGAAATAAGAACATTTTCAAACGTTTAATAATCAATCCCTCAGCCCCGCACAGTTTCGCTGAGTTCGGGATTCCAATTGCACCGGTTAAAACCATTGGTTCAGCCTCGTCCATTTGAATTTTGGGCATTAACTTGTATACAGGTGATTTCCAGGCATCACTGCACAAACTCATCCACCTTCCCAGATAGTCTAAACTGTTCTAAACGCAAACTGCTATCTTTGCCCGGCCACTTAAAACTTCAGATGCACATAATCATGCAAGGATTTAATCTCTCACCTCCTCTTCCTCGCGTCTTCGATTAACGCGCAAGATGAGCATCGATCGGCCAGGCCCCAAACTCCTCCTCCCTTCACTCTGCCTCACCACAGGAGCTCAATTCTCCAGGAGCTCTGTTTCTCTGGCTAATTTCCTCCACTGCCACAGCAGTGATGCCTCCTCTGCTTCCACAGGAGCTCTGTTTCTCTGGCCAATTTTCTCCACCGCCACAGCAGTGATGTCTCCTCTGCTCCCGCAGGAGCGCAATTTCTCCAGGTAATTTTCTCTACTGCCACAGCAGTGATGTCTACTCTGCTCCCACAGGAGCTCTGTTTCTCTGGCTAATTTCCTGCACCGCCACAGCAGTGATGTCTCCTCCGCTCCCGCAGGAGCTCAATTTCTCCAGGTAATTTTCTCTACTGCCACAGCAGTGATGTCTACTCTGCTCCCGCAGAAGCTCTGTTTTCTGGCTAATTTTCTCCACTGCCACAGCAGTGATGTCTACTCTGCTCCCGCAGGAGCTCTGTTTCTCTGGCTAATTTTCTCCACTGTCGCAGCAGTGATGTCTACTCTGCTCCCGCAGGAGCTCTGTTTCTCTGGCTAATTTTCTCCACTGCCACAGCAGTGATGTCTACTCTGCTCCCGCAGGAGCTCTGTTTCTCTGGCTAATTTTCTCCACTGCCACAGCAGTGATGTCTACTCTGCTCCCGCAGAAGCTCTGTTTCTCTGGCTAATTTTCTCCACTGTCGCAGCAGTGATGTCTACTCTGCTCCCGCAGAAGCTCTGTTTCTCTGGCTAATTTTCTCCACTGTCGCAGCAGTGATGTCTACTCTGCTCCCGCAGGAGCTCTGTTTCTCTGGCTAATTTTCTCCACTGCCACAGCAGTGATGTCTACTCTGCTCCCGCAGGAGCTCTGTTTCTCTGGCTAATTTTCTTCACTGCCACAGCAGTGATGTCTACTCTCCCGCAGGAGCTCTGTTTCTCTGGCTAATTTTCTCCACTGTCGCAGCAGTGATGTCTACTCTGCTCCCGCAGGAGCTCTGTTTCTCTGGCTAATTTTCTCCACTGCCACAGCAGTATGTGTCCTCTGCTCCCGCAGGAGCTCTTTTTCTCTGGCTAATTTTCTCCACTGCCAGAGCAGTATGTGTCCTCTGCTCCTGCAGGAGCTCTGTTTCTATGTTTCTTCTTTCTCTGTCCAGCGAGCATTGGTCTCCCAGCAGACATAGCATGCATCTATGTTTCCTCCTTCTCCGTCCAGCGAGCATGGTCTCCCAGCGGACATAGCATGCATCTATCTCTACTCTTTTTCCATCCAGCGGGAATTGGTCTCCCAGTGGATGTTCTATGTACCGTAGGAGACCGAACTCGCGCTGTCCTATGGGGGGCGGACATTTCTACATGTACCACAAACTTTTTCTGCAAAAAGTGCCGTGCGAGTCGCACAATGTAATCAGTGCACATACTGGGGTGCACTTGACTCGGATCTCCACAGCAGGGTATTTTTAGGTTGCAAAACATTACCTGTGCAGTTTGCAGGTCAGTGGCGCACTCAACCGCATCGCGCCCACAGGTTAACCCATCCTCTCTTCCCTACGTGGGAACAAGCCATGCTAAATCCACTAGCTATGTGCCGCACGCAGCAACCACCAGCGCAATACAGGACTCTGCTTTTGATGAAAGCAGGCAGCCTTGTAATCATTTCAACGCGGGCAGATGTCAAAGAGCACGCTGCCGGTTTATGCACATCTGAAGCTTTTGTGGCGGCGCCCATGCTCGCATTGTATGTCCAGTCTTCAAGTCTGAAAAAAAAAAAAAAAAAAAAAAAAACCCTAATAATCGACCTGTCAGCCCCGCACAATTCTCCGTTCCCAAGCATAAACAGCTTGATCCCTCTCGATGAATTTTCACTCAAATACCACGACATAGATCAGGCTATTGACATGATCAAAATCGCAGGTCGGGGTGCTTGGCTTGCAAAAATCGACGTTACAGCTGCTTTCAAAGTAATGCCTATCCATCCAGGTTCATGGCACCTATTTGGAGTTCGCTGGCTCGGGAAATATTACTTCGCAGTACGTTTAACATTCGGATGCAAAAGCAGCCCTAAAATATTTGACATGCTATCAGAAGCCGTTTGCTGGATCTTGTCGAACAACTACGCCATTCCTTACCTCATTCACCTGTTAGACGATTTTCTAATAATCTCGCCTCCCGATGCTATTCCAGCTGCGCACATCCTCACAGTACAAAAACGTTTTCTCTGAGCTAGGAATTCCTATAGCACAGGAAAAAACCATGGGCCCTGCAACATCCATCGAATTCCAAGGAATTAATTTGGATTCAGACAAATTCCAAGCATCCCTCCCCAAAGAGAAAATCGACCGAATAATCCTCGTCTCTTCTACTTTCCTTGAAAAATCTAATTTTTCAAAACGTGAACTGCTAACTCTCTGTCTCGTTTTCTGTTTCAGAAATTCAGGATGCGGCTCCAGAGGCGGATCAATTCCCAACTGTAGAGTCTGCAGTGTGAGAAAATCTCCTGGGCAAGCACTCATTTTTTCTCTTTCAATTTCCTCTTTCTGTCCAGCGAGCATTGGTCTCACAGCGGACGGAGTGAGAACTTTCCCAGTGGAGCACTTACGTTTTCTCTTTCATCCAGCGAGCATTTGGTCTCACAGCGGATGCAGTGTGAGAAAATCTCCTGGGCAAGCACTCATTTTTTCTCTTTCAATTTCCTCTTTCTGTCCAGCGAGCATTGGTCTCACAGCGGACGGAGTGAGAACTTTCCCAGTAGAGCACTTACGTTTTCTCTTTCATCCAGCGAGCATTTGGTCTCACAGCGGATGCAGTGTGAGAAAATCTCCTGGGCAAGCACTCATTTTTTCTCTTTCAATTTCCTCTTTCTGTCCAGCGAGCATTGGTCTCACAGCGGACGGAGTGAGAACTTTCCCAGTGGAGCACTTACGTTTTCTCTTTCATCCAGCGAGCATTTGGTCTCAGAGCGGATGCAGTGTGAGAAAATCTCCTGGGCAAGCACTCATTTTTCCTCTTTCAATTTCCTCTTTCTGTCCAGTGAGCATTGGTCTCACAGCGGACGGAGTGAGAACTTTCCCAGTGGAGCACTTACGTTTTCTCTTTCATCCAGTGAGCATTTGGTCTCACAGTGGATGCAGTGTGAGAAAATCTCCTGGGCAAGCACTCATTTTCTCTCTTTCAATTTCCTCTTTCCATCCAGCGAGCATTGGTCTCACAGCGGACGGAGCGAGAACGTTCCCGGTAAAACTCACGTTTTCTCTTTCATTTCAGCGAGCATTTGGTCTCACAGCGGATGCAGCGTGAAAACCTCCTGGACAAGTGTACTACAACCGCTCCTCATTCGCAGACCAACAGGGGCCGTCAGTCCAGGCAGTGAACCACCATCACGGGCCTCCCCGATCAAGCATTCCAGGCCCCTTCTCGAGATGCCAGCCCGCCAATCTCGGCACTCATTGGGGGGTCTTTAGTCCGGCGGCTGTCCTCTGCTCTTTAGCCTATTGGGGGGAGTACTCTGGGTTCGGGCTGAATTCCGAGCTCGGAGCCCTCCCTCCGGACAGCACGCCAAATACGCATTAAATCTTACTCCCTCAGAATTATATGTAAGTGTGAACTCGTGAAATGAAGTTTTATTAACTAAGTTCGGGAGGAGCACGTTCAGATAATTAAACACGAGTGGACAGCAATCAGCAATCAATGATAAGAGGGTACATATAGACTCAGCAGTCTTACCTCGATCCATTGACAGTTTTGCAGCATCCCCCCTCCACCCCTTCTCCACACTCCTAGTTCTCCACACTCCTAGTTCTAAAAAATCACTTACATAGGGGGGAGTACTCTGGGTTCGGGCTGAATTCCGAGCTCGGAGCCCTCCCTCCGGACAGCACGCCAAATAAGCATTAAATCTTACTCCCTCAGAATTATATGTAAGTGTGAACTCGTGAAAGACTTAAAAAGGGGCACCATGCTTACATCCTCTCCAGCATTTTTGCACTGATGTGTCTAAAAATTGTTAGTTTAGCTTGCCCTATTAAAAAAATGTTGCTGTGTACACTGTTGCTGCCAAGACTTCCTAGACTTTTAGTATACGAGAAATCCAATTTCACAATGATTTCTCCCAACAATTCAAACGATGAACAATGCGTCTAAGACACTCACAAATCATATGAAAAACAATGTCAATTGCATTACAAAAAGGACATACAGTCTCATTAAAGCTTTGAAACAGTCTCTTTGGTAAAACAGTCTCATTAAGCTTTGAAATAAAAGAAATAGAAAGCCAAGTCCTCCATTTAGTGTCCAGTCTTTGTCAAAATACCAATTCCCTGTAACGTACAACACAGAAGCGCTGCGCTGTTACACTACGTGAACATACTCGAGGCCCACAGGGAAGAAAATGAATAAAGTTGAATAAAGTCGTCATTTTTATTTGTTTTTGCACACAAAAAGTATTCTCTTCGCTTGATAAACTTAAGATTGAGCCACTGTAGTCACTTGGACTATTTTAACAATGTCTTTGATAACTTTTGGGCCGGCCAGTTTCAATCCCTTAGCAGCCTATGGAGGAGTGATCCAGCTCTCAGATTTAATCAAAAATATCTTAATTCGTGTTCCGAAGATGAACGAAAGTCTTACGGGGTTTGAACAACATGAGGGAGAGTAATTACTGACAGATTTTACATTGTAAGGTGAACTAACCTTTTAAATAAATATTGATGGTCCACCCTGTCAAACGCCTTTTCTTCGTCTAGTGAAAGAAAACCAATTTCCAAATTATGCATTTTTGCAACAGTAGTAGTATCTCTCAACAAAAAAAGATTGTCAAAAATCAATCTTTTAGGAACACAAAATGTTTGGTCTTTATGAATGACTGACGCCATACATTTTTTAAGTCGATCAGTCAATGCTTTTGACAATATCTTAAAATCAGCACAGATCAATGATACTGGACGCCAATTCTTTAAACACCCAAGATCACCCTTCTTTGGGATTAGTGTTAAAATTGCCCTTCGACAACTTAAAGGAAGAGTTCCCTGCTCAATACATTCAAGAAAAAAACACCATATAGGTCTTGTCCAATTCAATTCCAGAAAGACTTAAAAAACACATGTCCTGAACAGCTTGAGAAAGTTCTCCAAATGATAAAGGACTGTCCAATTCATCATGTTACTCTTCAGAGAGTTTAGATAAATCATATAAAAATTCATCAGCTCCATCACATTTCGGAACAGTATAAATCTTCATAGAAGGAAAGAGCGTATGCTTGAATTTCCAGTTGATCAGTTGAAACTCCACCACATGGCATCTTCAATTGATGAAAGATCTTCTGTTCTCTTGACTTTTTTTCAAGTCCAAAAAAGAAAACTGTTGGAGCATCCATGTCATTCAGCTGGGCAAACCTGGTCCTTAGAAGGGCTGTTTTTCCTCGATCCTCCTATAAGTTCTTTAAAAGGATCTTATCTCTTGCAACAGAGTCAATAAAATATGAATTATTGTGGGTAGAGTCACTGCTTTGCCCAAGAATATCTTTTTCAAGAGACTTCATTTTATCTTTAAGGGCTCTAGTGCTATGTGCAGTGTACTCTTGGCAAAAAGTTTTAATTTGAGCTTTACCGATGTCCCACCATTGACTCGATGACTGAAACCAGTTGGAGAGGCTCTCCTCTCTCCAAGTTTTCCAGAAAAGGTTAAAAGAGTGAATAAAGGAGCAATCCTGCAATAATCTATTATTAAAGTGCCAATGTGATTTAGAGAATCTAGGAAATGACACAGAAACTTTAATAGATACGTAGTGATGATCTGATAAAAAGGATGGCGAAATTGAGCTATTAAAGAACCTTCCCCTATTGCCTTTTACAACATAGAAATGGTCAAGTCTTTCAATTAGCTTTCAACCATGTGTACCGTCTAACCCCAGGATAGGCCTCCCTCCATAAATCTACTAAATTATGATCATTAAGTAATTTCTTTCAAATCTCAGCAGAAGGTGGATGAGGCATGATTTCTATCCAGATCTGGATTAACAACAATTAAAATCACCACCAAGTACAAGAATATTTCCCTGAGTACACTGGGATAAAGCATTAGAAAGTATGTTTAAAAACATGATACGTTCTTGACTAATATTTGGAGCATACACATTATAAAAGGAAAAATGTGTATCACCCAAGGCAATATCAGCTCTCAAAATCCGACCAGGTACGACCTCAACCATATCTGGTCGACTACTAACAGATGGAGAAAAAATAATGGCAACACCGGCACTGAGGTTTGTTCCATGACTTAACAAAACATTGCCTTTCCAATCACCGGTCCACTGTGTCTGATTCTGCTGATCTGAATGTGTTTCCTGTAATAAAGTCACGTCTGTTTTCTTTAAGTGCAAATAGTCAAATAAAGCCACTCTCTCTTCTATACCCCGACAACCATTAATATTAAAAGTTCCCAATGTTTAAGGCTGCCATGAGGAAAGGAAACAAAAAACATCCCTAAATATCACCCTGTTAATAAACATGGCTCTATTAGTATTTCTTGTAACAGATTTTCAGTCTTTTTTTAACAGCGCTCACATGTTTCTTGAGTCTATATCATTTGGCTGATCAAGCTCCTCCGATGAAGCTTTTCTCATAGCCATAACACAAGAATCAACAAAAAGTTGCAAATCAAAGAAATACTTCTCTAATCTTGGTCTTCGCTGATTGAAAGTGCTATCAAGGAAATCGTTCATTTGTTGCACTGTATAATGAGGTGGTTTTATTGGCAGAACTTCCTTGTGAATCTCACAACAGTGAGATACTCTGCAATATCAGATTCCTCGCTGTCAGAATCAATATTTACAGACTGAGTCTCACCTCTGTCGGTGAGCTGTTCCTCGTCACTCAGTGAAAGGCCAACAGAAGCTCGCGAGTCGCGCGCCTCTCCCGTGGGCGCTCTGGGCCACTGGTCCCCGCAGCGGCGATCTCAGCCCCACTGCTGACATTATCACACTCACTAGTGCTCACCAAACACTTTCCTACATCCACAGCATGACTGTTAACTGTGTGCTCCGTTAGCTGCGGATTTTCTTTGTCTTTAGACAAGGAGTCCGATACAGCCCGATCAGTATTGTTACCAACATCCTGATTAATATTTTCCGAAATCAAAGCCACTTGCTCTAGAGGTGTATTAGGTTCGGTCTCATTTTGTTCATTCACCTTATTAGATGGACATTTTTGTTTTGTGTGACCAAAAATCCCACAAGAGAAACATTTCATTGAATCCGTGCTGATAAACATTTTATAATCTTTACCTGACAAAGTCAATTTCACGGAAACATCTAAATTTTGAAATTCGACATTCAAAATCATAAAAGTTTGACGTCTGAAGGACATCACATGTTTCAGATTTGGATTTTGAACACAGAGGGGGATCATTTTAATCGGCATCACTATTTTTTCCAAAACGGCCAAGTAAACGCTCAAGTGAATCATTAGAAATAAAAGGCGACACATTGGAAAGAGTTACCTTTTTAGAAGGGCTCGACAGCGGTAAAACAGGCAGAAAAACATCACCAACAGATAAGCCAACTTCTACTAAATGATGAACCATAGACTCTTCTTTCAAAAACACAACGCCAGCTTTATTCATTCTAGATGCTGACAGACTGTTCCGAGCACCTATTTCACTACTAACAGCAGTCGAGCAGTCTTCAACTGCGATCGAGTCATCTGGGATACATTTACAGCTGTTCCGAGCTGTTAAGGCAGCAAACCCGTCAGAGTCTGCCGACATTTCCACAACCCCTAACAGCTAACTACAAACTAAACTAAATTATTACAGAAATAGGAAAAAGGGGGAAAAAAACTCACTCAAACACCCACCACTCGCTCAAACACTCACGTGCTCCACCCAGTCACTCCGCACATGCGCACAGACAGAGAGAGAGAGAGACAGAGAGGTACCTTTATTTATATCCTTTTACTTCACAATTATGAAAAATATAGCCACTACTATAAATACATTTATGTTCTTATTATTATAAAACTTTCAAAAATGTGAAACTATACTGATCCTCATATGACATACATAACACTTCATTAACACACCATATATCACAAAAACCCAATAAATTATTTGTCAACCTATAATATGCTAATTCAGTCTTAAGCCTCCCTGCTATAAGCCGCTTGCACATTTCTTCAAGATCTGTAGTTGCCAACTGTAAACCCTTATTTTTCCGTGTTTTCCACACTGCCAGTTTTGCTGTTCCAGTCAGGTAATTTTATAAACACATTTTTTTTTCCAAAAAAAAAATGTATATTTGATTCCTTCAATAAAGACCTTATCTGAAAAAATCTCATTGCACTTTCTAAACCAGCTCCCAAGCAGTTTAAAAATACCTTTTTAATCTCTCACACTTTAAAAACAAATGCTCCAAATCCTCTTTTTCCCCACAGAATCGACATTCCCCTTGTACAGCTGTGTTCAGGTGTGCCACATGTCCGTCTGTTGCTACCGCCCCATACATAATCCTCCATTGTAGATCTGCGGATCACTTCTCAACAGGAGGCTTATATAGGGCTCTCCACCTGTCCCTTATCAGGAGGTCTGGCCTCAACAAATCTGGCCACTTCAAAACTTTTTTGTTTTCTCAAAGAGTCTTGATGGATTGTTTTTACTGTAATATTGTACATTTCTTTTTTTGACATGCTTTTAAAGGAATAAACTGGATTCTTGCATGATAAAATGACATCCACAACTTCTTCTTCATCCTCCTTTATTGCTGGAGAAATTACCAGTTCTGGAAATTGCACATAATTCCCCATGTCCTGGATATTCTCATGTCTTTGTGCAATCAATGTCCTGTATCCACTTGGTAATGCGTTGTTTATTTCTTCCTTTAGTTTTGACACCAGACGTGAAGATCTCAATCCCGTTGCTTCTTGAAGTTCAACAATCGATTTCCATCCTTCGTCATTCAATAAATAATCCAGCTTTACAATTCCATTCCTTAATAAACGTTGTCGTATAGTCACAGAAGACAGCAATCTGGTTTTAATCAAAGGAGTAAAAAAAAGTGGTTCCTACGGTGCCCAAAGTTCAAGATTGTCCATATTCCATTCTGCTCTTTTAACAGTTTTCCATGTTTGCAACATTGCTTTATAAAAAAAACAGTGAGCTCAGAAAAGTTCATCTCTTCAAGCTTCATTAAAAAAAAAAACTGTTTATCCAGTCCAAAGCCACCAACTCTCCTCATGATCGCACTTGCAGTTTTTCCCCAAAGCACATCTTTGTCGTATAGAAATCTCCGAGCAGCTTGTATCCTGAAACCATGGATTCTGTTTCTCATATCCACCAGTCCTTGGCCACCTTCTTGCACTGGTAGGTATAAAACTGCAGCTTGAATCCAATGTTGTCCATCCCAGAAAAAGTTCACTATTGTCCTTTGTATATTGGAGATCAACTCCTCTGGTGGCTGACCATAGTCCTGTGCCACACCATATAAGTAGCCAGATATTTTACTACCAGAACTCTTCCTCGATATGACAATTGTGGTAATAGCCATCGCCACTTCGACAATCGGGCAGACACCTTTTTTACCAAACCCTCCCAGTTTTTCCTTTGAAATGGTTCATTTCCTAAGCAAACTCCTTAAATTTTTATTCCATCTTTTCTCCATTGCAACCCTCCTGGAAGTTGTGGACAATTTTCCAAATTAGAAAATCATAAAACCTTTACTTTTTGTTTATTGTATTGACCTTAGCAGAGGAGGCTTTTTCATAAAATTCAATAGTTTTTGTTAAAATTCCAATTTGTCCTTTTGTCCTGTAATAAAAACTGTAATGTCATCTGCATAGGCTGACAAAACCACCTTAGAATGACCATTAACATGAGGGATTAAAGTTACATTTAAATTCCTCCACAACCCACATAATAAAGATTAAATAATTAGGCTATATAGTTGTCCAGAAATTAGACAACCTTGCCTTAATGCCTCTTGTCACGGGTATTGGAGCACCTAAACCACCCCTTACTTTCACCATCACATAAACACTAGAGTACAACAACTGAATATAAAAACATCACCAAATCCATAACTCTTTAACACTTTAAATAGAAATTGATGATCAACACGATTGGCCTCCAGTTTTTTAGCAGTCCAAGGTCTCCTTCTTTTGGAAGCAATAATACAACTTATTGGAAGTGAATTACTTTTAATACATTCTAAAATCACTTCATATAAATCTGGTCCTATTGGGCCCCAGAATTGTTGATAAAATTCCACCGGTAATCCATCAATTCCAGGCGATCTGCCTTTAGATAGTTGCCTCATAGCCTCTGTGAACTCTTGAAAGGTGATTACATTGGTAACTCTTTAAGCACATCTTCAGTACAGTCAATATCACAACTCTCAGCTTTATATACTTGTTTATAAAAGTCTCCTGCCAGACAGACAGAGAGAAAGAGAGACAGAGAGAGAGAAACACACACAAAGAGAGACAGAGAGAGAGAGAGAGAGAGAGAGAGAGAGAGAGAGAGAAACACAGAGAGAGAGAGAGAGAGAGAGAGAGAGAGATAGAGAGAGAGAATACGCTGATGCCGCCCCCTGCTGCTCTTTGCATTGTTATACAGTTAAAAGTATTTTTTTTGCTAACAGTCGTTCATTACATTAGAAAGTAACAATACATTTGACATTAATTAGATTTGCATGTTTATTCATTTAGTGGATACTTTTCCTGAAAGTGACAAAAAATAACATGAAAATTGCAGCAAAGTTCCAGAATTACTCAAAAGCACAGAGACAGTGAGACAAAAAAAAAAGAGAAAAGAGGGGTTTTTGAGTGCTAAGAAAGTGCTTTGTTAGTGTCGTGAATCCACTTTCGAAAACTTAATAAATAAACCGGAAAGAGACAAGCCACGAGCCGGATTAAAAAGTTTTGAATCGGAGGTGAATTCCCCTGATTGCATAAACCCGTAAAAAGTGGTTAAAAACACTGCCTCTAGGAGGATGGTAATGTACTCACAAAACGGAACGAAAAATAAAAATTGGTAAACCGGGACCAAGCAGAATTATAGGATTTAATTGTTGATGGCGCGAATCCTTGAGTGATATAGAATCTAGCAGAATTTAACAGGGTATTAAACTGAGAGCCTAATCTAAGATTATTTCGGCCAGGATCGGGCATGGTGTTGGATTCTGGTTTGCTGCTGGGTAAATACGTCTGAAGGCCTGCAAACGAGAGGGAGGGAGAGCATCAGCAATGACATTAGAATGTCCTAAGATATGTACGGCTTTGAGGATGAAATTGTATTTAGAGTAGAGACATAATAACCGGGCATTTTGAACGCCCTTTGTTTATGATGTCAACTGTAGCTTGATTGTCGCATTACATATCGATGCATTTAAGTGACAAAGCAGTACCCCAGAGAACGTTAGCTACGACGATGGCGTATAGTTCGTGAAGAGCAGTTGAGGAAAAATTTGCAATCAAGGAATAAAATTCATCCGGCCATTTCTCTGCGAACCACTGTCCTTGAAAAAAAAAAAAAAAAAAAAAAACACATTAAAGGGGGCTGCATCGGTAAATAGCTCAAGTGCGATGGATGATTCAGAATCATCATTATAATACAAAAAGAGATGCTGTTCGCATGGTTAAGCAGGTGTGACCAAAACCTGAGGTCTGATCGGCACCCGTCGTCTAAGTAGATCGATTCATACAGGCTATATCGACTGAATGGGCCAGTGTAAGCAGACGAGAAAAGATTCCAGGAATTACCTAATTCTGAGAAGTTTGTCATTAGGAAGAGAGGCTTGCATCTGAACGGAATCGAGAACGATACCGCGAAATTTGAGGGAAGTAGAAGTACCCAGGGTTTTCTCTATTGAAAGGGACACGCCTAAATCACGGAATAATGATTTAAGCGAGTCGAGTACGGAGCTTTGCGGCGAGGGAAAATCTATTAGCAAAAAATCATAGAGTAAATGTAGAACAAAAGGGAGCTTCCAAACATTCAACAGGATCCAACAAAAGGCCTCAGATAAGCAATTAAATATACTGTATGTGGACTCCTTATACACCCGAAAGTGAGTCTCACTGCGAAATAAAGCAGAGATTCCCATTTTACGCTGAAAAGATGCCAATCAGAAGGGTGAATGGGCATACGATGAAGGCCGGAGCGGCGGATGTGGAGGGTCCCGTAGGCAGATCAGCCACGCCAGGAAAGGGGGAGAAGGCAGAGTAGAGGTCTGAAGACGTTGATGCCATAGATAATCCGGCTGCTTTCGTGGAAAAAGCGGACTCAAACACTCCTAGCTCTGACGGTTTCGGTGAGACCTTGAACGGCTTTTAGAAGCTGTACGTTGGATCCTTCTATTCCGAGATTAGGCGAAGGTGATGGCGTCTGGTCACAGGACTTTGGCCTTTTGGCTTGAGCTGGTGGAGAAGACTTGGTGGTGCGCTTCCTGCCTGCTGCTTTGGGTTGAGGAGTTGGAGCCGGGATGGCTGAAGTATCCACGGGTGGGGCAGCAGAGGTGCCCAGGGTGTTGGAAGCCAAGAGAATGACATCATTGCGTGAAAGGTCGTTATTGACCGGGAAACTGCCCTCCTCCAGGATAGTGACGATTTTCTCGGAGGGCAGTTAGAACCAGGGAGATTGCAGAGTTTGAATGCGGCTGCTCCGACGCACTGACTGAGGAGAAGATGGAACTTGATTATCGTCTGAATCGGAAAAGTCAAAGTCTACGATTGCTTTTTGTGACATGGTGAGAAAGATGCGCTTAAAGAGCGGAACTTCACTACGACACCTACAGACAGCAAAATAGGAGGGTAAGATCAGTCTTTTTATATTTTATGTCAAGCAGTGCTAGATTATAAATTAATGTGTTGGCAGTGGAGTCTTTCTGGTAGAACTTACGCTTACATACAGGAAGGTCTCGAGGGAACTGCCTTATGCAAACTGTGAGCGTTTTTCTTTGAGAAGAAAAAAAAGAGGGAACGGCGTCTGGACCAGGTCCAGCTCGTGCTGAATAATAAAATAAAAAACCAGAGCGGCGATGTGCGTTATGGGGTTCCCAGATGGAGCTCGCCGATCGCCTTGAGAGGGGTGTAACAAAATAAGGGGTCATACAAAATGTATGTTATTTTTTTATGAAGAACTGTCTGGAATAATATATTTTATGTAAGATATGTTTACATATAGTCCACAAGACAAAAAAATAGCTGAATTTATAAAACCGACCTTGTTCAAAACTTTATGTACCCTTAATTCTTAATACTGTGTGTCGCCACCTGGATGATCCATGACTGTTTTTTTGTTTTTTGTTTTATGATGGTTGTTCATGAGTCCCTTGTTTGTTCTGAGCAGTTAAACTGCCCAATGTTCTTCAGAAAAATCCTCAAAAGTCCTGAAAATTCTTCAGTTGTAAAGCATCTTTTGCATATTTGAACCCAGTGGTCACTGTATGATTTTGAGATTCATCTTTTCACAATGAGCACAACTGAGGGACTCAAACACAACTATAAAAAAAACTTCAAACATTCATCTCCATCACACACTCGCTTCCAGCGCTTCATCCGTTTCTCCTCTATCCACTTCTCCGCTGTAGCTGAAGTCCAGTACAGTCTTCAGTCCTGCAGGAGTCATCCGTCCTCCATCCAGTTCCAGTTCCTTAAGCCCCGCCTCTGCCCTTTGACTGACAGCAGCGAGCACAGTCACTGAGCTTTGTGGAGGTTGCTAGGGTAGTGTGTGGAAAACACAAAGGGGCGGAGCTTTGGGTCAATGACGGGTTCTATAGAAGGAGGTTTTCTGAAAGTGGGTGTGGAAAAGGTTGAATTGGGAGGAGTTGTTGAAGTGGGAGGAGTAAGGATGATGGATTGTTTTCTCTAACATTTCTTTCTTGAGGATGTGATGTGACTTCCAGCTTCCTTTTCTCTTCTTTCTTCACTTGCACGTTTGCCTTTCGCAGAAGAACCACACTGGAGATGAACGGGCATATTTGCATCCCCTTTCTCTAATTTTCCTCTCGTGAGACATTAGTAACCTTTTAAAAGGGTGAAATCATTCAGTTAATGAACAACTATCTGAACTAGCTAAATAAATGGCATTTCTAATGTAAGTAAAACAATCCTATACGTATATAATTTTGTAAAAGATCATTCAACAAAACACAAAAGGTCATCAAATCAGTGACAAAGCACACTATATTATTTTTATTTTACCACCCATCGCATTTATCATCACAGTTATTATTTTGTAAGAATGTGTTTTTTTTCCTAAAACATTTTTATTTTAGAATTGAAGTTACAGTTACACTTTTCAGTGTAAAATTAATAATTCAGTCTAATGAATTGGTAAGGGGTCAAAAATATGTCTACTTCTTGTATTTACAGTAGCGTACATATTTTTAAGCACATGTGGCCCAACATTATCTTTTACAAAGTTAATAAGTAATGTCTTTTGGCAAACATTTGAAAAAGAAAAGAAAAAACGAGGAGCTTTTCTTCATTGGGATTGTTATATGAGGCCTGAACTTCCCTCAGTCTTGCTATCATGCTCATTATATCAGAGGTGACCCACTGAAACACTCGCTGGAGACACAGGCATGTTGACACTGACTGACACGCGAAAGCTCTTAAACATGAATAATGACTCTACAATACTCCCTTGATTACAGTTTAACCTACTCCAACTCATCGTTATTTCGGTCTTGAATATCGAGGAAAGTACTGGAAGCTCTTGTCTTTGAAACAGCTGCAGTCTGGGAATGTGTTTACGGCTGCTTTCTGTAAATCAAACAAAATGTTATTGTAAAAAACAAAAAAGAAAAAGTTTTTAAGTCTGTGGTTCTGCAAATAATTATACAGCCACTTGTATGGTTTTATTTGTGGCTAGATGTGCTTGTGACCAATGGACTCATAATAGATACCGGCTGCAGCACACACAGTGTTATTTCATGAGAACACGTTTGTGTCATATTTTATCCAAAACTTGGAAGAAAAAAAAAGTAGGCTATATACAATTTTTTGCAAAAGCGGAAAGTCTATATAATCATCCACATTAATTTAACGCATGGTTTGCTTTTAAGTTTTATAGTAACCTATGATTCCCATTTTCAACTTTTTAGACAGCATTTTTTTTTACAATAAGTAGCTATGTGTAAACGTATGGTTTATAGGCCTACTAATAATAATTGTTTTGTAAATTATAATGTAAACTATTGATTTTCAATCATTCACACAGATGTAAATGTTTTCGTTTAGATGTCGTTTAGATGTGCTTCGGTTCAGTTTAGGCTTGATATGTCCTAGTTAGTCTCCTTTGTTACTGATGATTATGTTCAGCTTATAATTCCCTGTGTATTTACACTCCCTGTTAAATAGTGTATTTATACTGTTCTGTTCAGTTTATTGGCGATTCTCTTCTTTGGCTTGTGGGTCATTGGAATTATTCTCCGTGTGTTATCCTGTGTATATTCAAAGAAGTTATCGTTAGATATTCTGCATCATGTTTACTTACTACCACCATATATGGAAAATTACATGTAAGATATATGTTATCGTCTTCGTATCAAAACGTATTGTTGAAATGCATCGTTATTAACTCTAATTCATTGTTCATATCTCTAGTTAGTTGCATTCAACATCAGGAAAAATAATGTGTTTGCTTAAAAAAAATGTGTCAGCTATTATTCTGACTATTAAAGTATTGAAATCCTGTGGGTTTCTTATACAATTATTCCTAAGGTGAATGAACGTGCGAATCCGAGTTTTACAATAATAAAATGTAAATAATAATAAAGTGTTTATATGGCGTGATAAATGAAGTTCTCATGAAATCTCTGCAAAACATTAATCCTGGACCCTAAATTCAGGGCTGTTTTTAATTCCAGGAATTATCTGAAGAGTTTTGGCAACTCTACGCCCGTTTACAGTCTTACAGAGTCGCACACCCTCTTTTTAATGCCAGATGAACCCTCGATTACCTCAGTCAGTCAGTAATGAGCGGTTAACAAATTGTTCAAGATAAAGATTTTATACAAGTGTGTGTGTGTGTGTGTGTGTGTACATATCATGGCTTTTTCCACACTATAAAGGTGCTTTGAACACCATACAATTTTTTTTTTACACAAGTGAACTTGAGGCCATAAAGTCTACAGAACGTTTGTAGAAGGAGTTTCTGCAAAAAGATCATAAAATCTGTAACAAAGCGCACTACTCATGTGTCATTTGGTGTACATTTAGAAAATGAAGGACCACTTGTGTATTAAGTGTATGTAAAGTACTTCCAATGCAAACGTTTTAATCTTCGTACAATGAAGTCAAAATAAGAAACTTTCAATCATATCATAAAATCAGAAGTTTGAATATTTTTCTAGCTCTTTTTAGATATTCTCATATTAGATGTTATTATTTGGGTTAATGATTAATCCGAGCCAGTTGACACAGATACCGTTATCAGGATAGTCCGAAGAGGAAACAGAGCGCGCTTGACATCTTTTATATCATCAATTACGCAGAAACGCGTCTCAGATGTAGCGCCACGTGGGATGAGAGGAGGTGTAACTTTTGCTATAAATTAAGAAAGCCATGATGATAAAGTAAGACAAAACTGCATAGCTGCTCAAAATAGGATGGATACTCTTTAGAATAATATTGTTGGTGGTTTTGTGCACTGTTATTTTTTTTTTCTACGTTCATTCGGGAATTAAAGAAAGAAGAGGAGATCAGCTGTCAACCATTAGTACATAAAGAAAGTTCTTGAATATTTTGGGGTAAAAATCAAAGCTCTTTTATTATTATTATTATTATTTTTTCTTAAAGCTTAGTTTTCCCAAAGCTAAATCTGCCTGTACAAGGAGTTAATATCAATGTCACAAGTTTGATTGATGTAGAATTATATTATAAGAAGTGCAGAATCTTTTAAAACAAGGTAACATGTAATAAAAAAGGGGTGCCCAATCCTGCCGATCGACTGTCCCGCACAGTTCATCTCCAACCCTAGTCAAACACCCCTGACTTTACCTTTCAAGTGATCCTGAAGACGTTGATAGCTTCAGGTGTGTTTGATTAGTGCCTGAGATGAACTGTGCAGGACAGTCGATCGGCAGCAGGATTGGGCACCCCTGGTCTACCTATTGCTAAAATGCATGATCTTTTACTTTACAGGCACAGCAGTGTTTCTGAGCGTGCACAAATGGGCCAGCGCCTCTCCAAGCGCAGGCTGGCGGCGGCAGATATCTTGCCCCCCGGTCGCTTCTCGGTCAGTGAAGAGGCTCCGCCGCATTACTCCTCTCACAGCACCGGCGGGGAGACGGCCATCACGGTGGAGACTCCGGCACGGAGGACGTCTGAAGCTCTGAACTCAAGGCAGGACAACAGGAGACCTTCCATATACAGCACCATGGATGCAATGCCACATCTGGAGTTTTACGCCAACGCCACTGCCACGGGCCGCATCAGGCGCAGCAGACCCTCGCTGGAGACTCTGCGCAAGGCTTGCGATGTGGGTCGCTCCTTGAAACCACAGAAAAATACCAGAGGCTACAGTTTCACCACCGCATTTCTAGGGCCCTTGTCAACTGACCAAATCTACTCCATCCGATGAGAACGCATAAAAGAAGGCGCAAAACGATAGCCACGTTAATGATTAAATGATGATCTTATTTTTAACTATGATTTATTCATTTATCCCCTCGTTTTAGCCTAAATCGTGGCCACCTTGAACTAATCCGTTCCCTCGTTTTGATTTAACTAAAACAAGGGAACTAATTATTACAACACTCCTTAGCTTACTTCTAATAAAATAAGGTTTTCTTTGCAAGATAACTGAGTTTATAGCCAGAGGCTAAAATGAAACACATTTTCAGCAGGTTGTCGGCGCTTATGTTTAGGAGTAGGAGTTGAATAGGACAATAAATTGATTAATTTGAATAATTAAGTCAAGTCACCTTTATTTATACAGCGCTTTTTACAGTACAGATTGTTTCTAAACAGCTTTACAGAGATAACAGGAAAATAATGCAACAAAGTTTGTTTCCAGAAGAATATAGTGTCACAGTCAGGCTTAAGTAAGTTCAGCAATGGTTCATTTTTGTTGTAAATAAGTTATTAATTCATCTCTCTCTATATATATATATATATATGTATAGCCGCTCTGGAGAAAACCGTGATGTGATCGTCCAGCTCAGTTCAGTTCTCATATAATGGTGTCAATGCAGGCAGATCAATAACATTGTTGAATATTAAGTGTCCCCAAGTAAGCAAGCCAAAAGCCAAAGGCGACAAAGGTAAATTAAAAAAGTAAATCATTGAATTGAGCTGAATAGCAAATGCAATAAAATAGTATAAAGTACGAGTACATAAAAAAAGTTCTAGAAATGCAGTCGCGAAACTGTAACGCCTGGTACTGCAAGATCATCAACATACTTCGAATGATTCTGTACAATGTAAAATATTACGTAAAGTATGATCATTAAGTTATGACAACATATGTTTTTACGCAATTTATACGCAAAGTTATACAAGATTTAACTCATTTTTTTTAAGTCAGTTTAATGTAATTTAAGTTGAAATGACTTAATTTAAGGCAGCAACTTTTTCAGTGTATGTTGGCCTACTTAAATGTTGTGATTTAAATGTGTGTGTGTATTGGTTTAGGATGGCGAATCTTGCAGTAACACGTGCGTCTCTAGAACGGGAAGCCTTTCAGCTCTTCAAGAGAGTGGAAACGAGTCTGAGGAAATCGGAAAAGGAGGGAAGACCTCCCAGCCAGTGCGCTTTGGATGGGTGACTGGGGTTATGGTAAGAAACAGTGAAAAATACACACTCGGGCTTTCAAACTGCCACGCGCGCATACACATACTGTACATGCTCTGTTATTGTGCTTCAGATTCGCTGTATGTTGAATATCTGGGGAGTCATTCTGTTCCTGCGATTGTCCTGGATCACATCTCAAGCAGGAATCAGTGAGTGGACACTTTTTGGTGACTCGGGAAAAGACAGTCCAAGATAAACCGTCTGCGCAATTCAATAGAACAACTTCCTTTAATGGACCACAGGCCAGACAGGCTATTTACTTTAGTAAAGATAATGTTTCTTAAGAAATTCCCAGTGAAAATCTTTTATAGACGGACTTCCCAGAACTGCGTGTGTAATCTCCGATGGCCACTTATCTTTGATGTGTTTTGTCTATTCTTTGAAATGGTGCCCTGTATAGACACGGTGTCCTATTCGTTTTTTTTTTTTTATTTCCTCTACTTTAGTTCTTACATGGGTAATTATACTGATGTCAGTCCTTGTGACGTCCATAACGGCACTGTCTGTTTCTGCCATTTCCACCAATGGGAGAGTCTCTTCTGGTGAGTCTGTTGACGAGAGCATGACATCAAACTGATCAGATTGTACTGATGTTGATTATCGCCGATGATGACACTTAATTTTCTGCGTAACTCGTCCTTCACTGTTTGTGCTATGGGTGTATAATGATGTGGCTTATTGCAGAGAAGTGTGTTGCTTTTTCTAAGTGATTAGCGATTAATATATTCTAATTTAAATAAGAGTCATATCTACTGACAAAAATTTTAACCAGGATCAAAATGATTTATCAAAGCAGTTTTGTGGATTGGATCTATCTGATCAAGATTCAAACTTTTCCAGATGACTGATGAATGTACAGTAATAAATACAATTATATTATATTAGTATAACTAGAATATTAGTAATAATTTATATAACAGAAATTGTCTCCATAAAATAATCAAACCCAAAAAAACTTTTAAAAAGTCTTAACATAATGTGTACTTTTTCTATGTTATTACTGTAATAGTTAAACAAGTCAAATGTAAAATATAAATAAATGTGTATGCTGCATGATTCAAATAAAATTTATAAGTTTATTACATTTTTGTTCCTAATATCCACCCTGAATCCACACTTCTGCTGGTATCAGGATGAATTGCAAGACAATCCAAAAAAATGTGGTTAGATTTCATGCATTAGAAAAGTCATTTATGAAGATACAATTCATCAAAAGTAAAATTGATAAAAGCTATAAATTGGTGATGTAACCAGTAAGAAACCGATTTTTCATTTGTTTCATATTGATGGTGTCATTTGAGCAAAGAACTGCAGTCGTACACAAACCCCAATCCTACTAAGAAGTTTTGAACTGTGGGTTTGATCCAAATCAGAACCGAAAACCAAAACCTTTTCTTTTGAAGAACCCATTTTAAAGATTTGATCCAATCCAGTCGCTGAAATCAACTTACTTTTGAAAATCTGCAGGCTTTATCATTCTGACTTGGTGAACAGAAAAAAAATTGTGACTGACATTTAATTACACATTAATTACACATTAATTACACATTAATTACACACATAGCAAATTCTGGTCATCAGAAAATGTATAAAGATTGTGAAATTGATGGTAATGAAATCATGGGCACATTACGTTGCAGTTACGGTGCCAAGAAGTCATGAAATTACCAACATTTTATAGTATATTAGAATATAGTACATAACTGAAACGTTCTTTGTTATCCATATAACCTTAGGAGATCATACAGGCAACGTTGTGAGGTTTCAATTTGATGGTTATGTAATTTCAAGCATGCAATAGTTACGCTGTCAATTAGTAAGTATGAAATTACCAAAAAGTACCAATAAATTACAAATAAATGACGCAAACTCTAAATCAACGGGCACCAATGCTACGATTTACTGTCTGTGAATTGTATGGCTAGTAAGTTAGTTAAATTGTATTTCTGTGTCATGCCACACATTTGGCCCATCCCACATGGGATTACAAGACACCACAAACATATTTTACAAAACTCTTACGGTAACATATACAAATCATTCTGAGAAAAACATGAATACAAATATATACAGGTGAAACTTGAAAAATTTGAATATCATGCAAAAGTTATAATTTTGATGATAATGGCTTACTGCTTATGAAAACCCCAAATTCAAAATCTCAGAAAATTAGAATATTACATGAAATCAATAAAAAAAAAAAAAGGATTTTAAAAACAGAGATGTCGGCCCTCTGAAAAGTATAATCATGCATATGTATATAGTTATATGTACTAAATATATTAGTTTCACCTTTTAATTTGATTTACTGAAATACATGACACACACACACACACACACACACACACACACACAGCATATACAAACAAATCCTCATCTACAGATATGTATATGTACATTTCTGAAATACATAACTTAGACAGTCACCTCTGATTGTAATGTGGACTGTAAAGCTGCTTTGAAACGGTGTGTATTGTGAAAAGTGCTATACACATGAATGTGAATGTGTATTGAACATTGTGTGTTATGGCCGGCTAGAATGTCCTAGCAAACACACTTCAGCCCACTAGCAAGCACTCCAGAGACGTTAGCGTCCACACAGCAGTCATGGTTGTGTCTCCTCCACGTCAGGCGGCGCGTACTTCATGATCTCCCGCACACTGGGTCCTGAGTTGGGAGGGCCCATCGGCGTGGTGTTTTCTTTCGCCAACGCTCTCGCTTGCGCGCTCAACACGGTGGGATTCTCCGAGACGGTCAGAGATCTTCTCATTGTAAGAAACGAACACAGTCGTTTTGTTGCATGACATTGTGTTGTGTTTTTGCTGGTTGTGATATGATGTTTTGTTTATGATGCAACAGGAGTATGACTCCCAAATTGTGGATTCAGTCAATGATGTCCGAATCATAGGATCCATCACAGTCACCATGCTGCTTCTCATCTCATTGGCTGGGATGGAGTGGGAGGCGAAGGTACATGCCTCAAAATAAAGCATTTTACAATACAGTCACTGCTGGCAGTATGTCACGCAACTTCAGTGAAGTGGGATATACACTACCGATCAGAAGTTTGGGGTCAATTTGGTTTTTTTTTGTTTTTTAAAAAAAAAATATATACATATACTTTTCTTCAGAAAGGACGCATGAAATTGATATAAAGTGACAGTAAAGACATTTATAATAATGCAAAATATTTATTTTTTAATGAAATGCTTTTCTCTTGAACTTTCAAAGAATCCTGAAAAAAACGAATCACTGTTTGCACAAAAATATGAAGCAGCACAACTGTTGTCAACTGTGATAATAATCATAAATGTTTCTTGAGCATCAGATCATCATATTAGAGTTATTTCTGAAGGATCATGTGACACTGAAGACTGGAGTAATGATGCTGAAAATACAGCTTTGATCACAGGAATAAATTAAATTTTAAAATATATTCACATAGAAAACAGCTGTTTTACATTGAAATAATATTTAACAATATTACTGGGTTGGTTTTGTATTTTTAATCAAATAAATGCAGCCTTGGTGAGCAGAAGAGACTTCTTTTAAAAACATAAAAAATCTTACCTTTTGAACGGTAGTGTATATATATAAATTGCATATAAAAATTCCAATCATTTGGATTAACATACGCTACATAAGCTAAAAACAGTTCATGCATAAATAAATAATGAAAATATGCATAAATATGATGCATATTTGTCATTACATAAATAAGCAGGTATGAAACAGACTAGATTTCTACACTCAAGAAATCATTGGCATTCATGAAGTATTTGCATCTATTTGGTTTATTTAAATAGTATATATCATAAACGCATTTATTCAAATTGCTTATATTGCATGTATTTATACATAAACCTGGTTATTGTGTATTTAAAATCAATTTAGTGTATTCGTACTATTACAGAAATATGACCTGTTTCTTATTGAAAATGAATGCTTGCTGGTTGGTTTATCACTTTTTGAACATCGCTTTAGGGTTCCTGGCCTTTTTCTGTCAGCTGACATATCTGAGCTAACCTTTTACCCTTTAATGCATGATCACTTGTTGAATGTTTATATTGTTATTATTTCTTATTTAAGCACATTAATGAACATTTATTTATTTGAAAATTATAATGTATTTTGATGTATTGAGCCGTTCTCTCTGAATCTGATGAACCTGCAGTTCCCGCACTCTCCTCTAGAGGCTCCACAAAGCCCTTGTCCTGAAACTCTGAGCATCTTCTCACAAACCATCAGCTCATAGTGTAGAGCTTTCCTTCACAAGGGTTCTGCTTTCATCCTCTCACAGACTCAGATCCTGTTCTTCTTGGTTCTTATGGTGGCCTTCATCAACTACTTTGTTGGCACCGTGATTCCTGCGACTCCCCAGAAACAGTCGATGGGTATCTTCAGTTATCGCAGTGAGTGTCGAACGCTCAAATGTCTGTATTTGCCGCATCCCAAAAATAACTCTCTGTCAAGATCATAGAAGTTTGATTGGTTTAGATATGCTTAACTCCTATAAAGTTAATAGCTTCCCAGACAGCAACATAGTGTCGCCTTGATCCAGCCCACGCGTTGAATCCACATGTTAACAACACTATATTGCTGTCTGGGTTTAAAGCTTTATGCAATAGTTTCTTGAAAATTTGTGATACAGAAAAGTAAAACATTTGAATTTGTGACTTAAATTGTCCGCTTTTTTCCCACACAAAGCTATAGTTTGACTTGGACTAATTTTATGGTGTCTCTATAAAAATGTTATGGTGTCACTATAAAAAAACTTTCCATGAAAAAACAACAATAAAGTTGTATAGATTGTCCATTAACAGCATAGCGGTGTGAAGCAACATGAGAATGAATAAATAATGACAGATGTTTCCTCGCTCCAGAAATTACCTTGCACAATATAACTAATGTATTTTGATATCTACGTTGTTTTTGCCAGGCGAGATCTTCCTGGAGAACCTCTTCCCGGACTGGAGAAACGGCGACTTCTTCCAGATGTTTGCCATCTTTTTCCCATCGGCCATCGGGATCCTCGCCGGAGCAAACATCTCTGGCGACCTGAAGGTGAACAACATCATGTCCAAACCAAACGCCACTGAGCTTTGAGTTATGGTTCTTTACACATGGAGCATAAGTGCATGAATGAATTAATACACTTTACGTTTTGTCTCAGTGTTTTTGAAATGACAAATATGGTATTAATCTAATGCTGTGTTTGTGAATGTTTCAGGAGCCTGAGATCGCCATCCCACGAGGGACATTGATGGCCATATTCTGCACCACCATTAGTTATTTAGCCATATCTTCAACTGTTGGTGAGTATTTAACCAAGCCTTCAACAGAACTTACTGAGTTCATTACCTTGATTCATATTCCACTAGAGGAAGTGAGTATCAGCACCAATGTTCAATAAGTCAATTTCTTTCTATCTCATACAGTTAATAAGTCTAATAACAGGCTGCTCATGGGTGCAAAGAACATTGGAAATTTGCAAACAGCATATTTACTGCATTAAATAAGAATAACAATTTTTTTTTTAAGAATTGTCTTTAAATTATTAATTTGAAGCACATGTCTTGGAATAAAGACTTTTATTTAACGTGTGACGCTGGGAGTTTTGATATTGTGTGTGTGTGGTGATATTGGAGAAATTGTTGATTTTAGCCAAAAGTAAAAAAAAATATATATAGTTCTAAAAATCGTGCAAATGTAAAAGAATAGCAGGGTCCACATCGCAACTATGACATCAGAGGAATGACATCATTGGAATCTTGTTCAGTTTTTTTTATTTTTTTGGTGATGAACGATAAAAACATTCACAGCCAATCAGAATCCATCCAGCTTTAATGCAATTCATCTTTCTGAATTAAATTAAAATTAAAATTCAATTCAATTCAATATTTTTGTCTTGTTTTCCAGTACAAATATCTAAAAATTCTTAAATTAATATACTTGAGAAGCAAACTGACATAAAATATTAAATCTCGACATCCGAATCAAAATGAATCTCAAAGGCCTGGTTTCACAGACAGGGTTTAGATTAAGCCAGGATTAGGCCTTAGTTCAATCAGGACATTCAAGTAGCCTTTATAAACGTGTCTTAGAAAAAATATATTACTGGTGTGCATCTTCAGTCAAAACAATGGCAATGACACATTTAAAGTTATGCCTGTGCAAGTTGCTTTCATTTAAAACAGCTCAACCATGCATTTTAGTCTGGGACTAACTTAAGCCTTGTCTGCGAAACTGGGGGAAAGAGTGTAAGCTTAAAAAAGGGACTAAATAACCAACAGCCAAAGTGAGCCAATTGGGAAATACTTTTTCTTGCTTCATTTTGATCCATTTCTTAGAAAACAAGACTTAACATCTCAAGTCACTTTGCTTCTGGGTGTGAATGCAGAATGCGTGCACTGATAACAATGGCGGCATGTCTCTGTTCTGTCCTGAGTGTGTGTTTGTCTCACAGGAGCGTGTGTTCTGCGCGACGCCTCCGGGAACCTGAACGACAGTTTCCCGCTGAACTTCACCGAGGCGTGTGACGATCTGAGCTGCAGTCTGGGCTGGAACTTCACCGAGTGCCGGCAGAGCGGCTCCTGTGCCTTCGGCCTCTCCAACAACTTCCAGGTCACCAGATTCTCCTCTGACTAACTTATATTCTGTGTACGGATGTGTGATGGGTCGGTCTGTTGGCTATAGTTGCTCTGATATAAATAAACCAAAACAGCCAGTGATCACCAGGAATGTCTGCATGGATCAGAACTGGAAAAAAGAGTTTGCAGCGACAGAAGGACGTGTAGATCATAATGTTCAATGTAAAGCAAATGATCTGCAAAGATGTGGCCTGACCAGAAGAAGACGAGATTTCTGACACAGTAATTTATAGAAATGCTGTTTTAAACTATAATCATCATGCATTATTAAAATTGATTTGAGTAAAAAAAAAAATGTGTTTATTACTTGGGTTACTAGAGTTAAATTAAATTAAATTATTTAATTATGTATTTATTTTAAATCATTAATTACTAGAGTGAACTGTCATTTATTTGTGTGAATATTTTAATTTATGTATTTTTTATTTATTTATTACTTTCATTACTTAAGTAAATTAAATCAAATTTATTCATTTTTTTTAAATGTGTCACTAGAAAAAATCATTTATTTATTTATGTATTTATCAATCATTATTCATTATTCTTATTCTCTTTATTGCCACACATCGTATACACAAGTTAACCGGCAGTGAAATTCTTAGGAGCAAGTCTCTGTTACATGGCAGTATAACAACACAATATACGCATAATTAATATACATAAATAACAATATAAACATTTTAATAAAGTGCAGTGCAAGGGTAAGTGAGGTGTGTTGTGATGAGCCATTAACTATTTATTAATGATTTATTAATGGGTTACTAATATTGTATGCATGTAAATGTATTTATGTATTTATTTTATGAATAAATAAAGCTGCATTCAAAATCCACTTGCCTCAAAATATCAGGGGACACATTTCTATGGTTTGCCTTGACAATGTGTGAATTATTTCCATTAAAGTAGAGATTATCTGGTTAAAATGTTGGATACTTCTGGATCGCTCTCTCCAACACGCACCTGCTTTAACAGATGAACTGTATTTTGCATTCATGTGTTTCCCGCTCAAATCCGCAGGTTCTGATCCAGGTCTCGGGCTTCGGACCACTGATCTACGCGGGCATATTCGCAGCCACCCTGTCGTCCGCCCTCGCCTTCCTCGTCTCCGCACCCAAAGTCTTCCAGGTGACACACCACACCTTACACAGATAATAGCTAATATATAACTTCATACGATCATCAGAGTGAACATGGCTTATAAGATTCAAAGAATTTTGAACATCTGCTCTTGGTACAGTGTCTCTGTAAGGACAATATCTACCCGTACATCGGTTTCTTTGGAAAGGGTTATGGGAAAAACAGCGAGCCCCTGCGAGCGTATCTGCTGTGCTACATCATCGCCATGTGCTTCATTCTGATTGGTGAGTCAAAAATACATCTGATAAAGCTACATAATATTCATCTCAACTTGCATCATTCAACGATAATACTGTATATTCTTTTGTTTGTACATTTGTTTGTTTATGCAGTTTCTGGGCATAAAATATTATTTATTAAAATATTGATACTTTCAAGTATAAACTACTTTGCAGGTCAAAAAGTGTTTAAATAAGTGACCAGTTACAGATTAACATACAGTTTAACCCTTAAATCTTGATGCTAAATACAATACGTGAACTACTATCACGCCAAAACATGTCATGGTCAAACCCAAATGCTGGGTTAAAAATGTAATTAAAAAATGTAACCCAACGGCTGAGATTGTCCATATTTGACACAAAGTTGGGTTGAAACAACCCAGCATGTTTTGGAGTGTACCGCACATTTATTTATTTATTTTATTTGTAGAAAAAAAGACAAAAGGGACAATACATATTAATGAACATTTTTCACAAATGTAAATATGCCAGATTATATCCATAGGCTATTTTCCATCTGCAGACCCCCAAGCAGGAAGATGTTACACATAAATACACATAGACACACTATGCACAGGCTATATACAGAAACGCAAGGACAATAACAGTGATAACAACATACAAGCCCGTATTACACTGACCCCTTTTACACAACCCATGCTATACTAACTCCTATTACACGACCCATATCACACTGATAATTCTATCCCATTTATTTGTGTAAAACATTAACTCTATTTTACATCTGATATATATATACTAATGATTACTAAACATGCTCACATATTTGTGTGTCCCTCAACCATACTTTTAAACGACTCCTAAAAACAGGAAAACTTGTGCTTTCCCTCACTGACTGAGGAATACTATTCCAGGAGCTCACCCCCTGATATGATAGAGCTACATGACATATTCTGTGTGTTGTATTGTCTAATCACTTGTAATCTCTTCTCATCTGGGCAGCTGAGCTGAACGTAATCGCTCCTCTGATCTCCAACTTCTTCCTCTGCTCGTACGCGCTGATCAACTTCAGCTGTTTTCACGCTTCCATCACCAATTCACCCGGTGAGTTCAAAATACCAAAGTGACATCTGTCCTGTACATATTTTGAAGACTGTTTCATAATCGGATGAAGTTACATTGAGTACTTTGAAAGTTTTTCAGTACAGATATGAATGTTTTTTGTTTCTATCCTCTGTTTTCTGGTCGTTTCTGCTGCTCGTCACAGGATGGAGGCCATCGTTTCGGTATTACAGCCCCTGGACGGGTTTGTTCGGGGCCGTTATTTCTGTCGTACTGATGTTCTTGCTCACCTGGTGGGCCGCGCTCATCTCTTTAGGTTTAATCATCTTCTTATTCGGCTACGTGGCCTACAAGAAACCAGGTGAGCAGGACCAAGATGACCCATCAGAGGAAAGATCGCATTGGAACGGTGTGCTTTTACTGACCGTAATTATGTTTTCGTGTTGTTCAAGAGGTGAACTGGGGTTCGTCTGTCCAGGCCAGTACCTACAACATGGCTCTGTCCTACTCCGTGTCTCTGGCAGGAGTCGAAGATCACGTCAAAAACTACAGGTCAGAGGCTTCAGGAGGTGTTAACGGGACGTGAATGAGACACTGTAGATGCACTGTCTGTTCGTAACATTGTGATACAAAGATAAAAAGTAATAATTTTGAGATAAAAAAACAAAATGATGACACTTTACTAAGCCATAATTATGAGATAAAAAGCCAAATGATGACACTAAGTCATAATTATGAGATGAAAAGTCATGTGTAGATTAAAAATAATAATTACGAGATAAGAAGCCAAAATGATGAATGTCATAATTATGAGATAAAAAGTCATTGTTCAAATAAAAAGTAATAATGATGAGATAAGAAACCAAAATAATTACTTTCTAAGTCATAATTTTGGGATAAAAATCAATTATGAGAAAAAAGTAATAATGATGATATAAGAAACCAAAATGATGAGTTACTATGTCTTAATTATGGGATAAAAATTATTTTTTAGATCAAAATAATGATGAGATAATAAACCAAAATGATGACTTACTATGTCATAATTATGAGATAAAACGTCATTTTAAGATACAAATAATAATGATGTGATAAACAGCAAAAATTATGACTTTCTAAGTAATTATAATTTATATATTTTTTTATTTCATAATTTTTACTTTTTATTATCTCAGAATTACGGCAAATTATTATAATGTCATAATTTCATCTTTATAATCTCATAAATTCAAATTTGAACACACTTTAAATAGTGGAAAAAAAAATGTGTTTCTAATGCCATGATCTACTGCATCACAGCAGTTCAACCCATTGAACAGCCTCGTTTTCATTCACAAAAAATGAAATGTTAAATCACATGGTGTTTACGCACACGTTCCCTCGTTCGTTTCGTCTCGTCAGGCCTCAGTGTCTGGTTCTGACGGGTCCTCCGAATCTGCGTCCAGCGCTGGTGGACTTTGTGGGCTCTTTCACCAAAAATGTCAGTTTGATGATTTGTGGAGACATTCTCATGGTAAGAACCAGCTGTATCATGTAGAAACATTTCTTGGTATTTAAAACACTTGTAAATGAGACCGAGCAGAATATTATGGCTCTGTTATTGTCTCTTCAGGAGGATGAGAAGTCGGTGCGCAACACTAATGATATGATAAACTGGCTAAATCAGAGGAGGGTTCGTTCCTTCTACACGGCCTTCAAGGCGTCCAGTCTGAGAGACGGAGCCCGGCATCTTCTACAGGTGACTGACCTTCAGTGAGCCTCGTTCATGAAACATGAGCAGAACGGATCTCTGCAATAACATGAATTATTACAGGGAAACAATTACTGTATGTGAAAGTGATTTTGTTCACTGCACATAATGACTGCTCGTGTTTCATGCATAAAGCCCTGTGATTTCTATTCTCTATGCTGGTTATTGTTGTTTTTTTGGGAGTTTTTTGGTGTTTTCAATTTAAAAATGTGCTCATTTTCCTCTCTTCAGGCCTCTGGTTTGGGAAAGCTGAAGCCGAATATACTGGTGGTGGGATTCAAAATGAACTGGCTGGAGAGCAGGAGTCAAGACATAGAGAACTACATCAACACCATATAGTGAGAGAAAACTACCTCACAAACCCTCGGATCTGTCCAGAAAGAAATGTTAAACTAGATTTGGCTAAAATAAACTCAATTAATCATGCAAAAAAAATAAAAAAATAAAAAAATAAATTATAGGAATGCAAAAAAAAAGATAATTTATTTATTTTACTGGTGAAGTATGCAGATTTTATTTACAATTATTTAATTTAATTTATTTTATTTAAAACAAAAACATCAAAAAAGAAGCCTTTTCTAGAGAGAATCTTAATTGAGAATGAAAATAACAATTTGGAGGGAAAATGTGAACATTTTCATTTGACATCTATTACAATTCATGGCATAATTTTTAAAACTGAAAAGCCATTGCAAGTGTGCATGCATATTGAAAATTGACATAAACACATGCCCAGTAATGCAAAAGAACATACAATTCTCTTTACTGTAATGCAAAAAAAAAAAGTCAGCATACATTAAAATAAAATAACATTTTCTAAAGAGAATCTCCACTGAGATTGAAAATTACAATTTGGAGGAAAAATGTGAAAATGTGTTATAAGAAATATCAGAATCAGGAGAGTCATCCGAATTATTGGAACCTGTCAATAAATTAATTAAACAACATAAATCCAAGTTACTGTACAAATACATTTTAATGTTTAAACCGTAACCGTGATCGTAAGTCTGCTTATATATTGAAAATGTACAAAATTATGAGCCCAGTAATTCATCTTATTGTCTTTATTGCAATGCAATGCAATGCAATGCAATGCAAAAAAAAAAAATATATATATATATATATATATATATATATATATATATATATATATTTATTTAAATCGTACAATGTTTATACACCACAGACATTTTTGTTCTATTAACTTAATTTATGCTGATATTTAATTATAACAAAATAAAACACTGTTAAGAATCCTTTTCTAAATAGAAATTCCATTTACAATTTTGGAGGGAAAATGTGCTTCATTTTGCATTAATGGTCCTAAAAAAGGCTTTATTTCTTTTATGTAAAATATTGAAATGTGACCTGGATATGATTTTGTGAGATTCACTAACATTTTTTCTTTGTATTTTTCTTTTGTTTCAGTGATTCTTTCGACTCCAATCACGGAGTGTGTGTTCTGCGCATGATGGACGGACTGGACGTCCGAGACGAGTTACAGACGCAGGAGGGTATGTTCTGTGTGCAAGTGTGTGTGCGTTTAATGTGCATGTGTATTACTGCGGTAATTCTGTCCTGTGTTTCTGACAGTCAATCAGGCCTTTGAGATGGACGAGGCCATCGAGTCTGATCAGCAGAAGAATTCAGACACAGATTCAGGTGAATCAGCTCAAACCGATCAATGTGTCCTCTCTTTGTTCTTCAGTCCTTATCTCACTTCTTTCTTCTCTTCTCATCTGTTTCTCCCTCACAGACGTCGACAACACAAAGAGCACGGTGAACGATCAGATCAAAACTGTGTTCCAGAATAAACAAGGGAAGAAGACCATTGATGTGTACTGGATCTCTGACGATGGAGGTGAGATATGGACTGTAATCATTACCAGGCGTCAGTCGTCATGATTTGGGTTTGATAACCCTTCAGTTAAGTTTAAACAATTGAGTAATGTGATCTCTGTCTCAGGTTTGACTTTGTTAGTGCCATACCTGTTGACCAGAAGGAAACGCTGGAGACGATGCAAAGTCCGAGTGTTCATCATTGGAGAACAGCAAACCATGGAGAACGACCGCAAAGAGTGAGACTTGTGAATCGCTGATCATCAGATTCATTTGAATCATTATGACAGAGGATATTTGAATATCTCAGTTAATTCTTCTAGACAGCATCTCTCTATAAATTACAGAAACGTCTGTTTGTGTGTGTGTCTGTTAACTGCATATCTCTCGAACCGCTAGTAAGTGCAAGTGCAGTGCCGAGTTTGACGTTGTTTGGATGAGAAATGCAAAAGATATTGTTATATATATCGGTAAAAGCACACTCAGAAGGTTGCAGTTTAAAAGTAAACAAATCATTATGTCAGTATCAGTATTTGCTTTCTACCATGCACAAATAAAAATGTCACTGAACTTTTGCTGTGTAATTGTAACAATGAGCACTCAAACACATCAAACCAACAATTACTAGAAGACTAAAACTGATTTTGCACGGGCATTTTGCACTAGTTTAGATTAAATGGAGAACTTTTTCTGAAGTCTCACATTTCTCACGTTTCTCCCGAGAAAAACTACTCCGATAAGCAAAAGAGATCTCAGTAATGTCTCAAACTGTGCTCAGATTTGCCAAGATACCAATGTCAAAAAAAGTAATGCATCTCAATATGAACTCAAGCATTTCTCGATCAAATTCTCCCAAGATCAAATGATATCTGACTCTATAATCATTGAAATTATCAGATTTAACAAGAACATTAGTCTCGTTATTTCAAATCATGCGGATCATCAGAATCATTCATATTAATTACTATTATATTTCACCACAATTGTCATTGTATGAATAATCTGGATCATCAAATTCAGACTCAACATTATTTAAGTTATTTGACACAACAGAATTAGTAGAGCCATTTAATCATTAGAATCAGCATTATTGGAATCTGCCCTCAATTTCATTAAACTAAACAAGTACAAGATCCTCAAAAATTCAAAGCATATTTGTTTATGGCGCAGAGTGTCCTGTATCGTAAGCCTGCTTGTATATTGAATGTACATAAAAGCTGTCTGTATCTCACTCTATCTCTATTTTCTCATATATATTGAGTAACTAATTTATTAATAAAATGTCTTCGTTTGCTCAGAATGATGACTTTGCTCCAGCGCTTCCGACTGGACGTTCATGATGTCATCGTGATGACGGACAGCGAACGGCCACCACTTGCCAAAAAGTAGGTTTACCCCAAACGGGGGTGAATTTAGTGTGAGATATGAGACTTTTAACACCCCAACACAATAACAGAACTTCTTTGTTGTCATTAGTACAAGGCGCTTTGAGGAAACACTCGCCCCCTTCAGGCTGAACGAGGCGCAGCTGGACGAGAGGACGGCGCAACAGCAGAGGATCGAGTGTCCATGGAAAGTCACGGACAAAGAGATGGACGCGCTGAGACTCAAGGTGTGTGTGCTTGACATCAATGTCCTGCTACAATCATAAATCCCACTTTGGCATCTCAATATTTTCATCCTCCTTTGATAGTCGGAGAAAAAAGTGCATCTGAACGAGATCATACGGAGGAATTCGAAGCATGCCGCGCTGGTTCTAGTGTGAGTATTGACTGTGAGACCATTAACCATTACTGGCTGCTGGTCAATATGTGATTCATACACAAAGAAAGCACAATCTGATAATAATGGAGCCTCATGAATCATTTATATCTGAAATGTTAAGAATCATAATTGGAGGGTAAACACACCTGTTAATTATTAATACACCGGTGTTTCAGGTCTCTCCCCGTACCGCAGGAAGACTGTCCCAGATCTCTCTATATGGCCTGGTTGGACACGCTTAGCTGCGGTCTACACTGTCCCGTCCTGCTCATTCGGGGAAACCAGCAGAACGTCATGACCTTCTACTGCCAGTAAAAGTGTCACATGACTAACTCGCTTATCCTGGCTCTTTAAGGCAAAGACACCACAGGCAAAACGCATAGGGGTTTTTTCATGCACTGGTCAATTTTGAGATTTTTTGGCTAGTTTACTTTTTATAAAATGTCTTATTTAAGACATCCAAAAAAACATTCAAAATACACTTTTAAGTGTTTATTTTATTTTGTCTACTTGCATCAGTAGATTTCCCTTACAATGCATATCTTTAAAAGTCGTCTTCTCAAAAAAGTATTTTTTCAGCTTCAGACTTCAGCAGCACTTACTGTATAAACACCAAAATTTACAGTTATGTTCTCATCTATATTATAATGTTTTTTACCGAGAGGTTTGTTTATATATCATTCATATCATTTTATACAACATGTTATTCCTAAAAACATGGTGAAAATTATTTTTGTGTGTCTGTTAAGAGTTTATGCTGTGATAAAAAGAGATATCCAAAATCCCCGCTATAAAAATCATTATCTGTAACATGTCAACAAAATCAAACAATAAGTTTTAACCTGGCTTTATCCAATGTTCAGATTTATGTTCTGGAAATGTATTCAAGTTAGTGCACATTTCATTACATATTGCCTCATATGCATATTTATAAAGAACATTTAAAAAAAGATTATTACAAAAATACACTTTTTTTACCCTTTTTACCTATGGTGTCTTGCCTTAAAGTGTGGACTCACTTGGCCATGTGCAGTTCATAGATTTTGCTTGTCGTTTGCTGTAAAAAAAAACCTAAGCTACAGCAGCCTCAAACACTTATCACACTTTAAAATATGTGCATATAATTTATATAACATTATATATATATATATATATATATATATATATATACAATATTATATTACACTTTATTATTAAATATATTCCATGAGTTAATGCATTCACTGAGATTAAACCCATGACTTGGCATTGTATAAATCTAGATATATTTAAGGCCACTGTAAATGTATATCATTTCAGTATATCAAATGTGTTTTGCCTTATTCTTTTTGCTCATTTATCCTCTTGCTTAAAGCTCATTATACAATATGTATTATTGAATTTCTATTTTTTTCTTTTTGAATGGCTGAAGTTGCTATAGTTAAAGTGTATTTAAATAATTTGTCATTTTAATTATGTGATAAATACTGTAATATCTTCAATTTTTTTTTATAATTTTATCGAAAGGGGGCCATAAAACAGAAACAGAAACACTCAATGCAATCTGTGTTTATTTCAGCTGTAGTATATTCTGTAAATTGTGATGCTTGATGATCTTTTATTTCCATGTGATTGAACAACTTTTCATAAAATGATTTTTTTCCTACTTGGTGTAATGAGACAATCAATGGAAATTGAGATGTTCATCATTGTGCTAAATTATAATTTTTCACATTGAAAAGCTTGATCAAGAACATACTTGTAATTCATAATAATCTAGTGTTTATATGCAGTCAAAATGTAAAATTGTCTCAAATTTTCATTATAATGTGTTGGTCTATGAAATGTAATTTTACAAAGCAAGAACAAATAAACATATTTTAAAATATTATAATTTTTTCTTTTTTAAATTTCCAGAAACAAAGTTTCATTGCTTCCCTCCTCCAGCATGACTGCACTGTATTTCTACTGGTTTTCCATTGTATTCTTTCAAGCCGAATCTGTCTGACCTGACATTCTCGAATATTACATAGCCGTATGAACATGTGATATATAAATATACATCCGCAGTAATACAATCAATGTACAAGAGGCTTAAGAAGCTCATTTCAGTTCAACAGGTCTGATTCACAGCAAGTTTAAAATGTCCACATGACTGAAACTGACAGCAGCTTCACCTGCAGGAATAAATGACGTTTTATTCACAAAGTTCGGGAGGAGCACGCTCAGATAATTTACACAAGTGGAGAGCACTCACCAATCAACGATAAGAGGTGTATATATATTCAGCAGTCTCATCTCAATCAGTTTAGCACCCCTTCTCCACACTTCTAGTAGCTACTAACCATTTACATCCGAGCTACACCCCCCCAACTCCACCCCCCCCCCCACGACAGCACGCCAAATATGCATTTAACTTTACTCCCTCTAATTGTATGTAAGTGTGAACTCGTGAATTGTGTTTAATGATGAACTCAGGTTAATGTGAGTGTTTTACTGGCAGTAGAAGGTCATGACGTTCTCTTGGTTTCCTCGTATGAGCAGCGAGGGACAGTGGATGCCGTAGCTCAGCGCTTCCACCCAGGCCATATACAGAGAACTGGGACAGTTGACATCAGGGACTGGAAGAGAACTAACACACACACACACACACACACACACACACACACACACACACACACACACACACACACACACACACACACACACACACACACACGTTAAACGTACACATTACCAATCAAACACCTTCTTAGATGCCTCATAATTAGTTTTAGAAACAAATACAAACTGATAAATTACAAACTTATGAACAAATAAAAAAAAAATCTAAAAATTTAAAGTATTATGTTAACATTAGTTAATTCACTGAAATAATAAAAACCGACAATGAACAATTGTATTTTTATTAAGTAAAATTAACAAGGACTAATAAATGCTGTAAAACATTTAAACACAACATTGTTAGTTTATGTTAACTACTGCATTAACTAATATTAACAAATAAGAACATTTGGTAAAGTGTTACCAATTTTAGTTGGTTTTAGTAATTGTGTTGTTTTTGTCATTTTTATTAGTTTTAATTTTATTTTAGTGTTTATTTTATTGTTAATTTTATATCAAATCTATACTCACATTACAACTAAAGCAGCATGTATGGAGTTCTTCTTGATGATCTCGTTTAGTCTCACCGTCCTCTCCAACTGAAAATAAAAAACTGTTAAATAGAGGAACTTATGGATCCCAGCTAACGGGGGGAACATTCTCATAACTTTCTGGCAAGTTATGAACAAACGTTTTTTCAGTAACATTAACAGAATGTTCATTCAAAGTAGTGAATAGTTACAGTCTTTAATAATGTTCTCAAAACATTAGCACAAAAACCTTATTTATATATCGTGTATGGAATGTTTTTATCTGAAATTTTCAACTGAACATTCGTCTAGTTTCAGAACATTCAGAGAATATTCAAAAGTAATTTTCCCATAATGTTTGAAGCATGAAAAAAATGGAATAGTCGCTTAACATTCGTACAACCAAGAAAAAAAGGGGAAAACACACACACGCACGCACGCACACACACACATACACACACCTTGGATCTTATGGCCTCCAGGTCTTTGTTGGAAACTTTCCATGGATTCAGTCTCTTGTGCTCCTGTACGTCTCCTCCAGCCTGTTCTTCACTCAGCATGAAGGGGGCGATGGTTTCCTCATACCGCTGCCAACTACAGGAGTAGGGAGGAAGCAAACCACAATAGTTACTATGAACCTGCATGTTTTTGTCTGTATGTTTATTTGTGCATTTTTCTCACTTTTTAGCTAAAGGAGCTTTATCCACGTCTGTTATCACGACGATGTCCTCGATCTCCAAACGGAATCTCTTCAACAGCATCTTCATGCTGAAATGAGAAACACATTGACTTGTCTGCATATCAAAACTATCTAGTTAAGAAATGATGATCATCGACACTCTTACTCTTTACGGTCTTCCTTCATGGTCTGCTGGTCTCCTAAGATAAACACTCTGATTTTGCACTTTTTCCAGCGGTTTCTTCTGGTCAACAAATACGGCACTAAAAGAGTCAGACCTGAAAGAGAGCAACAGCATTCAGAATAATAAAAAGGAATGCAAACTGTAGAAAACTGTAGAAAAGTGGGGTTGACTGCCCATCTTCTAGACGTGGAACTGTACGAGATGTTATAAAAAAAAAAAAATCATTTGTTTTTGGAGCAGTGGGAGCTGATAAATTATCAGGTAGATGCAGAAAGTCAATCCCTCCCCACGGGCCCACCCCCAACGCCACACTTTAACGTTCTTACAGACTCACGGTCCGGACTTGTCCCACTACATCACAGACCCTTACAGGTTTTAGCCTCTCGCCATATATTACATTCCCCAAAGAAATTGAGAAAAAACCTGTCTAACCTGCAGAATTGTTGGTCTACGGATTCACATTTATGCTAAGAAATATCCGAAGAGTAAGGCGCAAATGCAGGGAGAGAATGGACAGAAGAGGAAACACTCTTGCTTTTGGAGGCTTTGAAGATGTATAAAGATGACTGGAATAAGGTGTCGGAGCACATTGGCTGCTCCACACAGGATGACTGTATTCTTCCCCCTTTTGCGGTTGCCCATAGAGGACCTGTACCTAGAGAACTCTGAAGCCTCAATGGGTCCTCTGGCCTATTATCCAGTCTCCTTCAGCCAGTCAGAGATCCCTGTAATGAGCACTGTTGATTTCATTGCATCTGTGATCGACCCTCGAGTGGCCTCCGCTGCTGCCAAGACAGCTTTAGAGTAGTTCTCGAGAGCAAGAGAAGAGGACATGCAAGAGTTGTTCAGTGCTAGAGGTTTATCAGACCCCCTTGTGCTTTGACCGGCTTTACCAGACAAAAAAAAACATGTTGGTCCAGCAGCTAGACCAATTCTAACCTAGACTGAACCAGTTTAGAACTTCATGCAGTGATTTTTTTTCCCAGTTAGATTAATGCTTCATGCAGTCGTATCTCACCTCCATCATCAGAGATCCAGTAGATGTCAATAGTCTTCCTGCCCTGTTTCGTTTGAAACACCGATCTGACCTGATCGTTCGAGCCATCGTCAGAAATATCTGGATGGGGAGTCAAAAAAGGAGGTTTATAAAGGTCAGGGGTCAGATCCCACCAAATGAAGCTTGATCGAAACAACACGGCTTTGTGATTATATTGGAAGCATTCTGATTGGCTGACTGTCTTGAAGTGTTGATTATAACACTCTATTATTTAATGTTCTATTAGTTTATGATTTTTTAAGGCCCGTTCACACCAAGAACAATAACTGTAAGGAGAAGCTGTAACGATAACTATTTTAGCATCCACACCAACGCAAAATATAATTCTGTTTATTATAAGCGCATGCTACATTTTTGTCGTCTGCCACTTTCAATGCTCAAGCTCTTTAAAGTCAAGTTGAATCTGATTTGCTGCCAGTGTTTTTATCATTTATAGGCAGGAAAAAATCATTCTGAAAATTATTCAAATGATCAATCATTCCTCTGTCTCATTATCATTATAGTTGTGTTGTGGACTCTGCAATTATTTCACATTTAGAAAGATTTTTAAAAACAAAATCTTTATCATTATCATTATAGTTATTGACCTTGATGTTAAATGTCCTCAGGGTTTGTCAAATTATATTTATGAGCGCAGATAAAAGACTAGTTACCTGAATTCCGGTCTGCCTCGTCATTTTCGGATTGCTTGACTGCATCTGCATCGAATGCTGGATTGTCAATTGCTGATGATCTGCCTTCAGCCAAAAAAAAACAAAACATAAAATGTTATCTTATGCCTCAAACTGCAGCGTCAATCCATTTTCAAGTTATTATACTGTATAAAACACACAGTACACACCTGAACTCTCCAATGCATCCATAACGTCCAATCCATCCATCATTCTCAGAATCGCGATGCCGTAGTTGGAGTCAAACGCGTCGCTGATAAAAAAAAAAACATTAAACAACATCAATATACAAAGAACTGCATGACAAATAAACTGATATTTGTGAACAAAAGCAGCATCTGAACACACCTGATGGTGTTGACGTAGTCCTGTAAACTCTCGGGTTTACAGTCCTTCCAGTCCATCTTGAATCCCATAATGAGGGTGTTCGGCTTCAGTTTACCAAGACCTGAAGCCTAGAAAGATTATTGAGTCTTTGAGAAGGACGTAATGAGGAGAAGAAAAAGGTGTTAGAACAGATCAGCGACAGTCTTACCTGCATGAGATTGTACGCGCCCTCTCTCAGACTGTCGGCATTGAAGGACGTGTAGAAAGAACGAACCTTCCTCTGATTCAGCCAGTCCACCAGCATATCGGTGCTGTGCTGCGGAAAACTGGACTTCTCGTCCTCCTGAAAGCATGAGAGGGCAA
Organism: Meda fulgida; assembly: GCA_030578275.1. Classification (NCBI taxonomy): domain Eukaryota; kingdom Metazoa; phylum Chordata; class Actinopteri; order Cypriniformes; family Leuciscidae; genus Meda; species Meda fulgida. Next base: position 49,814,929 of record CM060622.1, read on the forward strand.
TAAACCCACAACACCTTCACATCATGAGTGCGCACTGAATAAGCTGTTTGATGCTAAAATGCAAGGAGAATTTGCTATACTAAGCAAATGTGTAGCGATCTGGTATTCTGTAAATCATATATGACCATTCCCCTATTTTCTCTGAATACTGAATCCTGATTGGTTCTTGTCTGTACACCTGCACAGACAAATGGCTTTTCAGCCCGCCTTTTCAGCCCATTCACGGATCACTTTTTTTAAAGAGAGCGATCCCGGCTAGCACACTCTCCCATTATCTTCCCCTTTCGAGCCGAGATGGAAACAACAGCAGAGTCACAGGGAAGTGCAACAGAGCCCAGCACCCGCATGCCTAGCTCTCCCCAGAGCGTGCTGATTCGCCAGCGATGACCAGCGCCCCTCATCTGGAGCGAGCGGTTGGTTTCATTTGGTGTCTCCGAGGAGGATTTTGGCGACACAATGGGCCCTATCAAACACCCGGTGCAATGCAGCGCCAGGTGTGACGCAAGTGTTTTTTGCTAGTTTCAGCCGTGACGCAGTTATCATTTTCACGTCCTGCGCCACGTTGTTAAAATAGCAAATGCATTTGTACCCATTGGGCTGCTGGTCTGAAAACCAGGTGTGTTCAGGCACATTGTTGGCGTGTTGCTACTTTGAGGCAACGGAAATAGACTGCACCATTGACCAATAAATCCTGGTCTAAAGACTATGGCGCAGTATTTCTTTTGTTATTTAAAGAGCTCGTTAGTAATGTGTGCCTATAGGCAGGTCCAGAACGCGTGTACACTCTGCTTACTTCACACACAGGGACGTGCAGCAGCACACAAACATGCAAAATACAAAAAAAAGGATTACAATGTAAAAGATTAATATTTTGTACATAAAGATATGGTGGAATCCAGCTTTTCCCATAGATGGTCTGCTTGCACTTTAACCTTGCGCACGAGCAGATCCGTTTGCAAATTTCACCATGTAAATGGTGATTTGGCCATGGCGTGAGTGCAACTGGCTTTTAAAGATAATGGGAAATTACACTCTGATTGTTTTTTTGCATGTTACGCCCAAAACACACCCATTACTCATTAAGAGGATAGGGACAACCCTTTTAGACCATGCATCGGGCGCGCCGACCATTTTTCCAGTCGTTAAAATAGCAAAAGTGGTCGGACGCCCTAAGTGCACTTGCGCCATGTGCTTTAGACTATGCGCTTAGATCCTTAAAATAGGGCCCTATGTCTCTGGCTGCATCTGAAGCATAGGACTGGGCGAACTCCGGTGATGACTCAGAAAGAGACAGACTCAGCCAGGCCGGACTTACTAAGGAGTTACTAAGTTTTGCACAATATGAAAACATCTTTATATAAGAAATTATAGGAATTTTGTATTTAATTTTGAATTTAACCCTTACATTATCATGTTCAAAATTGCCAGTTTAACAGTGCACATCAAAAATGGCCCAGCTCCGGTTCTTACCGTGATGATGTTCCCACAGATCATCAGGCAGATGTTTTTGGTGAAAGTGCCCACAAAGTCCACCAGAGCGGGACGGGTGTTCGGAGGGCCGGTGAGAACGAGACACTGAGGCCTAAGAGAGAGATTATCATGAGCGGCTGGTGTATCGTGATGTGATCAGATTGGTAATATTTACTTTTACAGTCTCACCTGTAGTTTTTGACATGATCACTCACACCAGTCAGAGACATCGAGAAGGACAAAGCCATGTTGTAGAAACTGGCCTGATAAGATGAGCCCCAGTTAATCTCTGGACAAACGATCAGACATTAGTCAATACATTAAAATAACTAAAGATAAATGATGCGTTATAATAAAAGTCATAATATGCATCATATACACACGAGGCTTGTTATAGGTGACGTAGCCTAAGAGGCAGAGGACGATAGCAGACGTGACAACAGCGGCCCACCATGTGAACAGAAACATGAGGACAAAAGACAAGAAAGCAGCAAACAGAGACGCCCACGGACTGAAGTAACGGAACTCCGGCCGCCAGCCTGCAAGAGACAGACGACAAACACGAATATTAGACACAGATTATGGACCAAGTTACACTAAACATATATTTTAACCCCATTTTCAGTCTCTCACAGAGCCATGATTAACTTTATCTCTTAATTTCCATTAATTTATCAATAATCATATTACAATTAAAATTGTCTAAACTTAACCGGAGCATAATTCTGAATGCCTATTTTATCAAAAATATTGCCTTAAATGGCAACAAATGATCTAAAAATAAAAATAAATCTAAAAAAAAAAAGTTCAAAAGGGGCTGAAGAACAGAAATTACCATTGAAATGATATATTTATTTTTTATGAATACATTTTAATATTAAGTTATTTAGTTATTTACATATAGTTAGTCTGTTAATCCAGTCTGTCATTTATACAGTTCAAAACTGATGATGATGATGAAGTACTCACCAGGTGATCTGGTGACCGTCGCATGGAAGCAGCTGAAGTTAATGAGGGTGTAAGAACAGAGGAAGAAGTTGGAGATCAGAGGAGCGATTGTGTTCAGATCACCTGAAAAGACCAACATGACACCAAATGTTAAAGAGTCCGCAGAGAAAAACACCTCAGTAACTGATCTGGAGGAGATCCAGGACTCACCGATGAGGATGAAAGCCAAAGCGATGGTGAACATGAGCATGTATCCTCGTAAAGGCTCATTGTTTTTCCCATAACCTTTCCCGAAGAAGCCAATATAGGGGTAGATGTTATCCTTACACAAACACTGTGTGAAAACACACATACAATGTCTCAATTGACTGTATTCAAGATAAACAACATTATCATTAAACCGTCACATCATCTACCTGGAAGATTTTGGGTGCAGACACTAAGAAACCCAGCGCTGATGACAAGGTGGCGGCAAAGATCCCGATGGTAATCAAATGGCCAGATCCTGAAACAGTTGTAAGAATCTGGAGAAAAACAGCCTTAGTTATCCATCCAATCAGCCATCCATCCAATCATCTATGCATCTATCCATTAAGCCATCCATCCATCCACCCCTTCATCCATCCATCCATCCATCCAGCCAGCCAGCCATACTATTCATCCATCCATCATCAATCAATCTATTCATCTATCTGTCCATCCACCCATTCATTTATACATCCATCCATCTATCCATCCATCCATCCATCCATCGAAGTAAAATCCCTGTGTAAAATTAAATGTTTATATCTAAACCACTAGCAGAGTGTTACAAGTTACACAAAAGCAGTGATAGAGTTATATAGATCATTTTTTGATTCATTGAGTGACAATTTAGCATTATTGTAGACAACTGATGATAGCAAGCAGAATCCCTGAAGAAAAGAGAAACACAAGAACTACAACTGACTTCCAGCCACAGCCTTAGATCAAATCAACTGAAGATAAAAAATTTCAAGATCTCAGCAAATGAGGATTGAACAACTCCCCAGACAGCATCATCAGCTTCACTTATTACTAACAAATTGAGAATTATTGAGAGATAACAGAGGTTTAGATGTTGATGATAGTCTGGGTTGAGTCACCATTATGCTAATCAGTGTTTGCTTTAGTTGGATTGAGTCTCCTTTTACTGTGTTTGTTATGACAAGAACTAAATTTTTTATAGTTGTACTTAACAGTAACAGCATTGCACTATACACAACAAATATGAGCAACAGCAATGCCAATGTCATGGGTTTAATTCCCAAATGTATATAGTGTTGATAAAACCCCTTTAAAAATGTAGTGTCACTTCTCATTTTGTTAAATGCATTAATGTGAATGTAAAATCTACTCCTCCTTCCAGCACCAAACGTAAAAATTGTGCTAACATGGCTGGAAGGCTCACCTGAAAGTTGTTTGCCAGTCCAGAGCTGCATGTGTAGTTCTGTTCACACCGGTCAAAGTTCCAGCCAAATTTACAGCCTAGACCGCTGCAGTGGATAGAAGAATTAGATAGCGCTAAACTATCGTTCAGAATGCCAGAAGCGTCTCTTACAACCGTTGAAGCTGAGGAGGAAGAGAGGAAGTGCTTCAGTGAGATGAACGGATCACATTTCACTAATTTCATGAGTTTAAGATAAAAAACGGAGCAGAAATATGTCAAATCTCACCACAGGTGATTGCAATAAATAAATAGCTCAAGGTGGTCCAGAATATGGCCAACAGTGTCCCTTTAGGAATCCCACCTGTTGGATCCTGGAAAAACAAGGAAAAACATACATCATTTCTTTAGCGTTTTATAGGCACACTGACTTTCCTTTTATACACGCTCTACTCCTGAAAAACAATAAGATTACCTTGAGATCTCCACAGATGTTGACACCAGACAGAATTCCTGTGGCAGAAGGGAAGAAGATGGAAAACATCCTGAAGAAAGATCCATCTTTACCCCGGAAGGAAGGCAGCAGATTCGATAAGAAAATATCAGCTGGAAGAATATAAACTGTGGTTAGGTTTAGCTGTACCTTCATCAAACGCTCTTTGCTGTGATATTAACAATAACTTTGACAGAAGAAGACCGTTGTCAGATCTGCTTCTGTGTCTTGTACTCTTTGGGACTTTTATGTTGTTGTTTCTCTGTGTCTAGTTTCTGCATTCATTCCTGTGTCTTGTTTCCTGTGGACAGGTTGTAGTTTTGTAGTTTTTTTCCATTTTCATTGGACCGAACAATATTGGATCCAGCAGGGAGAATTACGCGTCTCCATCAAGGAGATCGCTCCATTGAGGATTATGATCTGGATTTTATTGAGTTGGTTAATTAGAGCAACATGAGCAAGGAATGCCTGATGATATTATTTCGGGAAGGGCTGTCTGAACCGCTCAGCTCACTCATGCCGTTTTGGGACCTTAACTAGACACTCGAGTATTACTTCTATTGAACGGTTGAGCGCCTCTGCACTTACTGTGGGAGTCGTAGAGGAGGAACGCGGCACTCCCACAGTAGCCCTCACCCCAGAGACTCATCCCGTCATGGCCACCACGCCAGAGTAAATGTCAGATCTGCTTCTGTGTCTAGTTTCTGTGTTCATTCATGTGTCCTGTTTCCTGTGGCCAGGTAGTTTTGTAGTCTTTTCCATTTTCATTAGTCTGCTCCAGGTGTGTCAGTTTGCCCTGTTGGGCTGTTTAAATAGCCCTTGTATTCTCTGGTTCTCTGGTTCTCCAGCTCCCGTGTTTTCTTTGTTTTTCTTAGTGTTATATTGTTCCTGACTTATATTATGATTGTTTATTTTCATTAAAATCTCCCTGCATTTGGATCCCTCATCTCTGCCTGCCGTCTTTGATTCCCCCGTCCCATGACAACCTTCAGGATACAAGGATGAGTCTATAATTTTTGAATAATCAGTTCCATCACTGCTTTAAAGAGGTCATATTATGACCTTTTACAAAGTCTTGATTTTGTTTTTGGCCTCTACTAGAATATGTTCTTATGCTTGAATGTTCAAAAACATATTATGTTTCCCAAATTTGAAAAACAGCTAAATTACACACTAAAGAGAGTTGAACGTGAAATCCTATAATAGGTCCTCTTTGAAAACCAGAGCAGAAAAGCATGACGTCTCACGCTGCTTGAGGTTAGTTTATGCTGGTCTAGCTGATATACCATCATCATTTGATTATGTAAGTCATAATTATGGGATATAATGTAAAAAAAAATAATTATAAGATCAAATGTCAAAATTATGACATACCTATAATTCAGAATTATGACTAAATATGTCATACTGTAGTTTTGACTTATGTTATAATTATGATTTATCAAAGCATGATATTTTTGCTTATGGTGGAAATGGGCTTCCATTTCTTTCTTTATATGTTTTTTTTTTGTCTCAGGACAAACTTTCAACTCCCCAGATTATAACCATAAGTTTACTGGATGAACTTAATGCTTGCATCAGATCTGGATCTTGTTTACTCACCCTGGTAGCCAAAAAATCCCACAGCCTGCTTCTCTGTGCTGGGGGGAAGAATCGTCCCAACAAAATAATTAGCCAAGGAGAGCAAGAGCGCAATGAAGAACAGGATCTGAGCCTGTGGTGGACCGAAAACCAAGAAGAACAAATGACAGTCATGCCATCAAGTATTGGAACATTTTATATTTATTCATTTAGCTGAACATTTATTCATTTAGCTGCACTTTTATCCAAAGCGACTTACAATTGCTATATATATCAGAGGTCGCACGCCTCTGGAGTAACTAGGGGTTAAGTGTCTTGCTTAGGGACACATTGGTGTCACATAGTGGATTCAAACCCGGATCTCTCACACCAAAGGCATGTGTCTTATCCACTGCGCCATCACCAAGCCCACGTATTGGGAAATGAGTTAAGACAAGAGCAGAGGACGTACCTTCGCCTCCCAACTCATGCCAGCAAATGTGATGCAGAGCAGGATGACGATAGTAATTGTCCCAATGATTCTCACGTCATTGACATCATCAACAATCTGAGCTTTATTGTCCTGAGAAGAGAGAAAATGATTGTGAGGGAGATCAAAACAGGGAGAATTAGATTTTTTTTATTGTATGTCAAAATTAATTGTTAATTTCTCACATTACAAATAATATATTTACATACTATTTACATTTTCTTTATAGAAATATGGACAGTGTTTGAACTTTTTACTGCTTTTTCTTTCAAGCAGCTCTTTGAATTTCCTGTACCCTAACAATAAATACATTCATTTGTAAGTGTGTCTCACTTTAAGAACATCTCTGACGGTCTCTGCAAACCCCACTGTGTTGAGCGAACAGGCGAGAGCGTTGGCGAAGGCGAAGAGCAATCCGATGGGCGCTCCGAGCTCCGGACCCAGAGTCCGAGAGATCATGAAGTATGTGCCACCTGGAGAAAAGATCACGGTTTGCTTAAAATAAAATAAAAATCTCCCTACATTTGTTTAAAATCAATAAAAATGATGCATTTCTTCCACATTTTTATTCTCAGGTGAAATAGCACAATATCATGACAATTCTTAACTGTTTTATGTTTTGACAAATTGGTGGCTTATTCGTATGAATTCATTCGATCGCTTTAAAACATGTTGCTTTCTCAATCTTTTGACTCACCAGAGTAGATCTTCCCGTTGGTGGAGATTGCAGACACTGACGTTGCCGTGATCGTTGTGATGGTGACAGACATAAGGATAATGACGTAGGTCAGAACTACAAGCAAAAAGGCAAAATTTAAGGAATTCCAGGGGCACATATTTAAAATGTCTATAAAAGTGGTCTATAGATCCCTGAGAGAGGAATCGTTTTACTGCTTAAAAGGCATTTGAGAATGAAAAGTGACTTTTGTCGTATTTGGGCAGAACTCAGGGCCTCAACCATGTAACTGTAGTTCCACTACATAGATTATCCTACAACTTTGACTGAAATTTGAACTAAACAAAATAAACCAGATGAAGGATTGACTCACTGATTCCGGCTTGAGACGTTATCCACGGCAGCCGGAGGAACATAATGACTCCCCAAATGTTTAACATGCAGCGAATCTGAAATGAACAGCAAAAAATTGACAAACAAAAAACCCCTCAAAACTATTCATATGCATTATGACCATTTGGGAGAAGTGTACTTTATTATTTCGTTTGTCAATAGGGTGAAATTCATCCATATCTAGTCAGTTTAGAGGTATAAAATTAACGTGAACTCAGACCATCTGCTCTTGGGAGAAGTTGATAAGAAGTATTTGAGTTCTCCAAGGAAGACATAAGTCTTTTGACTACGTGTGTCTTGGCAAATATGAACAGTTTGAGAATTTTTTTAAGGTTATAATTTTGGGCTTTTTTCTTGTTTTATTTGATAGGACAGTGTGAGAGGAGACATTGGGAGAGTGTTGAATCACCCTAAGCACAAGATTACGGCTCTAACATTGAGATGTCTTAAAACCCTAGAAGAAAAAAAATTGGAGAAGTGGTAGACGTAAACATTAGCTCGCTATTTAACTCCTAGGAGAAACTTCTTGAGATGTTAAAGAGATCAAATATACGATTCCTGTTTTCTCACCATGACTCCTAGAACCCATCCAAAGCGAACGAGTTTGACTTTGGGCCGGTCATCTTCCTCTGCTGGTGGAGGAAGATCATCAGGATCCGGCTGTTGACAGAAACAAAGAGAATCAACACCACATTTCAAAGTGTTGCCATCCAAACAATATTATGTACAATATTAATTTAGATTCAATTAGATGTGTTTTTTTTTCATTCAAATAACCCCTTACTGGTTTGCGCAGAACATCCAGTGATGGTCTGGTGCTTTTTATACGTCCCGTCCATGTGTCTTTAGCGTAATATTCATATTTTGGCAAAGGGTCAAGCGGATTGTAAAATGACATTTTTCTCTTGTCCAGCTCCTTCCCATAATCAAACTCTCCCATATGTACGGTAACACCTTGAGACGGGACATTGTTGTCCGAACGGCGCAGACCCGGGATTAAGTTTCTGATGCGATCAATATTTTTGACCATCGTGGATTCTGTGGTACTTTTGCCTGTGATTTTCCTGCCCCCTCCTGCCTAAATCCTCGTGAAGATCATAAAATGATCCTATAGATCCACAGAAATCAGACCAGACGATCACAGTGCCCAGTCATTCCACGCATCCAGCGATCTGAGTGGATTGAACTGACCTTCCTCTGCTGTCAGAAAAATGGGTTGCGTTTTCTTTTATACCTTAATTGAGCCAACTTGCATACACCCACATAAACATACATTATGCATACACAAACATTGTTGCAGAACCATGATTGATGGTTATATTGTTTTCTCTAGTAATCTTTGAAATCTTGTTTGGAAAATTATCAACGGGCTGGTTTCACAAAGATCTGTCAAATAGAGACTGCCAAAAGCTAAACTCTTACTCAGTCATGTAGAAAAAATCTTGATTAATATAAAACTAGCCAACATTACAAGCAAGAAGCAAAACAAACACTGAAGATCTGAAGATCTCCTTCACCCAAAGTCACCATCATAAATGAAATGTTTACAGATCATACAGTAATACAGATTACAGATCAGACACTTGATTAAGTTTCCTGGCCTGCATATAAATGAGATCTGTTTAATATCAGTTGACAATGATTAAATTGAAATGAATGGAAATGGGACTCTTGCTCAGACACTGCTGATTCATAGCTCCTCAACTTTGTCTCAAATGTAGAAGAAACAGACCCAAATGAGTCAATGGTTGTCTGTGGCGAGGGGGGCGTGGTTTTGCGAAGTCTGTAGCGAGAGACGAGTCAGCGAGCTGTGCGGTAAGTAAGTGGGTCAAGTGCAGATGATGAACACCTGTGTCTGATTGCAGTAATTGGCGTGGAGACCGCATATAAGCTGCCGGGAATGAGAGAGGAGGGAGAGAGGCCTGGGACTCGCCGACCCCTGGGCACACCACCATGTGATCCTCCGCCAGGTGGATGGCCTGGTCCAGCGACATCGGGCGGTGGCACTGGACCCACTGGGCGGGTTTCTTGGGCAGTTTGGAGATGAATTGTTCCAGTACCACCTTGTTGACAACGTCCTCGACGTCGCCTCCGTCAGCCATCAGCCATCTGCGGCAGGAGTCCCGGAGCTGTTGCGCTATGACGAAGGGACCTGCTGAAGAATGGCGCGCCTCAGGTCTTCATAGACCAGGAGATTCTGGACTGGCAGTTGGTGGGCGGCTATCTGCGACTCTCCCGATAGCAGTGGGATGAGTCGTATGGGCCAGTCCGCTCGGGGCCATCCCCGGGCCTCGGCCGACCTCTCAAAAAGGTCCAGGAATGCCTCCGGATCATCCTGGGTTCCCATCTTATTGAGAGGCAGGGGCAGGGCCGAGGCCGTAGCTGGAGCGGGGACGGCTCGAATCTCCCGGTCGAGCCAGCTCCGGAACAGCTCGCGGTCTTCTTGCTGGCCTTGGAAAAGCATCTGGAACCGCTGGTCTTGCTCCTCCTTTACGGCCAGCAGGGCATGGTGTTGTTCCCTGTGAAGACCCGCGAGCGTTTGAATGAGGTCCGCAAATGGCGTTCCTGGCGGGGTCTGCATGGCGGCGGCAGTCTTCTTCCCGGGTTTCGGCACCAGTGTAGTGAAACTCAGCGTGGGTGTAGGAAGAAGACAGGGTCGGCGGAATTGGGACTCGCACTTTATTTAGAAACAAAAATAAAGTAAACAAAAAGGTGCGCTCGTGCGCCTTCACTGTAGTGAAACACCACAGCACAAAAAAACGTTCTCTTTCACTCAAAACAACTCGGTCCGTTTTGCAAGCGTGTGCTGCTGCAGTCGCGTGCGAGTCCCAGGCCTCTCTCCCTCCTCTCTCATTCCCGGCAGCTTATATGCGGTCTCCACGCCAATTACTGCAATCAGACACAGGTGTTCATCATCTGCACTTGACCCACTTACTCACTGCACAGCTCGCTGACTCGTCTCTCGCTACAGACTTCGCAAAACCACGCCCCCCTCGCCACATTGTCCAACAGTAAGTGTTTAGTGCTACAAATGAATGGTTATTTGGGAAATGTTTGTGCTCATATTCATATTGAGATCTCTGACCTTTGATGGCAGACTTCAATCTGAGAATTTGTTGAGATCGCTTTCGAAACTCTTGAGACATGTAAGATTACTGAATAAAGATTACTAACTCAAAACAATAAAGGATGTAGCTATTGTGGATTTTTTTTCCTGTTTGTAAATGAAGACTAAAATGTAATATTTTAATATAATGTCATCATTTAATATTATTTATCTGTATTGTTTTATTTTTTATTATTACTGATAATCAGTTGCATTATCTTATGAAGTTGAAAATGCATGAGCTAGACTATAGATTGCATGAACCCATGTCTGTAAGGATCATATGTTGATCAAATAATATCAAATTATACCAGGGAAAGGCGTAATTCCAACAGTAAACAAATAAAACTCATGAATAGAGAAAGTAATTAAATGCAGGTGCATGCATACATACACACACACACACACACACACACACACACACACGCACGCACACACACACACACACTTTCTCACGATTATATTCAATCTGGAGCCTATAGACCAACAATGTAGGCTACTGTAGCCCAGATGAGCAATGCTTATGGAGACTTAACATTGTAAGAAGTGTTTTTTTTTTTTTTAATTACTGGTGCTTGGAGAGAGGGTAGTGCTTAAAGTGTTTTGAAGTGTTTGAACGCAATACACTATAACAATCCACGAGGGCGCCTACCCCCACCCGCTACCCGCTACCTGGGGCATTCAATACCAATTTTGTTTTTATTAGAAAAACAGCTGTGAAAAAACATCTCCTTTAATTAATTTATTTTCGTAACACTTTACTTTACAATAAGTATATAGTAACATAGTACTTACAAATCATCAACAAACTATATTACTACTATAAACTATAAACTACTATATTAAATTCATAGTAATATATTGTTGTCTCTACATTGTTAATATGCTATATACAAATAGTGAGTTCTTCATTCATTGTCACTGCAATTAACACAATTATTATTTGTGGCAAGCAGGGCATGGACGTTTTTTGTACTTAAAAAAAAGAGTTAAAAAAATAATACATAACAAAACATTTTATACAGACAGGAATAGTTGACCCAGAAAAGTAGTCCATGTGATTCGTGTGCATTACCCCGATTTATGTGAAGAACAGACCCTAATTTAAGGCGCATTTACTCCAATCGTGTCCTCGCTCATTTGAATCTGGCGCGCTCGTTGGTGTGTTTACATAAGCGCGCACAATGAGCGCCATTTTAGAAACTCCAGCACGTTGGTTATCGCGCCTGTCGTCAGTGAAGATTTGAAGAAGATGATTTGAAAACGCCTCGGTTACGACTGTAACCTCGGTTCCCTGAAGAGGGAACGAGACGTTGCGTCGAATTGACGCTAAGGGAACGCTTTGCGTGATGATGTATTGAAGCACATGTAAAATCAGTCCAATGGTGTGACGGAACGTCAGAGGCGGGTGACGTCATGAACCAGGAAACTATAAAACCTGCCCAAAACAAAGCGGCGTCAGCTTCGTAAGGTCTGAGCAAGTAGCTTACAGGCACGTAGGAGATATGGCAGGTGACGCAACGTCTCGTTCCCTCTTCAGGGAACCGAGGTTACAGTCGTAACCGAGGCGTTCCCTTTCAAGGGAACTCGCGTTGCGTCGAATTGACGCTAAGGGAACGTCTATACCAACGCCACCATAGCGAGAAGTGCCTGTCCAGTGTGAAATCAAGGCGAGCAGCACTAGGACGAGAGCACTCGGGACCCTGGTGTAGAGTCCAAGTCCAGAGAATAGAACCTGACGAAAGTGTGAGGTGAGGACCAGCCTGCCGCATCACAGACGTCTTGAAGAGGTACTCCAGACAATAAGGCCTTAGAGGCCGCCATACTCCTAGTTGAGTGAGACCGCACCAACATGGGTGATGGTAGTCCGGTCGACTCATAAGCAAGTGAGATAGTCTCGACCACCCACTTGCTCATTCTTTGCTTAGATGCTGGTGACCCCTTATTAGGGGGTCCAAAACAGACAAAGAGTTGTTCGGATTTACGCCACAGGGCAGCTCTGTGGACGTAAGCATCTAACGCCCTAACCGGGCACAGCAAATTGTGCTTTACCTGGTCCGCATCCTGGAAGGGAGGAGGACAGAAGGCCTGCAGCACTATAGATCGGGCCACATTAGTGGGGACCTTGGGAACATAACCCGGCCTAGGATGAAGGAATGCTTTAACCATGCCGGGCGCAAATTCCAAGCACGAGGGTGCAACCGACAGAGCCTGGAGATCTCCTATTCTCTTCAAAGATGAGATAGCGAGGAGGAACAGCGTTTTTAAAGTAAGAAACCTGGCTGGAACCTCTTCCAAGGGCTCAAAGGGAGCCTGGGAAAGACCTTGGAGGACGATAGCCAGGTCCCAGGTCGGGACCCTTGTGCGTGCAGCAGGCCTCAGCCTCAACGTGCCACGGAGGAAACGAGATACTAAGGGGTCTTTACCCACAGACATTCCACCCAAAGGGATGTGGTAAGCACCTATGGCCGCCACATAAACCTTCAACGTGGACGGGGATAGACCTGCAGTGAACCGCTCCTGCAGAAACTCCAGCACTGTACCAACCGGGCAGTTAACTGGGTTTAGCTGACGGCCACTACACCATGAAGCGAAAACCTTCCACTTCAGGGCATAAAGTTTCCTCGTGGAGGGAGCTCTGGATTGTAGAATGGTCTCCACAACCTCGGTTGAGAGACCTGACTCTATGAGCTGGGCCCCCTCAGAGGCCAAGCCCACAGGTTCCACAGTTCGGGACGAGGATGAAATATCGAGCCCTCTGCTTGAGACAGTAGATCTCTTCTGACGGGGAGCTCCAGAGGAGGCCCGTTGAGAAGAGACACTAGATCCGCAAACCATACTCTGCCCGGCCACCGCGGGGCTATAAGAAGCAGGCGCAGATGGTCCCTGCGAACTCTCTCCAGAACTCCCGGGAGCAGAGCAATCGGGGGAAATGCATACAGACGTAGCCTCGGCCATCGCATCCAGTCCGAGAGGAGCTGGATGCGTGAGGGAGAACCAGAGTGGACAGTGAGACGTCTCTCGAGACGCAAACAAATCCACTTGTGCTTGGCCAAACTCCCTCCATATCAACTCCACCACCTCGGGGTGGAGCCTCCATTCCCCGGGCCTCGGCCCCTGTCTCGACAGGATGTCTGCTCCTATGTTCTGGGCCCCCGGGATGTAAGCTGCTCTGAGTGATAGCAACTTGCCCTGGGACCACAAGAGGATCTGGTGCGCTAGTTTGCATAGTGGGCGTGAACGCAAACCCCCTTGATGATTTATATAGGCAACCACCGACGTATTGTCTGTGCGGACTAACACATGGTGGCCCCTGAGATCTGGGAGGAAGTTCTTGAGAGCAAGAAACACGGCCATCATCTCCAGGCGATTGATATGCCAAGAGAGATGATGGTCCCCCCACAGACCCTGAGCCGAGCGTCCCTCCAGGATCGCTCCCCAGCCCGTGAGGGAGGCATCTGTCGTTAGCATCCTGCGATGACAAGAAGCTCCCAACACGGGGCCCTGGGACAGGAACCAAGGTTTCTTCCACGTAACCAAGGCACGTAGGCAACGCCGTGTAACCTTGATCATACGAAAGGGGTTGCCCCTCGGGGAAAACCCTTTGGTCCTGAGCCACCACTGCAAGGGTCTCATGTACAGCCGGCCAAAAGTTATCACGTTGGACGCTGCTGCCATCAAACCCAACAGTCTCTGAAACTGTTTCACAGTGAGTGACTGGCCTAGCTTTATCCTCTTTACGGCTGACAGAATGGACTCTATGCGTGCCGGAGACAGGCGCGCCCGCATCGACATAGAATCCCATACTACCCCTAGATAAGTGGTTCTCTGTAATGGAGAAAGCACACTCTTCTTGGCGTTTAGCCGTAACCCCAGCTCTCTCATGTGGGCGAGGACGACATCTCGATGCCGAATCGCCAACTGGTGCGACTGAGCTAAAATCAACCAATCGTCGATGTAGTTCAGTATGCGAATACCCTGCAGACGCAGTGGCGCCAGAGCTGCATCTACGCATTTCGTGAAAGTGCGGGGTGATAGTGCTAGGCCAAATGGAAGAACTCGATATTGGTATGCTTTGCCCCCGAAAGCAAACCTCAGGAACTTCCTGTGATATGGAAGGATGGAAATATGGAAGTATGCGTCCTTGAGATCTATCGTGACAAACCAGTCCTCGGATCTGATCTGTGGCACGATTTGTCTCAAAGTCAACATTTTGAATTTCAGCTGCATGACTGACTCGTTCAGAACTCTTAGATCCAAAATGGGACGCAACCCCCCGTCCTTCTTCGGAACGATGAAGTATCGGCTGTAAAACCCGGTGTCCCTGCTGGAGGGAGGTACATATTCTATGGCCCCCTTGTCCAACAGGTTCTTTACTTCTTGTTCCATTACCAGAACCTGCTCGGGGCCCACCACGGTGGGAAGGACCCCCATAAACCTGGGCGGGCGAGACCCAAACTGTATTTGATAGCCCTTTTCTATGGTCTGCAGGACCCAACGAGAAATATTTGGCAGTAGCTTCCACGCTACCAAAAATTCTACTAGAGGTACCAGCCTCTCGAGACTGGCTTCTGGATTTAGTTGTTGTTGAACAATCAGCCCGTCGCCCTGTAACGGCGAACCGGCAGGGAACGACTGAACTGACTGCTCTAGGACCCTCCTCGGAGGGGGCGGGCATCCCAGGGCCACTACGTTTCCGGGTGGCATCTGAGATAAGTGCTCGCTGGAGACCGCTGCGCCCTGTAACACACGAGGTGGCAGGGTTAGCATAACGGTCCCCTGAGGGCACCGAAGAGAGACGGGCACCGTGTAATGAGGTGTTAACCGCTCTACTTCGGGGGGGAACTGCCCTCGATGGCCTGCGCACTCGGACGTCAGGACCTTTTCTTTGCAGCCTTCTTTGAAATAATGACGGTCCTCAGATCCGTCTTACCCCTACAAGGCTGCTGCTGAGCGCGCCCCCCGTGTCCCCAGTCTTTTTGTGGGGGAGCACGGGAGGCCACGCTCTGCTTTTGAGTGGCACGGTGTGAGGAGCTGGCTTTAGATGTTTGGGGCTGCTCCCGCTCAGCAGCCCCGGAGACATGAGTTCGGCGAGGGAGAAGCTTTTGAAAAGCAGCCGCTTGTTTGGCTGACTCCTGGAACCTCTCGACGACCGAATTTACTGCGTCGCCGAAGAGGCCAGAAGAAGAGATGGGAGCATCCATTAAAAAATGTTTATCTTTTTCTTTAATGTTGCTTAAATTCAGCCAGAGATGCCTCTCAGTGGCCACCAGGGCTGCCATAGACCGGCCGATAGATTTAGCCGTCTCCTTAGCGGCCCTGAGAGACAAATCTGTGGCCCGACGCAGTTCGCAAACAGCGTTCGGGCCAATACCCCCGCCTTCATCTAAGTCTCCTAACACCTCAGCTTGGTAAGCCTGCAGCAAAGACATGGTATGTAAACATGCTGCAGCCTGACCAGCCGCTGAATAAGCTTTACCCACCAGATTTGATGTTAATTTAACTGGTTTGGTGGGTAACACCGGGGCCTTAAGGGAAGATGCAGATTCGGGAGAGAGATAGCTCGCGAGCGTCTCTTCAACCCTTGGCATCTCCCCATAACCGTGCTCTTTATATTGGGATATAGAAGAATAGTGAGATGTTTGTGCACTGTAAACTCTATATGATGCTGGTTTTCCCCACGATCTCGACACCTCGGTGTGGAGATCGGGAAAAAACGGCAGACCCCGGCGTTGAGGTTGTGCGCGAGAGGGCAGGAAGCGTTCGTCCAGTTTACTTTTTGAACGAACGTCCTGCTTATCTGACGGCCAATCTATATTTAATCTTTCGACCGCTCTCGTCACAACCTCAATCAGCTCCTCAAACGCGTGAGATTGAGGTGGCGAATCCTCAACATCACGTGAGTCAACACTAACAACATCTAGTTCCTCGGAACTAGATAGTTGTAGTGTTGGTGCCTGTATCAGGGCGGAAGAAACCGCAGCGCGTGCTTCCGAACCCTGATACAATGCACTAGATCTGTCAGGTGAAGGCAGAGATAA
The DNA here is from genome assembly GCA_030578275.1 of Meda fulgida. NCBI lineage: Eukaryota > Metazoa > Chordata > Actinopteri > Cypriniformes > Leuciscidae > Meda > Meda fulgida. Next base: position 49,831,511 of record CM060622.1, read on the forward strand.
GGCCGGGCCCGTCTCTAACCCCGCTGACAGATCCATTTGCGAACCCCAAGTCTGAAGCCTTCGCAGTGCCTCAGCAGCTGCGGGACCTGAGCCTTGGGGAACGCGAGCCTGGGCGTCCTCGCTAAAGAACGCCAGGCGGGATCGGAGCGTTCGTAATGGAAGCACTTCACAGTGCTCACAGCCAGCGCCCTCGAGCGCTGACCGTGCATGCTCCTCTCCCAAACAATCAACACAAAGAACGTGCGTGTCCCCACCCGTTAAATAACGAGGGCAGGGATGCACACACGCTCTGAACTGTTGCTTGCTCGCCATGCTGAATAATATATATATATATAACAGACAACACCAAATATAACAGACAGTTTCACATATAGCGCTTGTGAAGACACAGAAGCTGACGCCGCTTTGTTTTGGGCAGGTTTTATAGTTTCCTGGTTCATGACGTCACCCGCCTCTGACGTTCCGTCACACCATTGGACTGATTTTACATGTGCTTCAATACATCATCACGCAAAGCGTTCCCTTAGCGTCAATTCGACGCAACGCGAGTTCCCTTGAAAGGGAACTTGGTAAGTCTCACATACCCTCATTACAATACGTCTGTAGAGCGTGACACACACTTTGACAGCCATTTAGATCGTACTTTAGCTTTGCTAACTAGCTGTGAGGGATAGAAATAAAGTGTGTTCATTAACGACATGCTAATTGTTCAGATGACAAGACTTTAAAAAAAACATGTTTAGCAGACAAATGCTCCATAAAACATTAAAAAAGTTCTGAAAATTACTATAATCTATAGTAATTAACTATAGCAAGTAAATAAAATCATAATCTAGGAGCTTTATACAGTGCATACCATTTTCTTCTGTATCTCTCATGGCCATTGGAAGTTATTGGGCATTGAGTCAACAGGTCAGCTGCCTGCTTTTTCGTACATGGCCAGGCGTGCTTCTCAGAATATTAATCCATCTAAAACAAATAAGCTCCATTTATTTCAGCAGTGTGAAATAAGATGATTCGGGATTTGTATAGGGTTGACCAAGCAATAAAAATTAGTTTTAAAAGAGATCCGTATGAATCAAACTATGTTCAGGTTTGTCTAGACACCAAAGTGTGTATTCAAAAGTCAGTAATCTCAAAATGTCTCAAATGATCTGAGCTGCACACCAGATTTTTTTAAATGTGATTTTAAACTCACAGCATATTTTAAAAATCGAATTATTTAAAATCATAAGGATCATCAGAATCATTAAATATTCCAAATCATCAAAATAATCATAGAGAAAAAAGTGCGGACGATTGAGAACAAATGGAAGAAACTGAGCCTTGCCGAAAGAGGCTGCTGGTAAATATAATGTATGTACACAGCACAATCTGATAATATTGGAGCCTCATAAATCATTTACATTTAACATTTAAGAATCATAATTTGAGGTTAAACAAACATACTTGCTAATTATTAATAAACCTGAGTGTGTGTTTTAGGTTAGCAGTCCCAAAAGTCACACTTCAAAATGTGTGCATGTCATTTTATTAAATGCAAAACATCAAGCTCATTTTTCTTCATAATTTTCTAAAGTATTTTCAGTGCCTTTGAATCAACTGGTGTTTTACATTTGCATTTATGCATTTGGCAGGCACTTTTATCCTAAGAATTCTCTATTCTGTTAAATATAAGTTGTGATCGAGACTGTACAGTATTAATGTATTTTAAAACAGTTTTTTTTACTTGATGTAATGAGACAATCAATGAAAATTTAGATGCTCACCATAGTACGAAATTGTATTTTCACCTTGAAGAACATATTTGTAATTTTACATATTTGTAACAACAACCTAACAATTTACCATTCATATACAGTCAAAATGTAACATTTTTATAACATTAGTATTATGTCTTTATTATTATGACATGAAACTCTTATATTCTACTTTCAAATGAAAGTCCTGAGATAATGACTTCCCTCCACCAGAATAACTCCAATGCATTGCTGTTATATTCTTTGTAGTCGACTCTGTCCGACCTGACATCCTTGAAGATTATACAGACATATGAACATGTAATATACATATACATTGTAATAGAATCATTGTACAAGAGGATTAAGCAGCTCATTTCAGTTCAACAGGTCTCATTCGCAGCAGAACGTTTAAAATCTCCACATGACTGAAACTGACAGCAGCTTCACCTGCAGGAATAATTGTGTTTAATGATGAACTCAGGTTAATGTGAGTGTTTTACTGGCAGTAGAAGGTCATGACGTTCTCTTGGTTTCCTCGTATGAGCAGCGCGGGACAGTGGATGCCGTAGCTCAACGCTTCCACCCAGGCCATATACAGAGAACTGGGACAGTTGACATCAGGGACTGGAAGAGAACTGAAACACACACAGATTCTCTTTAGAGCTGTTATCAGGCATAAATTGACTGGCAACACTGGTCATATTAGATAAGCTAGTTAACAAGCCTCAACTGGTTTTGCTTTCGTTCTCAAAGGCCCCAAATTATGCAAAAGTATGACCAATTGCTTGTGATGTCACTCATTTGTGAATCACTTTGGATTAATACATGAAAATGCCGTATCATATGGGATGGGTAAACTGCTCTAATCTAACTAGCAATACTCACATTACAACCAAAGCCGCAGGGATGGAGTTCTTCTTGATGATCTCATTTAGTCTCACTGACCTCTCAATCTGAAAATAAAAGACAGTAAAATGGAGGGTCTGATGGATCGTACTCGTGTTCAAAACGACACACACCAGCAAGCACACACACCTTGGGTTTCATGGCCTCCAGATCTTTGGCGGAAACTTTCCATGGATTCAGTCTCTTGTGCTCCTGTATGTCTCCTGCAGCCTGTTCTTCACTCAGTATGAAGGAGGCGATGTTTTCCTCATACCGCTGCGAACTACAGGAACAGAGAGGAAGAAGAATTTTTACATACTGTACATTGTTACAGCTCCTCTATTCCCGGTATGTCTGAAACACACTGATTTCTTCAAAGCCCCTCCTTCTGAAAAGCTCAGAGTGCTCTGATTGGCCAGCTGACCCATTACGTTGTGATTGGTCAAACACCTCAAGCGTGCATCGGAAATGTAACAGGCCTCACCATTATCACGAGCTTAAGCTTCCAAAGCTTCTATAGCATTTGTAAACACACAGTTAAGATTATTGTCATTGGTTTTACCTTATTAGTACGAGCCCGAGTCAGATTCTAAAAATGAGCATGATCAAGCCAATCGATCTGAAACGATTTAGCAAGTTTAACCCCTCCGGTCCTACTCACGAGCGGGACTCAATCTGGAGTGTTCGACATGGGAGGTGGGCGCGCTAACAAGGACGCTAAAGGCCTTAACACCAGTTGCTATTGCACCTCTTGAGATCAGCGGAGTGAGGATTACTCTCACAACTCTTACTGGCCCCCTAAATCTCACTCCCATCCGGGTCACGGCACCATTGGAACCCCTCCGGTCTTACTCACCCCGCTCCAAGTGGGACTCGAACCAGCGTCTCCGGCATGTGAGTCGGGAACGCTAACAAGGACACTAAAGGCCTTAGCACTAGTTGCTAGTCCGCCTCTTGAGATCAGGGGAGTCACGGTTAACCTAAACAGCTCTCACTAGCTGGCCTCTGTTACACAAGCACTTTAGTAAAACGTTTCTCAGTGGTAAGTAGTCTTTGTAAATAGCTCTCCTGGTTTCAGGAAGCGGTCCTCTGTAAAATGCACTGTGCACAAGAAAACCTTTGGGTTGTACAGCTCAGGAAGAGGTTTATAATCAAACTTTAACCTCTTATTAACCCTTGAAAGCAAAATCGCTTTTGCTTTCGCATCCAACACACAGCGTCTCCGCGACATGACGACAACACTTCAATGCACTGCCTTCTTTCTTTGCATATGCCTAATGCTAATATTTCACACTGTGACATTGACATTTGAGGAAGTAATATCTGGACTTCGATCGATGCGTGTTAGGCAGTTCTGGATCAGTGTTCTCTGTTAGATAGAATAAATCACTTTTTGGGAGACTATGAGTTTTGTAATTTTGTAGATTATATACAAGCACGAACAGATACATCACAAACTAAGGGAAACTGAAAACATAAAAAAGAATCACATGACCCCTTTAATAATTACTACAATATTATTTACCAAACAGTAGAGGTGTGACTTATCTCATGAGACGAGACAAGAGATTGGGTTCACGAGAACGAGACGAGATTTTTGCGCACAATATTTTATAGAAATGAATCTTCCATGACAAAATTCATGACTGGAGTGGAAGAATAGTCTCCAGGTGCATTTTGAACTATTTTAACTAATAATCTTTATTAATCTTAATCTCTACTTTATGTGTATGAATCGTCAAATGCATTGAAAGACAACAATATACAAACACTGTAAAGGGTTATGCCACAAACTCAACTGACTGGCTTTTCTCCTGGATGATTTCACATCTCTTCAGACCTAACTGTACATTTTTGAGTTTCCAGAACTTCTGATTGAGGCTGTGTAAAAACAGTATAAATAACATATGAATAAATAAATAAATAATTTCTTAGTCTTATTCAGTGCAAACAATAAGTGCAAGCAACCACAATCAAAGTACTGTAGCGCACAGACTCTTTATAATTGTTGTGAAATTGCGGTTTTATTTTGCACCGGCAAGGCGGTGAGTTCAGAACAAGGCCAGATAGAAAGAAACGAGCGAGTGAGTTCGGTGCGTTGTGTACAGTTGTTCTTGCATTCAATTTTTATTATAAATTAAATTAATTGTCCGATTAAATATTCAGAAATGGAGCCTCTCTTGTCTGTCATTCTTCAGACGTTACAGTACTCTCTCAATATACAAAGTGCAAACAGAGACCAGAACCACAACTACACAGTCTATAGATAGGTTTGATATTAGGAGACAGGCTATTGAATGCAGCCTAATTTGCGCGCGTCAGGGAGCTCACGTTTTACTTTCACTTATGGATTCTCGATAATTTATCAAACGCTTCGGCTCTGTTGCGACACGAATCCTCCGGCCATTGCGCGACCAGTGAGTGAACTGTGATTCCTACTGCACTGTGTGCGACTGCAACTCGTGCTGGATGAGCTGAGCAGACGTTTACAATGATTTTTATTTTTATAAAAACAGCAAAACGACAGTGGAGGCGGTCCATGGTGTACACCGTAATGTATTGTGAATGTAACATGGCATATTTTATGCTAATTTCACCCTCACACTCCGTCATGGCGATATTGCGAGACAGCTTTTCACCCGACGAGAAATCTTGTCACATTTTAGTCTCGCGAGATCTCATGACACGAGATCTCGTCACACCCCTACCAAACAGTGTTCAGATGTGGTATGACGTTTTCAATAGCACATGAAGGCAGCATTACTACGAACCTGCACATTTTTGAATGTGTGTTTATTTGTGAACATTTCTCACTTTTTAGGCAGAGGAGCTTTATCCACGTCTGTTATCACGACAACGTCCTCGATCTCCAGCCGGAATCTCTTCAACAGCATCTTCATGCTGGAATGAGAACAACCGTTTAAAGAACCACTGTTTCTGCGTGTCAAAACTACTAACAGATGATGATGATATAACGATCCACTCACTCTTTACGGTCTTCCTTCATGGTCTCCTGGTCTCCTAAGATAAACACTCTGATTTTGCACTTTTTCCAGCGGTTTCTTCTGGTCAACAAATACGGCACTAAAAGAGTCAGACCTGAAAGAGAGCAACAGCATTCAGAATAAGAAATTTTGAATGCAAACGGGTAGTGCTGGAGGTTTGTCTCCCAACCCAGAACTTCATGTCCCCCCCCCCCCCCCAGAGTTAAAGTATCATTCATGCAGTCGTATCTCACCTCCATCATCAGAGATCCAGTAGATGTCAATGGTCTTCCTGCCCTGTTTCGTCTGAAACACCGATCTGACCTGATCGTTTAAGCCATCGTCAGAAATATCTGGATGGCGAGTCAAAAAAGGGGGTGAGATGTGCGTAAAAAAAATATTTACATCACACCAGCCAAAGCTTGATTGAGAAAAAGTTAGTGCACCCTGTCTACAAGGCAGTTTTCCTTAACAATATAACAGTGAGCGGAGAGAAGGATACAGTAAACCTTATAGTGACTTGTGGTATGTATAAAACATGCAGTCAAATTGTATTTGAACGGTTATTTTCTTGCTTACATTAGCATCAGTGTGAATGTTTACAAAGTATAAATATTTTCCTACTACATCTGTGTATTTAATTGTCTGAAACATAAAATAATTCATTAGAGTGGAACTTTTCTGATTGGTCGACTGGATGTCAATGTCCACTGTTCTGATTGGCTGACTGGGTGATGACATCAGGATTCCATTGTTTGCAGTGTAGACAGTTGATTATACTGTTCTAGTTTGTCACTGCACTTCACTAGCAGTGCCAATGGGGTAAAAGTGCTTCAAGTGACTTCAAGTGTGTTTGTCACCTGAATTCCGGTCTGTCTCATCTTGTTCGGATTGCGGGACTTCGTCTGCATCGAAAGCCGGATTATCAATTGCAGATGATCTGCCTGCTGCTCAAAATAAACCCACGTCAAACTTTGTTTTACGATTCAAACTGCAGCACTTTTAAGTAATTATACTGTATAAAGTACACAGTACACACCTGGACTAACATCCATAACGTCCAATCCATCCATCATTCTTAGAATTGCAATGCCGTAGTTGGAGTCAAACGCCTCGCTAAACAAAAAAACATGAAACAATGTCAATATACAAAGAACTACATTACAATTAAACTGATATTTGTGAACAAAAGCAGCATCTGAACACACCTGATGGTGTTGACGTAGTCCTGTAAACTCTCGGGTTTACAGTCCTTCCAGTCCATCTTGAATCCCATAACGAGGGTGTTCGGCTTCAGTTTACCAAGACCTGAAGCCTAGAAAGATTATTGAGTCTTTGAGAAGGACGTAATGAGGAGAAGAAAAAGGTGTTAGAACAGATCAGCGACAGTCTTACCTGCATGAGATTGTACGCGCCCTCTCTCAGACTGTCGGCATTGAAGGACGTGTAGAAAGAACGAACCTTCCTCTGATTCAGCCAGTCCACCAGCATATCGGTGCTGTGCTGCGGAAAACTGGACTTCTCGTCCTCCTGAAAGCATGAGAGGGCAATAAACCCACAACACCTTCACATCATGAGTGCGCACTGAATAAGCTGTTTGGTGAAATCAAGTTGATCTGATTGTGTCAATCAGGTTTTTTGTAAATCATCTGTTATTGATTTTCAATGCTATTTAGGGATGCACCGATTTCGGTATCAGGCCAATATTGCGGTCTTGTACTCATACTCGTACTCATTAAAATGCTACGATATCAACAACCAATACTATACAATGCTTGTGACAAAGAAACAGACAGCAGAGCAAACAGAGAGCAGAAGGGCAGGAGGAATATATTACTAACGTTAACCGACGGTAGAGAGAGAGCAGCACTTCTGGTGAATGCTCTTGATTGCTGATTGCTCACTCAGCACACATGCATCATTTGAATTAAAACTGAATTCAGTTCTTTAAGCAGCCTAATAAACAAACTGCTGTCTTTGTCCTCTATGTTTAATCTGACAACAAAAGGTAAAGAGAAAAATCACTCACTGCTCTTGACTGGTTGAGCCCTGTTGGAGCAGCTCTAAATATTCACTGTGCTATTAAATTAAAGATTAAATTGATGGATGGTGCATCGCTATTGCTAATGTGCATCATAATGTTATATACCATCGCTATAAACATTCATAATCTCACCGATCCCAAATTTTACAATGGTAGTGCATATATTTATGTTGTCAAAATAAAATGCTGCTTGTGTTTGCATTCTGTTTAACTTTAATAACGTTATGCATTTCTGAGTGGCGTTGAACAGAATTTTAATGGGAATGCATTCATGAATCGAACCGGGATCTTTTTTAAATAAAGTAAATAGCTTCAACCCATTTGCATGATCTTTCATATTATAGACTTATTGGTGTAAAATTGAGCATCAAAAATGGCCAAGCTCCGGGTTCTTACCATGATGATGTTCCCACAGATCATCAGGCAGATGCTTTTGGTGAAAGTGCCCACAAAGTCCACCAGAGCGGGACGGGTGTTCGGAGGGCCGGTGAGAACGAGACACTGAGGCCTATGAGAGAGCTTATCATGAGCGGCTGGTGTATCGTGATCAGATCAGATTGGTAATATTTACTTTAACAGTCTCACCTGTAGTTTTTGACGTGATCACTTATACCATTCAGAGACATAGAGAAGGACAAAGCCATATTGTAGAAACTGGACTGATAAGATGAGCCCCAGTTAATCTCTGGACACACGAAAATACATTAGTCAATGTGTTCAAATAACTGAACATAAATTATGTTTTGATGATCATAAGTGGAAAATGAAAGTCATAATCTGCAACATATTTGGTGATTGAAAGCAAACCAGAGAAACAATTAGGTTACTCACGAGGCTTTGTATAGGAAACATAACCTATGAGGAAGACGATGATAGCACACGTGACAAGAGCGTACCACCATGTGAACAGAAACATTAGGAGAAAAGACAAGCAAGCACCAAACAGAGATGCCCATGGACTGAAGAAACGGTACTGCGGCCGCCAGCCTGCGAGAGACAGACGACAAACACGAATATTAGACACACAGACGAGCTGTTCTCAAAAAGAGATTCAGAATGACTTAAAATATAGAAATCAAAATATTTCTTATTTTAGGATTAGGGTTATTTCACCCCCCAACAACTGTTGGTTTTCTATTTATTTGAAGATACAGAAGCAACAGAGCAACCTACAGAGCAACAACTAACTTATAGATTTACATTTACATCCATTTATTAATAATCAAATTACATTGAATAAAGTTAAAAATTATGACCTTGACCAGAGCATATTGTGTTGAATGTCTGTTTAATAAAAACATTTTGTTAAATAGTACCCAGCTGTAAAAGTCCCTTCGAGTTAAAAAAAGATGATAAAAAAGTTGTGTATATATATATATATATATATATATATATATATACACAGGTCCTTCTCAAAAATTAGCATATTGTGATAAAGTTCATTATTTTCCATAATGTAATGATAAAATTTAACTTTCATATATTTTAGATTCATTGCACACCAACTGAAATATTTCAGGTCTTTTTTATTGTTTTAATACTGATGATTTTGGCATACAGCTCATGAAAACCCAAAATTCCTGTCTCAAAAAATGAGCATATCATGAAACGGTTCTCTAAACGAGCTATTAACCTAATCATCTGAATCAACTAATTAACTCTAAACACCTGCAAAAGATTCCTGAGGCTTTTAAAAACTCCCAGCCTGTTTCATTACTCAAAACCGCAATCATGGGTAAGACTGCCGACCTGACTGCTGTCCAGAAGGCCTTCATTGACACCCTCAAGCAAGAGGGTAAGACACAGAAAGAAATGTCTGAACAAATAGGCTGTTCCCAGAGTGCTGTATCAAGGCACCTCAGTGGGAAGTCTCTGGGAAGGAAAAAGTGTGGAAAAAAACGCTGCACAACAAGAAGAGGTGACAGGACCCTGAGGAAGATTGTGGAGATGGACCGATTCCAGACCTTGGGGGACCTGCGGAAGCAGTGGACTGAGTCTGGAGTAGAAACATTCAGAGCCACCGTGCACAGGCGTGTGCAGGAAATGGGCTACAGGTGCCGCATTCCCCAGGTCAAGCCACTTTTGAACCAGAAACAGCGGCAGACGCGCTTGACCTGGGCTACAGAGAAGTACTTTTTTCCGATGAAAGCAAATTTTGCATGTCATTCGGAAATCAAGGTGCCAGAGTCTGGAGGAAGACTGGGGAGAAGGAAATGCCAAAATGCCTTAAGTCCAGTGTCAAGTCCCCACAGTCAGTGATGGTCTGGGGTGCCATTTCAGCTGCTGGTGTTGGTCCACTGTGTTTTATCAAGGGCAGGGTCAATGCAGCTAGCTATCAGGAGATTTTGGAGCACTTCATGCTTCCACCTGCTGAAAAGCTTTATGGAGATGAAGATTTCATTTTTCAGCACGACCTGGCACCTGCTCACAGTGCCAAAACCACTGTTAATGGTTTACTGACCATGGTATTACTGAGCTCAATTGGCCTGCCAACTCTCCTGACCTGAACCCCATAGAGAATCTGTGGGATATAGTGAAGAGAAAGTTAAGAGACGCAAGACCCAACACTCTGCATGAGCTTAAGGCCGCTCTCGAAGGATCCTGGGCCTCCAGAACACCTCAGCAGTGCCACAGGCTGATTGCCTCCATGCCACGCCGCATTGAAGCAGTCATTTCTGCAAAAGGATTCCCGACCAAGTATTGAGTGCATAACTGAACATAATTATTTGAAGGTTGGCTTTTTTTTATTATTAAAAACACTTATTTTATTGGTCGGATGAAATATGCTAATTTTTTGAGACAGGAATTTTGGGTTTTCATGAGCTGTATGCCAAAATCATCAGTTTTAAAACAATAAAAGACCTGAAATATTTCAGTTGGTGTGCAATGAATCTAAAATATATGAAAGTTTAATTTTGATCATTACATTATGTAAAATAATTAACTTTATCACAATATGCAAATTTTTTGAGAAGGACCTGTATATATTAGGGGTGTAACGGTTCACAAAATTCACGGTTCGGTTTGATACAATTAATGGTCCTGTTAATACGATCAATACGATTAATCTGCTTTTTTTTTACGCGTTTTGTTTTCTCAGATTAATTAATTGAAATTATTATTAGTTATTTTGACAGCCCTAGTATATATATACTAGTATATATATACAACGTAGTTGTTAAGTGACTGTTGCCTCCATACTATTGCAGTTTGTTCTAGCAAGGACTTCAGAATGTGGCACATGGTCATAGCATGTGATCCCCAAGATTCTCTGCAAGCACCTTATATGGAAACGCTCCAGCAACCTTAGGTGATGGCTGTATATGACCCAGGCTTTACAGCTGTACAGAAGAGTGGTGATGCACATAAGCTTTATAGATGATAACTTTAGTGCCCAATTGAAGGTGCTTATTTTGAAAGACCTTACGTCGAAGTTATCCGATTTTTTATTTCACAATCGAGATTGCAGTCCTCTGATACAATGCTGCCTAGATACTTAAAGGATGGCACTATTGAAAGTGGATGTTGTTCTATGGCAAAAACAGGCATGGTCGGTGGAGGACTGATCCTCCATTGGCATATCACTTCAGTTTTGGTGGTATTAACTGACAGGCCCAATCTGCTATAGTTCTTCACAGCAGCATCTAGGATAATTTCCAGTTCTTCTGGGGTATGTGCCACGAACACACACACAGTACATTATTGATTATCTGTTCACAATTCAAAACTGATGATGAGGATGAAGTACTCACCAGGTGATCTGGTGACCGTCGCATGGAAGCAGCTGAAGTTAATGAGGCCGTAAGAGCAGAGGAAGAAGTTGGAGATCAGAGGAGCGATTATGTTCAGATTACCTGAAAATATCAACATGACACCAAATGTCAAAGCATCCGCTGAGAGAAACACCTCAGTAAATGATCTGGAGGCGATCCAGGACTCACCGATGAGGATGAAAGCCATAGCGATGAGGAACGTGAGACAGTATGAACGTAGAGGCTCGTTGTTTTTCCCATAACCTTTCCCGAAGAAGCCAATGTAGGGGTAGATGTTATCCTTACACAAACACTGTATGAAAACAAACATACAAAAATGTTACAGTCAACTGCAGGATACCACAACATTAAATAAAATCAGTCACATCATCTACCTGGAAAATTTTCGGTGCAGACACCAAGAAACCCAGCGCTGATGACAAGGTGGCGGCAAAGACACCAATGGTGATCAAAATGCCAGATCCTGAAACAGTGGTAAGAACCTGGAGACAAAAAAATAAATGAAAAAAATTAAGAGCTATTAGTAAGTCTATCCATTCATCCAACAACAAAATAATAAAAACTACAACCATATGGGCCGATGCACTCACACGGAAGTTGTTTGCCAGTCCAGAGCTACATGTGTAGTTCTGTGTGCAGCTGTCAAAGTTCCAGCCATATTTACAGGCCAGACCGGTGCAGGGGATCGAAAAATTCGTTACCGCTAAACTATCGTTCACATTGCCAGAAGCGTCTCTTACAACAGTTGCAGCTGAGGAGGAAGAGAGGAAGTGCTTCAGTGAGGAGAATGGATAACCAATAAGACACACATTCAATTAATTTCATAAGAGTTTATGATACAAAAAGGTGTGACGGAAAAAGGTCTGATCTTACCACATGTGATTGAGATCAATAAATAGCTCAAGGTGGTCCAGAATATGGCCAGCAGTGTCCCTTTAGGAATCCCACCCGTTGGATCCTGGAAAACCACAGGCACAGTCGTGTTTTAGGGCACTGTGACTTTCCTATTTTACACGCTCTGCCTGAAAAATGGCAATATTACCTTGAGATCTCCACAGATGTTGACACCAGAAAGAATTCCAGTAGCAGCTGGGAAAAAGATGGCGAACATCCTAAAGAAATATCCATCAACGCCTCGGTAGGAGGGCAGTAGGTTGGCCATGAAAATATCATCTGGAAGAAAAAAAATGTTTAGATCTGGTTGTAAACACAAACAAACATAAAGTTGCTAGTTGAATGTTCATAATTTGACAAAGTTATTTCACGTTTCAGGTCCGTATTTCAACAAAAAAAGCTGCTGGGTTAATGTATGATGACATGTGTATCAGACGTAGGCCAACTGGAGGGACTGCAGTGGTGCCGTGACCCGGATGGGAGTTAGGTTTAAGGGTGAGTGTAACAATAGTATAGTGTGAGCTGTGCGTGTAAACCTCACTCCCCTAATCTCAAGGGGGATCCTAATATGTGGGCAGTGCAATCTCAAGGGGCTACAAATGCATGAATCATGTGTTATGTTAACGTTGCGGTTCTGAGCTTGGTAAACAAGAGCTTTTCATCTCCTGTTGATTTTTCTTGTAGCAACAGGTCAAAATAACGGCTTCCAAACTTAGAAACAACTAGATTTGAAGGCCACATTGGATCTGGATCTTGTTTACTCACGTTGGTAGCCGAAAAATCCTGCAGCCTGCTTAACATCGTCGGGGGGGAGAACCGTCCCAACAAAGTAGCTAATTAAGGAGAGCATGATCGCGATGAAGAACAGGATCTGAGCCTGTGGTGGAGTGAAAACCAAGAAGAACATTCATGTAACGAGGCAGTTTTGGGAAATGATGGAAAACAGGAGCAGAGGACAGTATACCTTCGCCTCCCAACTCATGCCAGCGAATGTGATGCAGAGCAGGATGCAGACAGTAATTGCACCAATGATCCTCACGTCATCGACATCACTCACCATCTGAGATTTATAGTCCTGACAATAAAGAAAAAGATTGTGGATGAGATGATTGGAGCAAACTTCTAGATTTAAACAGTGGTTAAAAATAAATAAATGTCTTTAAAAATAAATACAATTTATGTTATTTATTAGTCTATTTATTAGTTAGTAGACTGAGCCAGAATGAAAACAACCAACAATTGTGTCATGACGTCGCTGAAGGTGAAGGGCACATGCGCACATCAGTGAAGGTCATCTGAGTCTATGAGTCTACGAGTTAATTTGTATGTGCTGTCGCTGTGCAGCCTGCAGTTGTGTTTGGAGATTATGCTTTGATTCCAGGCATACATATTACCTGTGTTTATGTGTTTGTTTAATTAATAACCTTGCGATAACACCAGTGTTACCGATACCACACTGCATATTTTACAAGAAAAGATATTTGTCAATGATTATTTGTCAAGCGCTTATTTTGATTTATTGTTCTTTCCTTTTCTTGGAACTTTCCTTTTCTTGGAACAAAAATAATGTTAAAGTGGATTCAATATTATTCTTAATAAAAAACAAACAAATTGTAAGCTATAATAACAAATAAAACTTTTATTAACAAATTGAATAAAACTGATATGGGAACCACGATATAACATAAATGAAAGGTTTTTGGATGTTTCCCTTATTTTAAAAACGAATGCTTATAGTGGTTAATTATTATTAATGAAAACACGTCAACAATAAAATAGTATTCTACACTGGAACATGTGCTTATATTGAACACATTGAACTGTAATTTACAGCATTAATAAGACGGATGATACTTGCGTTGTAACACAAATAAATTAAATATCTTTCTATTTTCTCCTTACTTTTCAAATAAATGCTAATTACAACTAAACACACAAATTCACTTCTATTAAACAAAGAAATGCAAGTTTTGGTAACGCTTTAGATTACAGCCCAGGAAGTACTGCGTAATTAAGATGAATTTACAGCTTATACTGTACCTATAAAGTACTTGCATGTAAGTATAAGGGACATATATGTTAAGTTTGGGGAGAAAAGGGGTAACAACCAGAAGAATATATATATAATGTAAGTATTATGAACTAAGGGGTACTTATTCTATTATTATACAATCTTACATTTGGGAGCATTTTAGCGAGAACATACCGTATTGTACCTTTTTGTAATAATTGTGTACTAATACATACTGTACAGACAGCAAAGGTGCAGATCTTTAAGTTTGGGCTTACATGTTTCAAGGCAAGTAAAGCTAAAACTATTGCATTTTTGTATTTTTTATACTGGGAAATATACTCTTGTTCCGTGTAGTTACAGGGTAAGTACAATAAAAATACATACATACAATCTAATATCACTTACTCTCAGAAACCTTTGTTTGAAAAACAACTTATTACAGTTGGTCTGAAATGATAGTCTACACTCTACAGTATAAAACGTTTAAAATATTGTATTTTTTCTTACAGTTATTGTTTCACTTCAGAAGACATTGAATCATCCATTGGGGTTGTATGGATTACTGCAGTTATTGCAGTATGTGCTGTTTGATGCTCCAACTTTTAAGAACACATGAGCTTGCATTAAATGTATTCCCAGAGATGAACCACAGTGAAGTCTATTATTAGGAAGTGGAAGGTATTTGGTACAACACAGACCCTCCCTGGGTCAGGACGTTACTCCAAACTGGATGAAAGAGCCAGGAGGAAACTGGTCAGAGAGGCTACCAAGAGGCCTACAGCAACTCTGAAGCAGTTGCAGGAATTCATGACAAAGAGTGGTCATTGTGTGCATGTGACAACAATATCACAAATTCTCCACAAATGTGGCTTGTATGGGAGGGTTGAAAGAAAAAAGCCACTCCTCAAGAAAGGCCACATGCAGTCACGACTGAGCTTTGCCAAAACACACCTTGAAGATTCTAAGGCCACGTGGGAAAAGGCGTTATGGTCAGATGAGACTAAAATTATTTATTTATTGAATTATTTGGCCTCAACGCCAAACGATATGTCTGGCGAAAATACAGCTCACCATCCAAATAACACCATTCCTACAGTAAAGCATGGATGTGGTAATATCATGTTATGGGGTTGTTTCTCTGCAGCAGGGACTGGAGCACTAGTCAGGATAGAAGGAAAAATGGATGGGGCAAAATACCGTCAAATTCTTGAGAAAAATCTGCTGCTCTCTGCCAGAAAGTTGTCAATGGGAAGAAGATTTACCTTCCAACATGACAATGACCCAAAGCACACAGCAAAACTGACCACACAGTGGTTGAAGGAGAAAAAGGTGAATGTTCTTGCATGGCCTAGTCAGAGCCTAGACTTAAACCCCATTGAAAATCTGTGGAATGACTTGAAGACAGCAGTCCACAAATGGTCACCATCAAATTTAACTGAACTTGAGCAGTTCTGCAAAGAAGAGTGGTCAAATATTGCAACGTCTAGATGTGCAAAGTTAGTAGAGACGTATCCCAACAGACTAAAGGCTGTAATTAAAGCAAAAGGTGGTTCAACAAAATACTGAAACAAGGGGGTGATCCTTTTTCCAACTCAGTGATTATGTTTTTTTGATTTTTTGAAATTTTTCTGATATGTTGGTGTTATATCTTTCACTTGGATGTTATAAGTTGTACTGAGTAAATACAGCTGAATGAAACAAAAACTGTGTCTGTCTTAATTTTAGGCTGCAAAGCAACAAAATGTGATTATTTTAAAGGGGGTGATTCTTTTCTATACCCACTGTAAGCAAAATGTAAGCACTTTTGTTAAAAGAATTGCTGTATAAATGCATATATATATATATATATATATATATATATATATATATATATATACTGTATGTACCCTGTAATTTTTAAAAAGCCTATACAGTATGAACTGGTACACAATTATTAAAGGTGCACAATGTAAGATTCTTGTATCATAATAGTAGAATAATTACTCCTTAGTTCTTTTATTCTTACAATATAAATATTTTGGTAATTCTCCTGGTTGTTACCCGTTTATTCCCCAAATTTTACATAGTACTTTAGTACACTTATAGTACAAGTACTTTATAGGTACACTATGATAAAATTATATGCTGTAAATTTGTCTTAATTACGCAGTACTTTCCGGGGTGTAATCTAAAGCGTTACCCAACTTCTATTATCAAAAGTTCTCTTTTGCTTCGGCCATCGTCCTGTCAGTAATCGAGGGACATTCAAAAACCCTTAACATGAAAAAAAAACACTTAATGTGGCTTACTTAGATGTAGATGGCCATAAACACAGAGGGAGACATATAACAAGCTATCTATCGCAACTTTGCACACAAAATTGCTTTCTTTCATCATATGGGCTCATTTGCTTTAATGCACATAGTGTTACGGCGTCCAGTCTCCCTGATTCCGCCATCTCTCAACCACGAGCGCCCTCTCCTGAGTTCTAGTGTGTTGCATACTTTCCCTTTAGCATGCGTTGTTTGCGCTGTGATTACCTGTCACCTGTTCTGCATTATTGCTCATCTCTCAGCCTTTGTCTGGCTCATTAACTGAGCGTAAGTATTGCCTCTCTACGTGTGCATGTCCGAGCCGTTTCTGTGTATCAAGACTTCCTGTGTTACTGACCCTCGCTATTCTAACCTCAACTGATTGTCTGCAGCCTGTCTCTCGACCCACTGCCTGATCCGGATTCTGATTCTAGCCGCCTGCCCAGACCTTTGAGCCTGTCCCCGTTGTTTGACGCTCGCCCACGACTTCCAGCCTGGTTTCTCCCCGCTATCAGCGCACCCCAAACCTAGAACTGCCTGTATTCTATTTTCTGCCTGTCTTTGAGTAATTAAAGTTGTTGCATAATGGATCTGCCTCAGCCCTCTGATTCATTACACATAGCATGCTTAGTGTGGTGTTTACTGAGTTTGGTCTTTTAATATCACTAATTAAGCCACATTAACGGTTTTCGGAGAATGCTTAACGTGTAATTGAATGCGTTGAGTTCATATTCTTAACTCCTCTGCACTTCTGTACAGAATGTTTATTACTATGCATTATAGTAAGCAAAGTTAAGCGTGTTTCACGTTAAGCATTTTAGAATGCCCCGTCATCGCGCATCACTCTTGTCATGTGTCTTTTTCTAAAAAGCTGCCCTACAGTATGTGCATGTCTCACTTTCAGAAGATCTCTGACGGTCTCTGCAAACCCCACTGTGTGGAGCGCACAGGCGAGAGCGTTGGCGAAGGCGAAGAGCAATCCGATGGGCGCTCCGAGCTCCGGGCCCAGACTCCGAGAGATCATGAAGTATGTGCCGCCTGGAGATGAACAAGTCTGTTTTCACTTGCTTTGACAAGTTGGTTAGTTTAAAAAATACACCTCACTAAATGTGTTTAAGACAAATAAATACAATGCATGTCTTGGGCAATTTTGGTCACCGTGATTTTGCCAAGTAAGACATGTTCCTGGATCAACATTCCTGTCCCAAAATGTATTCCTTACCCAATCGCTACCCCTAAACATAACTGTTCCCTAAAATCAGAGGGAAATGATGGTGAATAACACTGATGTTTAAGTACCTCCTCACCCTGGGTCTAAGCCTAAACTTGACATAAACTGTAAACTTGTCCCTCAAATCTGATTGGTTGTTTGGAAAGTTGTTCCAGGATCAACAAAGATGTTGATCCAGGAACATGTGGTACTTGGTAAAATCACGTTCACTGGTAATTTAACACATCGCAGGTAAACTTATATTGTTTTCGGGTAGCATATTTTTATATATTTTACTGGAAAACGATACAAAGATTCTGATTAAACCCATTTGAATCAAATGTTCCTGTTTTTATGGTAAACAATTAATGTGACTCACCAGACTTGACCTTCCCATTGGTGGAGATTGCAGACACTGAAGTCGCCGTGATTGTTGTGATAACAATAGACATGAAGATAATTACGTAGGTCAGAACTGCAAGCAAAAATGCACAAATGTGTCAAATGATTTTAGATAAGGTCTAGATCTTTCGATTCTCTGAGGGAGGGAATATTAAACTGTTAAAAGGCATTTGAGAAGTGAGAAGTGATCAACTCACTGAGTCCGGCTTGAGACGTGATCCACGGCAGCCGCAGGTACATGATCACACCCCAGATGTTCAACATACAGCGAATCTGAAACAGAATCACAGCAAACTCATCAGGGGTGTGTGGATGTAAGAATATTTCAACATTATTTAAACTCATACGTGAGACAATTACAGATCTGAAAAATTCTTCAGATGCTTTATGATTATGACAATTTGAGTGAAATGTACTGATAGACTTGAGAATAGCCTACCCATTTGTATTCATTATAATTAGTTATTTCAGTTTATTATTAATGTAATTTGACTATGGGAAGCTGAATGTGACCTGAATTATATAGGCTATAGAGGTATCAAATAAATGAGGACAGTATCTCAGAACATCAGCTCTTGTGTGCATTTGATGAGAAGTTTTTGAGGTCTCTGAGGGAGACATCTGGCTTTTAAGTATAGTTTGAGACACATTTTTTTTAAGGTTATATTTTTGGCCTTTTGCCTAGATAGGACAGCATGAGACAAGACTAGAAAAGCACCTCAAGCTGGGATTTAAACTCTGGTCACCTAAATCTCTCTGATGTTCAGATCTTTGCTTTGTAGAGACAAATTGGGTCTTTTTCTCGGGAGAAAAAATGGAGAAGCTGGAGACGTAAACATTAGCTCGTCATTTAACGTCTAGGAGAAACTTCTTGAGATGTTAAAGAGATCAAATATACGATTCCTGTTTTCTCACCATGACTCCCAGAACCCATCCAAAGCGAACGAGTTTGACTTTGGGCCGGTCATCTTCCTCTGCTGGTGGAGGAAGATCATCAGGATCCGGCTGTTGAAAGAAACATAGAGAATCAACACCACATTTCAAAGTGTTGCCATCCAACAAAAAAATATTCGTCACGTACAATATTCAATAGACTCAAATATATGTGTTAAGTGAAATTTTCTTTCAAATAACTATTTAATTAAAATTTACTTACTGCTTTACGCAGAACATCCAGTGATGGTCTGGTCTTTTTTATACGTCCAGAGAATGTGTCGTTGGCGTAAAAGTCATATT
Source organism: Meda fulgida (assembly GCA_030578275.1). Classification (NCBI taxonomy): domain Eukaryota; kingdom Metazoa; phylum Chordata; class Actinopteri; order Cypriniformes; family Leuciscidae; genus Meda; species Meda fulgida. Next base: position 49,850,986 of record CM060622.1, read on the forward strand.
TTGGCGCCGGGTCAAGCGGATTGTAGAACGACATTTTTTTCTTGTCCAGGTCCTTCTCGTAATCACCCGCCCCCATATCCACGGTAACACCTTGAGGCGGGACATTGGTGTCCGGGCGCCGCAGACCTGGGATTAAGTTTCTAATGCGATCAATATATTTCCCCATCGTGGATCCTGTGGGACTTTAAACTTTAAGAAGTCGACCTGCTTTAGTCCTTTTCGAGATCACAGAACCGTTCCAACACATCCACGGAAAATCACGGCGCCGAGCCGAGTGGACATGAACTGACCTTTCTCTGCTGTCAGGAAATGAGTTGCGTTTCCTTTTATACCTTAATAACACACACCCATTATTAGACGTACACAAACATTTGTGAAGAACCGTGACTGGCAGTTCTCTGTATTGTGTTCTCTTGCTATCTTTGAAGTCTTCTTCAGAAATATCTACGAACTGGTTTCCCAAGATTTCACATCTGTCAAATGTTTGTCTAGCAACAGTTTCGATGTGTGAACATCACATATCTTTCTCCTAAAGTTAGCATCATGAATGAAATGATTACAGGTTATTAGTATTGGTCTGAAATTACTTGCATATGACTGTACAGGCCTGGAAACTCGCCCTAAACCTGGGATTTGTTGCATGTTTTGAAGCAAATTTAAAGTTTATCCAGTTGTATTTGGAGAAGCATGTGCAACATCTCAAACCTGCTCATAAAATCTGCTGGAAATAAAGAGACTCAAATGAGATATTTCAACATATTAACTGTTTCTCCTAACAATTACATGAAATGGAGAGACTTGCTCAGATGTTGCTCTTCCATAGCTCATCAACTTAATCTCAAATAGTCCTCCTGAAATAAACCAGACCGAAATGAGCCACTCATTGTCATCCAGTAAGAGTATAAACTGAATGCAGAAAGCAACTCACATCATTTGATGTGAAATGTTCAAGTTCATATTGAGATTTCTGATTTTTGATGGCAGACTTTGGTATCTTTGCAAACATGAGCTCAATCTGAGACGTTGTTGAGATCTCATCTGAAACTCTTGAGGTTACTGAGGTCTCTTTCTCAGGAGAAACATCTGACAAGTAGGAAACTTTAAGAAGTCACAAATTGCTTTTTAATTTCACTGCTGAGATATTAAAGAATTTTTGTTTCCAAATAATAAAACGCATTGTCCAATTGCTTCAGATAGATCAGTCTTCACAACTGATTACTCAATAACTGTCTGTGTTTACTTTATTTTATTTTGCCCAAAACACATGCTTGAAAATGTTAACTGAGTCATTGCTAAGGTTTCTTCCTCCTAAAACACTGAAGGGAGTTTTCCCGCTGCTCTCTTCCATCTGTAAACCTGCTTGCATTGTGAAAAGCACTAAATATAATGAAACGTGATTGAATTTAAACTTTGCATCAATGGAAAATGGGTCATAATGACAACACATAAAACTTAGCAGCAAGATAATGAACATCATGAAAATGTAATTCCATAATTTTTCCATTTGTATTAAATGGAGTTACTGTAAAAGAGCCTTGTTGTTAAATGTGAAAGACAATGATTTGAACCGGCAGTACCAGCATATGTGTGTTGTCTGAGATCTGCTACTTTTGGCTAGTGTTCCCATTCGTTTGTTGTGAGTACTAACATGAAAATGTTTTGTTGATGTGGGTTTTCTTTGGGAACGCGTTCCAGCTTCATGACAATTGTTCCAACTATCTATACTGGGCTATTTGGTAAACACACCCACATGCCCATCTAACCAATCACATCTTAGTATGCAGGTTGTGTTTACTGGAACCATCATGCTTTTCATGAGGGCAAAATATGGATGGCCAAAGGATATGTAATTTATAGAGTGGACATTAGCCAATCAGTTAGTGTTTTGGTCCATTCCTAGAATTTCGATTTCAAAGAGCAATAAGCCTTTCCCACTGTTTATACAAGTTTCATGGAACTGCATGCCATAAAGAAGTTCATAAAAGTTTATTTTATGAACAGTAAAACTTCTTACCGTGGCTTTTTTTGGTCATTTATTGGACACATTTCCATTTGGGTGGGCTTGTGTAAGTGACCTTGGGTCTCGAAATGTCATCTCTGTTAACAAGTACAAAGAATAGTACAAACTAGAAATTAGGTGCACAATATACTAGAACATTTTCTTAAATTATTCAATGAATAAAAAACAATAAACTGCTGGTGATTAAATGGTATTGATACACTATTATTCAATTCAATTCAAATGTATTTGTATAGCGCTTGTATAACCCAAACAGAAACAACATGACTGTACTAAATAAGAATCGTCTTTCTAAAAAAGTGCTCGTCTACTTTGTGGTAAACAGAGGAAAAATGTTCACGAAAGTCTGCTGGGTTTCTGGTATTACGTAGCATTGGCGTTTCTGGAAGGTCGAACCATCAACTCTGATGAAAACATGTTTCATAACCTAAAGTATGATTCTGAGCAAGTTCGAAGTATAGCAAAATTATTCTAAAGTTAGTTGTTTTTTTTTGTGCATTATCATCACATGGAATTAATAACATTATTCCTCACTAAAAGTATTTTTTAACTTTTATGAACTCTTAGAGAGAACATGTACATTAGACTATACTTAAGAGATTTAAAAATGATTAAAACAAACATATCAACTTACTAACATATAAATAAACTTTATTAATGCATGGTTGATGTGCATGTTATTATATTTGTCAGTTATGGACAATCATTTATTCATTACATCTGGCATACTCCGTTTCAATAAGTGGCTATAAAAAAATATATCTTTCAATGCTTAAATTTTATAGTCATAACAAGAATGCGTTACTGCGCTTTATACTGTAAAATGTGCAATGACACACCAGATAATATCTGCAACTGGTGTGACCGGTATAAACTGGCCTGTGTAAAAGTAAAACGTTATGTATATATAAATATCTAAAAATAAAGATGGACATGTACACAACACAGTTAGCGAACAGTGCAAATCTACCAGCTCTCATTGAGAAACCTTCAACTTTTGCTGAAAATCCCTTTATCATGGCAAATGATAACGTCAAACAGATTCTGTCAAACAAAAATGTAAATGTCTCTAATGAATGTTCCTTAAAAGATCTCATTTATTACTGAACAGAATTTGTGCTCTTTTTTGTTTTCAAAATTATACCAAAAACATGACATGTTAACATGACATCTTTTAACTATGACAATGGTTATATTAAACAAGATAAAAAACTAAAATAGAAAATCTGTTTTCATATTTTAATTTCACCAAAAACAAACGTTCACCCAAAAAATGAAAACTATTGAGTTTTCATTTGAGTTTAACTATTGAGAACTAAAAAGTTACACTATTGAGAATTATTTTCTTATATTTTCTATTAAGGTTAGACAACCCATGTGAATAGGGTAAAAAAGTGACTAATAGATATCACTACACTTCCCCAGTTGATTGATTACATTAAGAATTGCACAAACAAAATATATTACAAGGTTTCTATTTCTTAGTGCAATTAAATATGCACTAATTTGCATACAATTTTGAACAAAAATCTAAACATTGGATAAAGCCAGGTTCAAAATCCTTTTTAAAATTTGTTAAGATATAAAGTTTTTACACTAGGGATTTTCATAAATCAGAAAATACTGTCAACAGCCAGAAAAAAAAAATGTTTCACCATTTTTTAGGAATAAAGTGTTGTGTAAAATCAGGCATATTATATATGAACAAAGCCCTCTGTAAAAACCTTCAGAATATAGATAGGAATAAAAGTGTAAAGTTGTGTGTAAGTGCTACCGACGGCCTTTAAAGAATCTGCAGACACAAATAGATAAAGTGCTATGAAAGATACACTTAAAAGTGTATTTTGGGTGTTTTCTACAGAAGCGTATTGCATTCACTTGAGGAAAAAAATCGACTCTGTTTTTCTGAATTAACGAGTTAATTATCTCAGAATTACAAGATGATTTTTCATGAAAAAAAGTTTTTGCTCTGTTATTCTGAATTAACGAGTTAATTATCTCAGAATTACAAGATCATTTTTCATGAAAAAAAGTTGTTGCTCTGTTTTTCTGAATTAACGAGTTAATATCTCATAATTATGAGATACATTTTTCTTGAAAAACATTTTTTCACTCTGTTTTTATGAATTAATGAGTTACTAATAATTTTGAGATAATTAAGTCATTAATTCAACAGAGCAAAAACTTTTTTCCATGAAAAATGATCTCGTAATTTTGAGATAATTAACTCGTTAATTTAGAAAAACAGAGCAAAAACTTTTTTCCATGAAAAATTATCTTGTAATTCTGAGATAATTAACTTGTTAATTCAGAAAAACAGAGTAGAGTTTTTCCTCAAGTGAATGCAATACGTTTCCGTAGTTTTCTTTTCACTCGTCTGAAAAAACACTATGAAAAGCTAAAAAGCCCAAAATCTCAAAATTGACAGATGCATGAGAAAACTGTGTTTTTGCCTGTAGTGTCTCGCCTTAACTGACCATAATTGTTATGTTAAACAAGATTAAAAAAAAAAAACTTTATTTTTAAGAATTGAGATATTTTTAATGTATTCCTGATAACCATCATCAGATTATACAATACACTATCTTCGTAATAATTGTGACTTAATACTTGTAAAATAATTGGGTCCCCTCTGTAAAGGTGTCATGTCTATCAAAATTAGATCTACTACCTCATAAGCTATTATTAGCATGCTGTTGACTTCAGGGAATTACAGCGTACATGAGTGCCGACAAGAGTGAGTGCTGTAAACAGAACGGCAGTAAGTAGAAGTATTGTTTTTCATGGAAAGTACAAGGAAATATCTGCCCGTGGAATGGGAGGAACGCTGGAGAAGAGAGAAGGAGCGCAGGAAAAGGATGATAGAAGAAGGAGGAGAGAAGTTTGAGGAAGAAAACAGGAAGCTAAAATGGATCATGTCCTACAACGACAGCAGGATAGGAATGAAAGAGAGGGCAGTGAAGGACAACGAGTGCGATAATATGGAGGGAGATGAACTTCTACAAAGGTATCATAGACAAAGTTACCCAAGCGAGATCTTAAAGAGTCTAGGGGAGATGAAGATGGAGAACATCCTCACGGATCTGATCCTGAGCACCGAGGATGGGATGAGCTTCCATGTTCACTCGCTCGTCTTGGCTGCGGTGAGCTCCCTCATCCAGCAAAAGCTCCAGGAGAGGGATGGAGATGAGAAGGAGATCTCGCTGAGATTGGGTCCCGAGGTTCACGGTTCGGGTTTGGCTGCAGTGGTGGAGTTCGCCTACACTGGAGCCATCAGCAATCTGAACAAACACGACATGCCACAGATTCAGACTGCAGCCCGTAGTCTTGGAGCTCCAAGAGTCCTGGAGATCTCCAAAGATGGAGGTAACAGGGAAGAAAAACTGAGAACGATCTCAGCGGAGGAGCAGATGAAAGTTGGCCTGCAGTCCATGAAGGACTTATGGGCCAAGAGAGTGGGATGTGATGTTGAACTGGTTGCAGAAGGAATGGTTTTCCAAGGTAAGACACCTTGATACATTGTAATGTCCTACATATGATTAGATGACTCACACAAATCGTGACCATTTGTGCAAGAAAGAGTGATGCTTGCCCATGAGTCGCCACAATGCTAGTGTTGTGGTTGGTTGCCAGGATGTTGCCATATGGTTGCTTCTTTAGCCCCTTTCACACAGCAATCCCGATAAATTACCATTAATTGCCAGAATGAATTTACCTGTAAATTAAAAAATGTGCTCTTCACACAAGCGACAGCGTTCTGGCTTTTTACCAGTAACAGACCATTCACACATCAGTCCCACAATACCAGTAAACACTGTGATAATGTCATTAACCAGACGTTTATGCCTTAATTGTTCCTGAAGAAGGCTAGTTATTTTATCACACGACAGTATCGCTAATTCTTCCTGTAAGTTGTTGTCAAATCTTGTCACCCGCCTGGACAAGGAGAAGCACTTTAGTTTCGGTATCACTCCAATTTGTAAACAGTGCCGATCAGTGGCATTATTACATGAATGGCCCAGAGCCGTAGCTCTTTCAACTTGGCAATCCGGCTTCTGATTGGCCCAAATCACTTCTTACGTCTTCTTAGCACATTCTGACCTTGTATGTGCAAAATACCGGTAATCTTCATTTCACGTTCACAAAGCGCATATACCAGTAATTTACTGGTAATGTTACAACTTCCCTTACTGGTAAATTGCGGGAACCAATTTACCGGTAATTTTGAAATGGTCCTGTTAACACATGATCTGTTACCGCTAATTTACCTGCATTTTACCAGTATAGACTGTATGTATGAAAGGGGCTACTGTTTCTAGGGCACTGCTAGGTGGCTGTTCTGAGTGTTTTCTTGTGGACTTATTATTCAAATTTGAATGTTTATTTTTTTTTTATTATTTGAACAGAAGAAACTGACAACCGTGTCCCCCTCCATTTTGTCAACTGCTGGCCTTGACTTTTATCCAGCTGTAGAAAAAGACTAAAACAGTTTAAAAGTAAAGAACAGAGGTAGAGAATGACATCACAAACCTTTGTTGATGACATCACAAACCTTTTGAATCCATTCCATCCATGCATTATTAAAATTTTAAAATAAATAAATACATTTGAATTTGAACACAAGAAAATGACAATTGTTTTTCTCTCCATTTTGTCAGATGCTGGTCTTTACTTTTATCCAGCTGTAGAAAAAGACAAACAATTGTTTAAAAGTGAAGAAAAGCGGGGGAAATTACAGTTACGTCAGTGACTTCATAAACCTTTTGATTCCATATAATCAACACATTTTTTAACTTTGAAAATGTTAAAACATTAATTTGAATAGAATAAAATGACAATTGTTTGTCCTTCCATTTTGTCAGATGCTGGTCTTGACTTTTATCCAGCTGTAGACAACAATAGTTAGTCTTCAGTAGTGAAGGACAGAGGTAGAGACAAAATGACAGTTATGCTAATCACTTCACAAACCTTTTGATTCCATTCCACAGTTATATCAGTGATCATTCAAATTTTAACGTTTTAAATAATTAGAAAGTTACATTTCAATAGTGTCCTTGAACAGAAAAAGTAGCATCTTTAAAAGACTAAATTCTTTGCCCTCATGAAGCTCACAGGGTGCTACTGGCGGCCAGCAGCGACTACTTCAGAGGTATGTTTACCAGCGGTATGAAGGAGAGCCGGCAGGAGTCCGTGTCTCTGCTGTTAGTCGGAGCCGGAGAGCTTGAGCCTCTCCTGAACTGGGCCTACAGCGGCACTCTGATGCTCGGATGGGGCTGCGTGTTCGACCTCGCCTCTGCCTCCCTCCAGTTTCAGATTCGGCCAGCCATCTCGCTCTGCCTTGAGTTCTTGGAGCAAGAAATGGATGTCCACAACTGCCTGGACGTGGCGTCTTTTGCAGAGGCTTACGGGATGACGGAGCTGATGGATCTGGCTGAGGATTTTATCCTGAGACACTTCCAAGAAGTATCTGCCACCCCAAAGTTTCGGGACCTCCCGGCCGAGAAGCTTCTGGCGTTCCTCCGATGCGACGCGCTGTCCACTCCATCAGAGCTGGCTGTTTTCCGAGCGGTCGTCGCTTGGGTGGAGACCGATCCCACTGAACGGCTCCCGCAGGCCGAAGAGCTCATGCAAGCGGTGCGTTTTTCATTTATGACCTTCCGGGAATTTCGAGAAGTTCGCGCTGTAAACCTGAGCTTGGAATGCAGTGGAGAATTTGAGGTTGAACTCTACAAATCGGCACTAAAGGAGTTTGGAATTGGCATCTCTGACCGCGTGGCGCAACAACGTGTACGTCACCCCAAAGATGCCCTGGTTTTGGTCGGAGGCGATCAGCTGAATCCAGACATGGATCAACGACTTCCCAGCAGGCAGCTCTGGTTTGTTAACTCTCTGAGAAGCGGAACAGGCCTTGTGAAGGAGATAGAGTGGAGAATGCTGGGAGAAATGCCAGATCGGGCCAGATTCAGACATGGTGTTGGGGTCCATGATGGTCAACTGTATGTTGCTGGCGGTTGCCACTTTTACACAAAGTATGACGTCATGAAATCTGTTTACAGGTAGAGTAATGCATACTTAAAGACCTCACAAATACCATAGCTAAAAACATATTTTTAACCTAGCTTTTAGTTAAGTGCATTGTACATTGTAGATATAATGTACTCTCTTTTAGTTTTCACTATTTTAATTCTTTCTACACTGACCTAACTATACTGTTATGTGAGGGGGTATGTCTAAGAGTGTGTGGTCTTACCTTCATATATGTCTTTATACATGAATGTCTTACTTTTTTTAGTTAATTGTGAAGCACTTTGGGCAACAACGTTGCTATTAAATGCGCTATATAAATAAATAAAAGTTGAAGTTTTTTCTGTGGGTATGTCAGCCTGTATTTGTTCACTTTTCTTTCACCTGTTCTCACTTTTTCTCTCTCTGCACATCTGCATCAACAGGTACGACCCTGTGCGAGACCATTGGAAAAGGCTGGCAGACCTTCTGGAACTAAGGAGTAACTTTACGCTGGTGGTGAGTGGGGACGCCCTGTATGCTGTCGGAGGAGACAAAGACATCAACACAAATCTTGACAGCGTGGAAAAATACTCACTAGAAACAGATTCCTGGAGGTAGGAGAAAAACTTAAAACAGGATAAAAGAGCAAGCTAAATCTTTTCTAAAAGATTCCTTAGTATTGATTAACTACTGCCTGTATGAAAATAAAAATGTATGCACAGAATGAATGATCTGACTGACACCTAGTGGCTCTCAGAAGCACAGCATACCTGTAAATGATGGAGAGTCTTTGGACAATCATTTGATTTGCCAGTCAAAAGTCAAATCTTATTGCTTATAGAGGTTCCTCTTTCAGCTTTGTCTCAGGCTTTTCTCTATTACGATTAATCGGGATAAATAAAACATAGGCACAAATGAGTCATTTCTAAATGAGTCAATTGCCTTTTCTATTCTGTGGAACAGCTTCACCCATCCTTTGGACCAAGCCTTAAGCGGTCATGCTGCCAGCGTCTGGGGAGGTGAAATCTTCATCTCTGGAGGCTTCAACTGCAAGTACCAATGCCTGCTGTCGATGTTCCTCTACCACCCAGTGAGAGGAACCACATACCTCGCTGACATGACCCACGACCGGGCCCAGCACTGCATGGAGAGCATGAGGAACCATTTCTATGTAGCTGGCGGGGTGTGCAACCTTAATAATTACTACACCAACCAGCTGGTCTGCGAGATGTACGACCCGGGACACGACACCTGGACGGTGTTCACTCCTCTTCCCATTCCCCATGTCGGCGCGGCCTCCGCTGTCCTGGAGGAGAGGCTGTATATTCTCGGCGGTTATTGCCAGGAGGACTATAGAGAGGCAAGGCGCACTCACCGCTATGACCCTGTGACTCAGAGATGGGACAGCATGGGAAAGATGCCCGGTCCCGTCACTGACGTGCGCGCATGCCTCCTTCATCTACCTGAGCACATCAGGAAATGAGAAAAATATGTGTTGCTTTTATTTGTATAGCCTTTATGTCTACATAGGGAGCTGCCTTGTGAGGGAGAATTTTCTCTCAAATGAAAACATATGGAACGCTCTGTATGAGTAGCAAGTCTGATTGTCATACAAATAAAAGTCCTTACATGAAGACATTTTATAATTCATTTTAATCAGAAATATTTGAACTATTTTTATTTATACAGATCATTATATAACCATTTAAAAGCATTTCTGTCACTTGAAACAATATAACCGTTAACTGAAAGAAAATATGAAAAATCGATTTTATTTAGGCTACATAAAGCTGAAATAAAAAAAATAAAAACTATACAGACAACACAAAAACTACTAAATCAACAATCAAAAATACTCAAATTTGAAAAAAAAGAAAACAGAAACTAAAAACAAATTCAAACATTTAAAAAAGCTATACTATAATACTAAAATAACACGCACAATAAATAATAACAATAACTAAAAAATAATTAGTTTCTTATAAGAAACAAATTATTTTTAAAGAATCAAATTCTTATGACGACTATAAAAGGTGCCATTTCTCTGATCTGTCAATCCTGCCACGAGCTCCAGTACTATTTAAATATCACAGTGTGACGAAGCGGACGCTGAGGCAGACTCCATATGCAGATGTTTATTTGAATCCACAGTGAACAGATCAGAATCGGTACGCAAATAGCATAAACTTGAAACAGGCAGAGGTAACTCACAAAGAGGCAGTCCAATCCAAACAATGGTACAAAGGGATAATCCAAGAGGCATAAACAGTATAAAGCTGGCAAGGGTCGTACACAAGATAAACATGACAAAGACAAGATAACGCTCGGTATCACAGGTAGACTGGCAATACTTCGCAATGACCTACTAGCCTGGCCATGCTTTAAAGTCATACAAACAGGAAGCAACCAGTGAAGCAGAGGGCGTGGAGCACAGTCAGAGCTCGGGAGAGGGCTCCCTCTGCTGGCGTGACGTTACACACAGATACACTTTGTCTGAGAAGGGGAATTACCCTACACTAACTGATAAGCTTTTTTCATATTTACTATTTACTGTCGACTGTTTATAATAGTTTTCACTGCTTCGTGAATGAATCGGTTCACTCGGTATAACTCGGTTCAGTTAGTTCATTTTAATGTACTCACTCAAAATGGTTCAAATGCTTTCGCTCAATCCTTTGGAACAACACAGAGAGAATAAAAATCCTTGCTGGATAAGGTGGATATTTACCTACAATCCGATGAATCCACATCTTCAAATGTTTCTTATGTTCTGTCAGCGATGACTTTACTGTTGATCAACGCCTGCATCAAACGCCAACAGCAGAAACACTTGAAAACAGTAAACGTATCACAAAGTACCATGACATTACCACATGTATTCTGAATTCTGTGATACTGTTTATGAATTAGGTAATCACTATCCTTTACCTTGGTAGTACTGCCACTTTACATTTTCCCATAAATGATCTAGTTCTGTGTCATGTTAAATATAAAGGGTGATTTGAAACTCAATAGAACTAGAAATGTAAAATGTTGCTCACCAGTTTTGAACACTGAATGTTTTAGTAGGCCTACAGCATTTATTTACAAAATAAGGGAAGCTATATAGACCTAGCTCTTTTACATAAATGGAGGCCTGTGACCAGTATTTTAACTTCTGTTCATGGTTACATCTATGTATTAATCTATAACATGGTCTTGATAGGTTGATTTAAATGTTTTGGTGCTTATATGTTTTTGTAAAATCTGCCTCAAAAGTAAAAATGCAAAATTACACTTTTAGTATATGTTTTGAATTTGAGCATTACAGGCTCAAAATGACAAATATTTATTGCTCATATTGTGAGCATATGAAACATATAGCATTCATTTAACGTTCATATAGCCTAAATAACAATATGCATGATGACCTTATGTACTGTATATGAACCGCATATGTTAAAAGACATGCATTTGTAGGAAGCTACGGTGGTTCTCTTTTTTTATCATGTCATGCACATCCAGTTGTTTTCCCCAAAGTGTCCTCTAGAAGACGCAGTGTCTCGTTCCACTACTCAGGGAACCATGCTTACTTAATGTCTTCAAAAGTAGCAGTTTATTCTGATGAAATAAAACAAATATTTTGGCTAAAAATTCAACTGAACCATTGTTTTATTTTGTATTTGGATAATTTATTGCAAGGAGTTGTATTTTGTTGATTATGCTGAATAGAAAATAAAGAGAAAAATACTTTTGTTCCTCAGACTGGCGGTAGACTTGAAGAATAAAGCTGGAGGAAAGGTTTTAAAAATGAACATACTTCTAAAAATGTATACAAAACACCCATGCTATTATCACAGGATCTTTCCCTCTACATAACATATACATCTTTTACACCAATATGAGCAGTTTGTATCCTACAACATAATGAAAAATTCACTTGTGCAATTCTAGAAAGTTTTGTATTGATTAGTCAAATCTGAGTACTTGCGTTTCTGTTTTTTCCTCAGAGATAAGCCGTAAATCTCATGACCGACCTAAAAACTCCAAATTCTTAATCATTAACCAAGTGTTGCTCTATACAAATAAGAAGCACAGCGACTGTAGATCTTTGCTCTTCTCTTTAGCACCAGAGAAACATCATCATGGCTTTATTTCAGATCTTCTTCATCTCGATAATAAGTTCCTGCGTGCCACAGGATGCGGATATCATGACTCCTGTGGTGGATATCTTCTCTGAGCTGAAGGAGCTTAAAGCTACGCTTGATGGACTGAGAACGGATCTGAACTCTGCTAAAAATGAACTCGAGGAGCAGAAAATCTTGATTCAGGACCTGCGGAAACAGGTTAAGGGTAAATTCTCCAATTTTGGGGGGTTTGGATACAGTATCTGGACAACTTTGCAACTATTACCATTTAGCATGAACAGAAGCATTTACTTACATTTCCCTGGGGAAATACTCTTCTCCACACACAGAGAGTCCAAAAGTGGCATTCACTGCATCCATGTCGGCAACAAAGGATACAAACCGGGGGCCTTTTAGTACAGAGACCAAACTCATCTTTGATAAAGTCCTAACCAACGTTGGTGATGCATACAACCCTGTCACAGGTTACTGCATATTCAGTTTGACTTTCTGTGGTAAAAAAAAAACAAAAACTCAGTATTTGTACTTTGTAATATCGAGATCCTTGCTTTGTTCTGCTCTGTATAGCATTTAAAACCAGAACATACTCTATTCAAGCACATAAAGGTAGATACAGAGTATTTTTAATGCTCCAGATTTAGTTTAGTTGCTGCTTTATTCAATATGATAAAATGTGACTAAAATATCTGTTGCAGGAGTCTTCACAGCACCCGTTAAAGGTGTGTATTACTTCAGGTACTCAGGCTCCGCGTTTGCCGCCCATGATATGGGTCTGAGCATCTTCAAAGGCACGGCACGGTTTGTGTCTTCATACGAATATAATTCTGGGGAGCGCAACGACCAAATGTCCAATGGGGCCGTGATGGAGCTGGACGTTGGAGAGGAGGTTCACGTGAGGCTGTGGGTCAGATGTTGGATCTTTGTGGATCCACGGTACAACTATTCCACTTTCACAGGCTACCTTCTTTACCCACAGGATCCTGCTTCTGTATAATTTAATTCTTTAGCAAAATGTCACAAATAACTGTGTAACAGTCCTGCAATTGTATCTCATGATTCTTCAATGTGAATGAATTTAGTTAAAAAGTTACTATTTCAGATATACAGACAAAACAAGTGTTCCTCTGTTACTTAACACTCTGGTCACAACTGGTAATATCTGGCCGTGATAAACTGCAGTGTAATTTCAGGTTTCCCGGATGTGGAAAAATCCTGAGCCAAATTACACAGAAGAGTACATTTCCAGAAATACCCAGATACTACACGGACTTATACAGGAATGCATGAAGTTTCATGGACATACACAGCTAAAACACTGATGGCTGTCAGGTGTCAGGCATAGATAGTGCGTGCTTACTGTTTTTAATATCAGTCATTCTGATCACCTTCTTTATTCCACTCGGCTCATGTGATTATTAAAATATTCACCCAACACTAAAATTAAAACAACTTCTGTCTGTACCGTATTGACTTTTGATATTATTCTCGTTCACTGACTAATTCATTAAACTGAACAGCCAAACAAAGATCTCTCTCTCACGAGAGCCCGATGCCGATTATACATGTGGAATATCTCTAAATATCTCTAAAATCAGAGGAAAATGATGCTGGATAACACTGATGTAGAAGCACATAACTCTGATTGTAAGCCTAAACTTGACATAAACTGTAAACGTGTCCGTCAAATCTGGTTTTTTGAATGAAATGCTGTTCGAGGATCAACAAAGATATTGATCCAGGGACATATTGTGCTTGGCGAAATCAGGCTCGGCCATCACTTGACGATCCAAATACGGACTTACCCTAGACTTCTGTTGTTTTATGTAAAGTTATTTATAATGCAAACTGTTTCCAATTTTTCCAAGTGAAGACAGTAGTGGCCAAAAGTGATGAGGAGGATATTTGTTTTTAGTGGCCCTACAAGTTCGATTAAACCATCAACATATGAGGATAACCATCTTCCATATGATAGAAGAACAAAACACTAAACTTGGTTAAGGTTCTCTCTTGTTTTTACATGTGTTTATAATTTCTTTGTATGACAGCCTGCCGAAAAATTATGTTTGCACAACTTGGCATGTTTCATTATGTTGTCACAAATAAAACAATTGACTCCAAGCACAACTACGCAATATGCATACCAAATCTTTAATAATATTTAAATTTAAATATGTCTATTTTTCTATGCCAGACCTCACTTTTGGCCACTACTGTACATCCCTAGATGGAAGGCTTTCTCATATTTAACTTCCTAATAAATCCCTATTAAAAAAAATATTTAAGTATACCCATACACACAAAACAACTGTCAAATTCATATTCTGGATTAAATACAAACTAAGCTTGGTTGATGGATAAAATGTATCCTCAACTTGTAAAAATAAAGAATATGTAAATTCTTAACAGACACAGAGATTTTGATTTGTTAAGTCGGTATACTGAATCGTACTGTAATATATCACAATATTGGATCATTTCTTAATAAACTGAATGCACACAGTAGGAAGAAACTATTGTCCTTTATTTTGGTTTATTCTAGAAGCAATCCTCAAAAACAAATATTATATACATACACAATCTGGCATAAAACTGAGAACTTGTGTGTTTTTTTAAGACTACAACATGCACAATCAATGCTTTATTCAGGGCTTAAAAAACAGAAAAAAAAATTCAATCACTTCACTACGAGCAGAATCAGTATTTTAACGTTTCTGTTAATGCGCTCTTTCTTTAACAGTATCGTTCCCGAAAACGGTTTAATTAGGAGAAATACTGGTTAATAAAAAAAAAAACATTTGCCTACACATTTGCCTACACATTATACCAGAGCTTGTGACTAAACCTCGTAACTCGATGGATGAAGCAAACCTCATACAGGCCCCCCCCCCCCCCTTAAAATCTTAAAACTTGATTCAGTTGATTCATACTTAAAATCACTCTTTTTTTCCTTCTTGGACAACCAACCAATCACAGTCTTCAAAAGATTGTGTCATACATAGCAACGGGGCTAGCCCCGCCTCCTCACTGAGATGAACATTTTGTCTTTTCCTTACTCAGAGTTGCTCTCAGATCGGTCCCGAATCGCTCTTAAGCGAAGACTCCAAAGTAAACGTTTTTAAGCTAATTTAAGAGTTTTCTGAGAGGATTCTTAGAATCTTTATGAATACGGGCCCTGGTTATTTTAATAAGTACTGCATTTCTTTATTCAAAACTGTATTTGAGGAGCGGAGAAGAGTGTCTAAAGCCCTATTCGCACGGGATCAGTATTATCTGGTGATCTGTCATTTGTAATAATTGCGGAGGTTGTCTGTGTTCTTAATCCCGTGTGAATCGGCCATGTCTGTAATTTGTAGAGTAAAAATTCCCCTGCAAATGACCAACCATATGTCGCCGAACACAGAGGTCCTGTGGTAATATCAGTCCTGTGCAAATCGCCATCTCTGTGATTTGGCGGGATCGTGTATAATTTTTTCAAGGTTTTTGTTTCATGCACGCATTTTTATCCATCTTTCGCGAAGAATGGAGGCTGTGTTGGAGTCTTTTGATAGTATTTTGGGTGCTGGGTCATATCGCTATACACCAAATACACCATTTGCAGAAAGAGAAAGCTGAAAATCATCAGAAGAGCAAAAACAAAAAGAATGATTAGATGGAGATGAATGACATGTATAGCAGTATCCGGTAAGGAACATTCTTCTGTTTTTGATATATCTTACAGCTAGACCTATAATAACGGCAAGACTTTTCCAAGCAATAGCCTATTGACGTCATATCCGGGAGATAAGTCAGTAAATTTGAGTAAAATCACAGGTTCCGCTTATCCCGTGCGAATGCGCCACACGAAATTCAGATGTGGGGGGGTAATTTCTAAATCACACGTGGTCCCCAGATAATACTAACCCCGTGCGAACAGGGCTTTAGCCTGATATTTGCCATCTAGTCATAGCCAATACAGCCTGTGCATAACACTTCGTCTTTTATAACATGTTTTTTGCCAAATATATGAAACAACGGTAAAAACTGTTATCCAGTAACCTGCAATTTTCGCTAGTTTAAAAACAAACCACACTGGATAGAACCTGATATAGTAATATATCCTTGAATAAACTCCTGCGATCCAACAGCTAATGCCTGCACATTGCCTTGCGACTTACAGAGGATGATTTGACAACTGAGCGCGAGTATTTCACTCACGTTGGATATTCTGAACAGAAACGCATATTTGAAAATACCATTAACCGGTTAATAACATTATTATCGTTCTGGTTAAGATTTTGATTTGGCAGTCAACCAATCATGAATTCAAATAGTAGGACCTATGCAAATCTGACTTTGACGCAATAAATTATGGAAAATTCCATCAATGGCCGGGAAAGAGTTAATACTCAACCATTGCGTTGCTGTGTGTATTGTAGAGCTGCACAACATATTTGTTTTTATGCGATGTACATTGCGATATGAAAAAATGTCACCAGATGATTTTATTAGCTCTATTTGTAAAGAATCATTCTAGGATAATTGGGTTAATTTTGTAGTGGAGTGCATCTGAATAGAAAATAATAAACAAATTACAGATAAATAAATAGAACAAAGATACAAATTAAGCAGTGATTTATGTTTTTTGGGTTAGTCTAACCGTATTCAGGTACAGAAATTGAATAACACTCCATAGTCTTCACTGTGTAAATTAAATATAATTAATATAATTAATTAATACAATTTATCTTTGTTAAAGCTACAAACGTAATTTTCTGTTTTGTTTGATTAACATTGGTGACACAAACAGCTGTGGGTATATCAAGCTGCCGTTACTGTAAGACGAAATGCAAGGATCCAATATAATGAAACGCATCCGTTTTCTTTCTCAATTGTTTACAACACATAACCGACAGTGTTTACGAGGATATCACCAAGATGGGCATTGTGACTTAATTTTGAGTGCAAGTGTCTTTTGAAGCTCAAAAAGAAGAGATTATAACAGAATTTCGGTGCTCACGTTCTGTCTGCGTGACTTTGTGTCAGAAAACAGTGCGCGATTTCCAGTCTTCTTGTGTTTTATGTTTAAAGTGCCAGGACTTAAAAACACATGCAAATGATAAACGTTCACTCTATGATGGTAAAACTCAAATAATCTGCGAATCACATCCGTTCTGAACCGGGGGGCAGTTGATCTGTACGGATCACAGATCTTGCGATGCGACTATCGTGTATGCGCACATCACGATATTGATGCTTAAACGACATATCGTGCAGCCCAAGTGTATTAACAATTTATTGTATTCAGGGTATTCTCCTCTTACTTTCTAAGGTGAAAAGGTATGGGCAGCACACAGGCTGCTATGTATGTGTTCGGGCCTGGTGTCACGCTCATGTTCTCCCAATGTGCTGTTGCAGGGTCATAGCGATGCACAGATTTGATATCCTTGTAGTTATCATGGCAGTAGCCTCCAATTACGTAGACTTTCCCCTCTAAGACAGCTGATGCTGACCCAACATGAGGCACTGGGAATGGCATAATGGCACTCCAAGAGTTGGCCACAGGGTCATAAACCTCACAGCCTAATTGATCTACTAGATGGCCATCAGCTTCGCTTGAAACCCCACCAGCCACGTACAGATGGTCACCAAGGGTTTCCATGCAGTGCAGCGCTCTGTCATTTGTCATCTCAGCCATGTAAGTGGATCCTCGTTCTGGGTGGTAAAGGATCATAGACGAAAGGTATTGGTACTGGCTGTTTAAGCCTCCGGATAGGAAGATTGTGCCATTCCATACACTGGCTGCATGACAGCATAGAGCTTGGTCTAATGGGCAGACAAAACTGGAGAAGTAGAGAATAAGAAGAGAAGGGCCAGGTTTATTAACATTACTCACTATTTAAACCAAGCTATTATAAAGAATTTGACTTTTGCTATACATTTGCAATGTGTTCTATGATATTTAAATATACCTTACTCTTACTCTGAATAAAGTTATTTAATACAGCAGGACATGATTCAGAATTACATTGTTGTTAGTCCTGAAACAACATTCCTAATAAATCATGAAAAACGCTTAATGAGGATATGGGGGATAGACATAAAATACATACAAAACGTCCTGGTTGCATATGCAACCCACCGTTCCCTGAAAGAGGGAATGGAGGACGGAGTCGACGTCGAATGAATGGGGATCACGCCAGGGAGCCAATCGTCTTCGATTACTATTGAACGAGCCAATGGAATTACTAACCTCCAAGAATTTGTGTTGGGGCAGTAGACCTCTACACTCTCCATGTTGACCCCCGAGTCTCTCTCTCCTCCAATAGCATATAGTTTACCATTCAGGACCACTAGAGTGAAGCTGCCTCTTCTCTCATGCATATCAGCTAACCTTTGCCAGGAGTTTTGGATTGGATCATACCTAGATCAGAGATTGAACAATTAGTCCATAATATGAGGGGGTAAACTTGAACAAGGTTAGACAGAAAAAGCCTCATATTTCATCTTACATGTAGGCGCATTTCATTGTATCAGCTTTGCCATAATAATGCCGTCCACCAACTACGTAAAGCTTCCCCCTTATCACCCCAACTCCATGACTGAATCTTGGTTTCTCGGGTAAAGTTCCCAGCATCTTCCACTCTACTTTCTTCACCAATCCGACATGGTTCTGCAAAGAATTGCTAAACCAAATTTCCCTGGAGGCTCTATGTTTGTCACAATTATCAGTGATCTTCTCACCCCCAACAAGGACTAGAGTGTCTTTAGGCATATAGACCCTGATATTTGACTGGACATCTGAAGAACTGGAGAAGAACTCCTTAAAGAGAGAATTATAGACATTTGTGGCACCAATTCTAGGCAGAGATGTTACAGACATGACTTCATTGAACTCCTTAAAGGTCATGAGAGGAAAGCGGATGGTCCCCATCAGCTCCCTGGCGAGTTTCAACCGTTGATTGGGATAGGATTCGATCCAAGACATGACTGCTTTGAACACAGGCAACTCAGAGAGAACGTAGAGGGAGTCACTTTGAAGGTATTTCATAAATTTTTCTACAGAAAGATCGTGGAACTTCGGAGTGATGGACACGTCTTGAAAGTGCCTCAAGACGAAGTTATTGGCAAGTGCAAGTAGGTCAGACATCCCATAAGCCTCTGCGAAAGATACAACGTCCAGGCAGCTGTAAGCATCTATTTCTTTTTCCAGGAAGTTAAGGCATAGTGAGTAGGCAGTCTGAAACTGTAATTGAAGAGATGTACAGGTAAGATCAAACACGCAGCCCCATCCAAGAGCAAGAGCCCCACTGTAACTGTAGTGGAGGAGGGCTTCAAACTTGGAAGCCTTGACTAACTGCAGAGACACCAATCTCTGCCTGCTCTCCTTCATACCGCTGGTAAACATGCCTCTGAAGTAGTCACTGCTGGCCACCAGGAGCACCCGGTGAGCTTCATGGGGGTGGGAAATAAATACAAGTTTATGAGCAGTTTCACAAATGCAGAGGGCATCAAATTAATGCTGTGATATCTACATATCTTCCACATGAAGACATAATCTAATCTATGCATAGGACACTTAAACCTCTGTCATATTAACAAATGTCTTACCATGAAACACTCTTCCCTCTGCTTCAAGCTCCACATCGCATCCCACTCTCTGTGTCCACAGCTGTGTGATATTCTGTAGACTATCATTCATATGTTCCTCAGCAGAAAAACTTTTTCTGCCTTCTTTCATCCCTATTGCCTTGTCCTGTTCTCTTTGTTCCTCCTCTGTGCAGAGTTGCAGAACTCTCTGAGCTTCCAGGCTAACAGCTGCAGTCCTGACCAACTCCATATTTGCTTTGTTCAGAATGCTGATGTTCCCCGTATAGGCAAACCCCACCACTGCGGCCAACCCCGAACCATAAACCTCAGACCCCAAACACAATGTGATAAACCGTTCTTGTCTGGGCTTCTGTCTGAGCCTCTTCTGAATAAGGTTACTGACTGCTGCCAGGACAATAGAATGAACCTGGAATTGATGTCCGTCCTCTGTGTTGATGGTCAAGTCAGTGAGGACAGAATTCAACATCATGTTCTCCAGAGCCTCTAAGACCGCACCTGGGTACGCTGGATCGGAGTATAGCTTCTTGGGATACATGTCACAATCATCAAAATCTTCAAAACTGCAATGTCCATCATATTCATCTGATTCGTCTGTCATCTGCTGCTCTTCATCTCTAAATGTTAAACCTCTAAAAGTTGAGTCTTTTTTAGAATCTCCAATGTCATCGGCACTGACGGAGGCAGCTGCAAAACAGTTATCATCATCGTCATCATCATATTTATCGTAAGCTTTATCAGTGCCTTTATCTATATGTTTACATGTAGCAACTGAACCATCACCATTTGTAGACCTAAGAGGTAAACTGTTACTATATTCCTCATCATTATTTTTGTTGTCGTATTTATCAGAATTCTCTACATCAGGGGTTTTCAAAATCTAAGACAGTGGGCCTCCCTTTTGACACAACTTACCCAATGCCACCCCCCCCCCCCCACCTCCAAAAAGAAAACACGCGCACACACACACACACACTCACATACATAGCAATGTCAGACTCTTAACTCCTCACTTTTATCATTGTTTGTGTTAACATGAAAAGTGCAGTTATGCCTCGTTTACACTGTCAAAAAAGTGAAATGTGACCCAATTCCGATGTTTTGCTCATATGTGACACAGATCAGATGTGTTGACCATGTGACCGTGAAAACAGGAAAAAAACGCATGCATTCGGATATTTCGAGATCAGTTTCAGGCCTCATTCATATGTGGAAATAAATTAAATATAAATCAGATATATGCCAATGCGACTGTAATGTAAACAGGCAGATCATATAATCTGAGGCGTTAGGCTACATCTGTGCGGTTTAATGACGAGAGCAACCCTGACGCGCATCTGCAAAGGGACGGATGGCCCGACAAAACGTCGTAGGAGAGGAGTGTGGACAAACATTGACACATATCAAAGGTTGCCTTGCCCTTCCTAAAATTTCAGACCCACCGCTCCCAGTTAAAGCCAATATTTAAACACAATATGCTCCCACCAATCCTGAGATCTCTCTCGCACACAATAACTGAAGCGCATGCGCAGACTGCAATTATGGCACTTCGTCCTCCGCCTCAAAATCATGGTAATGTTTGGCGAACTTCGCATATAACGCAGAGCTAGCATCATGCATATTTTGCGTTCGTCCGTCTGTGCAAGAGAATTTAACCCTTTTAGCATGCGCAATGTTTCAGATAAATGGCAAGTGTAAACACATGAATCGGATACAGTTGAAAGAACGTTTAAACGGACGGTCAAAAAAAATGGATAAAGGTAATAAATCAGAATTGGCCATTAAGACCTGCAGTGTAAACGAGGCCTTATTTTCAGAATAATAACTATTTAACTTTTTTAATTTATTCATTTAAACTAATTATTAGGCTATCATTTTTTTCCACTCTCTGTGCCTCCCCTGGCATGCTCTGGCGCCCCCCTGGGGAGGCGCGCCCCACACTTTGAAAACCCCTGCTCTACATTACTGTTGTTGTCATATTTATTGGCATACTCTTTATCACCCACCTTATCATTATTTGTACACATAACAACGTCACTGTTACTGTTTGCATGCATAAAAGGAAAACTAGTCCTACATCCATCACAGTCATCAACAGCCTTCTCACTTTTATATGCTTGTACTTGCATCTCCTCTTCTTCCAACCGATCAAATTTCTCAACTGAATTCTCCCGGTCTTCCTGCTCTTCGCTCACATCCATCCATCCATTTCCACCATTCATGTTTTTATCCCCTCTGGCTGTTCTCCATGAACTTCTCCACTTTCTCTGAAGACATTGCTGATCCATTTCCATTCTGTCTGCAGGTTTCTGTAAAAAGCAAATGTCTAAAAGCAAACAATATCCTTACTTCTGTTAAAAAAATAAATAAATTAAAAAAAAAAAAAAAAAAACAGAACAAGTTGCATCAAATCTGTTTCTTCACTTCTCTTGAATCTCTCTGGTGGTGTGGGATCTTATGCTGTAGTCAGGTATGCAAAAAATCAGTGTCTCACAAGCTCACACTGTTATCATCATAATGCTATTTTTACCTCTAGCATTCAATAAGATCACATCACAAGTCATCTAATGTAACCACATGCACCGCCATTCCTTTTCAGATAATGTCATCAATTCCTCTTACTTTTCAGCTGCAGCACTCGATTTAATTAAAAGGAAAACAGGCTTTAAACACCATTGTGTGTCAACTTTAAAGAACATCATGGCAAAGAATGTCTTCAAAATCTAAAATATCAGTCTAATAAATGTTACACTTGCTTTATTGTGATGAAATATGCAGTTCTCAGTCACATTACATCTAAAAAGAAATTACCTTTTGCGCTGATTCTGGACCTTTCAACAACTCAACTGGACACTGTACTGGGATGATTTTAAAAGAGGAACTCTGTGACCATGCCATGTGACTGCGGTATCCTGGCTCAGTTCTGTTAAGTGACTATTATGTGACATGAATTGGAAGGGCAAAAATATATCATGGTAAAAAAATAATTGTCCTATTTGCTTTGATATTTATCATCTAGGCAAATGCAATTCCAACACGTATGTGAGTGGCTTAAATTTCCAGATACCAAGTACATGGCCACCCATACTCAGAATTGGCCCAATGCATTTAACCCATCCAAGTTAGTGCACACACATTATGAGCATTGACTAGTAAACACAAACTGCAAACTGTGGACAAACAAACCTGCACCGGTGGGACGCCATTTTGCCATGGGGGGTTAGGTGCCTTGCTCAAGCGAACTTCAGTCATTTCCTTCCGGTATTAAGAATCAAACCTGCAACCTTTGGGTTACCAGTTTGACTATAGATTGACTGCCAGTTGACCCTAAGGCCATGACTTGTCACTATTCTGGGCCATAAGAAACTTTGGAGTATGTTCTGGGAGCATGTGATGGCTTAAGGTATTAGATTCTGATCGAGTCAGTAGAATCATGTTTCTCCTCCACAGCCTGGGAATGCTACTTGGGTCAAGGAGCCCAGGGAAGGTATAAACAAGCAATTTTATAGACTTGAAGGTTAATAAAATGCTTTAACTGAAACTTTACACAATAAAACATTTTGTAGATTTAAAGTTGTTTTGTTTTTGTTTATTTGAACGCTTTAATACAATTTTCATATTACATTTCTGTCATTAGCAATAATAAAAATAATGCATACTGATATGATTTAATATAACATTCTTCTAATACACGCACGCACACACACACACACACACACACACACACACACACACACACACACACACACACACACACACACACACACACACACACACACACACACACACTCACACACACACACACACATGTTTACTTAGCTATCTAAATGGGGACATTCCATAGACGTAATGGTTTTTATACTGTACAAACTGTATATTCTGTCCCCTTACACTAACCCTATCTCTAAACCTACCAATCACACACACACACACACACACACACACACACACACACACACACACACACACACACACACACACTAACACTATCCCTAAACCTACCCATCACAGGAGACAATCTGCATTTTTACATATTTAAAAAATCTTTTATTACTTTATTTTTAAACCTGATTTACAAATGAGGACGTCCCTGAAGGGAGTTTTTTGGAGATTTTGTCAGGTTTTGGTCACTTCTGGGTACAAATTTGTCCCCAAAATATAGTTAAGTAGGTACACACACACACACACACACACACACACATATGCGCACACACACACACACACACACACACACACACACACGTAGTCCCGATCATAAGGCTTCTCCATGTCTTTTGTCTGTCCGTGTGGAAATTGTGAATACGCGAGACAGCAGATGGAAACCATTGCTCTTTAAGAGCCACAAACAGAGGAGCAAATGTCAGTGTCAGCCTTGGACTGGAATCCTGCCGGAGATGCCAAGAGCCTGAGGAGAGACAGACAGAGAAAATATGCTCATGCTAAGACTCTAGCAATGCCTAATTGCCTTGTCTATTTAATATAGTGACCAAAAGAGTCTGGAAATAGAAGCCACTCTCACACCTGTTGGAATTTCAAAGCAAACGCCATCCGTTGAAAAGAGATTTAAAATGGTAAATAAAATATTTAAAAGGATGAAGGACAAGAATTTTTTTTTTTTTATATTTACCATTATATTTTTCAATGCCCTCTGTAGGCCTGAAAGTCAACAAAGACGTTTGCCATTTGTTATTCCTAAAGGTGCTGACAGGGATCGAGGACTGTCCGCTAAGAATTACAGTGCTTACATCCGCGTCTGCTATAGTTTTCACACCTGCTGTGATCTGTTGACCGGCCAGTTTCAATGTCTCACATTTGGGTTACAGTCACATGGTCAAGGAAGGGATATAAGTAGGTTGTAACAGTTGCTCTGTCTCTTCTTTTTTCTCAGGGTCCTTGACTTGTCTCTTCTTCTCGGGGGCCTTTCACTTCCTCTCTACCGGAGCTCTGCCTTCCTTCTCTCTTTCTGTCTATTGCTCTCTCTCTCTCTAGCAATCTGCATACATGCTTGGTACAATTAATTGTTTTATACAGTTTTTACATCTAATTTGTAACCAGTTCAAGTGTAACCATGACCAAATACTGTGCTAACTAGTTTTGATTAAGTATTAACATACCTATTGCAATACAATATCGTCACACTATAGTGAAGGGGGTGGACCGGAAGATTTTGTGTCAGTCACAAATGTGAGTTGACTCTCTCTCTCTCATTCAATGCAGTATTTAGGATCTGAGTAGTGACTGCGGGACTAGTCCATGCTAGGAATACAGCAACAGTGCTTGCTTATTTAGCCCGGCTTCCAGAGAATAAATATGTACTTGTTTGTAATCAGTTATGTTGATAATAAAACCAAAATTAATAAGATGTAAAGACAGTTATGTCCAAAGGTTCTGGAGATCAATACTATGCGGGATATTTTGTTCATGTTAAGTCCTTGAAGGAAAAAGATTTTGTCTGTTTTAATGTTAACCTGACAGAGGAGCATTTTGAAGCAGCCTTTATGGAAAGACCAGATGT